>WIQG01000294.1:0-189003 GCA_014925785.1 Mycena galopus ATCC 62051
CCCGTAGCGTACATGCCGGGAAAACGAAAGGCTTGGCGCCTACGACATGGCCCGAATACAACTGGGCAGGGTTTCAAGCAGCGGAGGCAAGTATGATTGCATTTGGGAAGGAATGTTTTTGTACGTGTGCTATTTGGTACATGGGGACGTGGACGTAATTAAAGTCTTAGCAGATGCCGAGTGTCATGCACGTGCAGTAACAGTCCTGGAATCTGCAGTGCGATCCGCTGCAACAGTGACGCCCGATGGTGGATCTGCTCACCCACGCCCTGGAATGGTCGTGACGCCGCCGCGTACTGTGGCAGGTGGGCTAGGAAGGGCACGGACGACGCCAGACCCCACAATGGCAAGGCCCTCGGCGGCAATGGATGTGGACGGGGGCTTGGGCGGTGAACCTGTCCCGGATGGCCTGCCGAATGACGAGCAGCGTGCGCGTGACGACGAGCAGCGGACACGCAACAAGTGGGCCCAGCAGCATGATGAGCATTGGCTGAGGGACAATCGTTCGGAGTGGACACCGGAGTTGGGTAAGGTGCATGCTGCATTCGAGCGCGGAAGGGAGTGGAGCATGAGGGGCCTGGAGTGGGCGCTTTGCATCAAACAGTACTTCGACTTCGAGGGCGAATGGGGCTTCGCAGATGGGACAGCGTGGCTGGGGAATAATGCACGGCCCCAGCAGGTGGTGCGCTGGATAGCACTGGGAAGAAGGTGGGCGTCGCCGCCATGTATGCCCGAGGATATGGGCGTGCGGGATGCGGAGGGGTCGTGGGTGGCGGTGTGGTGGAAGTGGTGGGCAAGCCTGCAGCCGAAGGAGCGTGTGCTCAGTAACGACGAGACACTGTCGCACCCGGTGTAACGTGTGCCGGCGGTCTATGGGTGAAATCCACTATAATGCAAATCCGACGGGCTGAATGCAATGAAGAAGTGCGCTCTAGTTCAGGATTCTCAAATCCTGAAACCAACAAATCCCTAAAACAACAACCAACCAAACTCCACTAGTGATTCCGGATGCAATCTGTGACGATGTATATTTTACTTCTGTGACGATGTATATTTTACTCGCGGATACACGGCCAGTGGCCACTTACATAGTTTATTATACGTTTGTCTATAGTACGGATTACGTTGTATATTGTTCGCGTACTTACATAATCTATCTTACCTTGCACACTACTACCATGTCGTGAGACCGAGATCCCTACGAGGGAACTTCCCTACCGCCCCCCTGCATGCCTGAGCACGCGTATAACTGCTCCATGACCCCGGTGTTGCAGGGGTCCCTGGCTAGGGTCACAAGTCCCCTCGCCGATGGGATACAACGGCGACGAGCGCTGAAGTCCGCGGCACTCGTCCATCTGGTTCATCTGTGAATAGAGAGCGCTCTCGCGCACCTATTCACGGAATCTCCAATACGGTAAACTCCCCCTTTGGACCCGTATCACACAATCCCAGAGAGTGCGACCGAGTACGGGTCTTGTGTACCGATAGAAGATACATGGGAACAGTTGTTTAATATTTGCGGATCGCAGCAAGCAAGTCCAGGATCGTCCGCAGACAATGGTTCAATTTATAGTTTTGCAACTCTGGGTCACCCACTCTAACCTCGTAAGACAGGAGCAGTGAACCAATTTGACACGCAACACGCAACAAATCCGGAACACACGTAGGACACGCAAAACACGTAGGACACACACAAGCAACACGCAGGACACGCAGGACACGTACACGTACACGCAGGATCACGTAGAACACACACACACATACACGCAGAACACGCAAGGGAATATCCTGAAAAAGCTGATAGATTGATAATAACTCGAAAATACAAGCACGCCCCCAAGGACAGCCTCGATGAATCAAGCCGGTGGTTCCGCCCTTCTGTACTCGCTGGAGCAGACTGCTAGTCTCTCCGCTTTATGTTTCCAGGTAGGAGTCCGTGTCTTCTCCCTACAAGCTGCCCACCTTATATACTGTACATCTAAAAATAACTCTACAAACATAATACATTAATCATCGCTGTAACCATGTCCGTGACTCGAGAATATGAAATAACGATCGCCAAGCTTGCTGACTGATTATTTCAGATCCTGAAAATGTTAGTTCTGGATTAGTCCCTCCAGACATCGTGGTTGAATTGGATAGCCCTTCAAAATGCCTCTTTACAGACACCCTGAACTTGTGTATAGCCCAAGAGCTACCCTAGACTGTCTACCCGTCGAGGTGGAACATGGTTGAGCAGACTCCCTATTTGTCTGATTTATTTCTGACACAATCGGGGCCCTGACTTGGCACCCGAGTGGTCCGAGTAGTCTGGATTTCTTGGGCGCACTATTTGTGCCCCTCAAAGGATTCTTGGAAATCTGGAACCTTGGGTCTTCTGCCTACAATTAGACACCCTGGTCCCTGTCAGGGGAACCACCCGTCCGTCCGGCTCCGGCCCATCGCACTGCCCCACTGCCTCGTCCGATCCTTCATCCGGCCTCGCCCGACTGTCCGGCCTTCGGACCTGCACCTCAGCCTGCGCCTCCACCCGGAACGTCACCTCCCGTCTCTCCGGACTCCGTTCCCCTCTGCCCCCCTCCGTCCGGTCGCTCTCACTGGCACATGCTGTGCGATCAAGCTCGAGACCACTGCCGATCCCTCCGGACACGTGCTACTGGCTAGTACCTATAAAAAACCTCGCCTAGCGTGGGAATCCTCATCCTTTCTTCTCTTCGGATTCTCCCGCTAGTCTCCCGCGCTCCGCGCCGAGCTGAGGTTGCCCTTACAGCAGAAGAAAGGATCTAAGGGATCAACCGGTCAAGATTGCGAAGTTCGGTGTAGACTCGGACTCGGACCGCTACGCTAGTGTTCCGGCCTCCCCCACTTCCAATCTCGACCCCTCCTCCTTGATGGACGCCCCGACGCCCGGAAACGGGTCCGCGCCACCCGAGCTCCCGGATGTTTACATCCCGGACCCGGCTGCCGACCCCGAATCCCGGCTGACCGCGGTAGAAGGCTCTCTCGCGAACATCGAAGCCCTACTCCTCCGCATTTTACACAACAGCCAAAATCCACCCGCGACTGCCCCTGTCCCTGCCGCTCCGGCTCCGGCGGTGGGTCCAGACTCCACCACCCTCACCCCTGCAGCAAAATCGGTTCTCCGACCGAACCCCCCGGCCGTTTTCGACGGCGACCGGACTCAAGGACGGATGTTCCTCCACTCCGTCCTCACATACCTCCGACTGGTTCCGGAAGCCTTCATGGTCCACGGACAGGTCGTTGAGGAAAAACTCGTGCGGTAAGCCATGTCCTTTATGGCGCGAGACGCGGCCGGACGATGGGCCGAGCGACAGTCCGCAATCGTCCCGTTCCCATTCCCGTCCTGGGCGGAATTCGAGTCCGAGTTCCGGCTCCGGTTCGTCGAGGAAAACGAGCAAGACCAAGCTCTCCTCCGGCTGGAGACCCATAGCTACTACCAGGGCTCCCGCGACGTTTACCGGTACACGGACGACTTCGAGGAACTCGCCGCCACGGCCGGGTACACGGATCCGCTCGTCCGCGTCACCAAGTACCGAACAGGGCTCGACCGGCGGATTAACGCGGCGATCACCACGTCCGGGACCGCTTCAGCGCTGCTAGACTACGCCGGATGGCGTCTCCGCGCCTTCCGCCAGTACGACGCCCTCGCCCGTGTCCGAGCAGGAGCACCTCCGACTCGCGCCCCGGCTCCGGCCGCACGCCCCCGCACTGGGACGTTCCTCCCAGTCCCCTCCTTCACGCCTGCTCCCAAAGCCGCGCCGACGCCCGCCCTTCCGCCTGGCATCCCGATGGAAATCGACCGGACCCGCGCACGCTTCACGCCGCGCACTTGCTTTCGTTGCGGCGCGGCCGGACACCTCGCCCGAGACTGCCCGACTCCCTCGGACGTCCGGCACGCAGACGTCCTGGACGAGGTCGTCCATCAACTCGGTGACGACCTCCTCGGAGAACTCTTTGCGCGCCTCTCTACCACCGCTGGGCTTCCGACCGAGCCGGACGCCGGAGACGCGGAGCCGGAGGGTTTTCCGGACCTGGCCGAGTGAGCGGTGCGCCCTCGGTCGCGTCCCCCAATCGTTACTCCTGCTTGTACAAAGATATACCCAATAAATCAGCAGTTGAAACGAAAGGCGCACCCCCTATTCCCGCCCCGGAGGCAAAGATAGAACTTCCCCCTTCCATTCCCTGCGTCCGCCATCCGAGGTGGGAACGCAAAGTACCCCGGCGGTACGTTATAGATTCCGTGGAGGGCCGGAACTCCCTGCACATTCCATTGGAGATGCAATCGGTAGAAACCACGGCTACGATGTCCGTGAAAGGCCTGGTTGACTGCGGGGCGACCGGAGACTTCATCGACTCGGAGTACGTGATCTCCCGCAACCTTCCCGTCCGGAAGCTCTCCCAGCCAATTCCGGTCCTCAACGTCGACGGCACGCCCAATGCATCCGGAGGCATTTCCGGCGTAGTTGATATGGTCGTCAACTACAAGGGACACTCCGAACGCATCCAACTCGCTGTAACGCGGCTCGGGAAGCAGCATGTCATCCTCGGTTACTCCTGGCTTCAGAAGCACAACCCGGAGATCGACTGGGAGACCAAGGAAGTCCGGATGACCCGCTGCCCGACCAGCTGCAGCACTTGCCGAGAGGAGCTTCGCGCCGTCCGTCGCAACGCGAAGATCTCCGCCGCGATCCTCCGGCAGCTCCGCGAAGGTCCCGTCCCGTCTATCTGTGCCATTGACTCGGAGGAGTGGTGCGGAGACGACGGGTACGATCCGGACGGCGACGGAGACGACTTTCCGGACCTCACTCCGGACCCGGACGACGATGACGATGACGAGCTCGAGGAAGGCGACCGGATCCTCTACACCGTGTTCGCTCCGACCGAAGAGATCCGCGCGGGTAGCACCGTCTCTCAACGGCTCGCGGAGGCCTACGCCCGGAACTCGGCCCCGCCCGAGACCTCGGTTCCGGCCTGGGCAGAGGATTTCTCCGACGTTTTCGATAAGGAGTCGTTCGACGCGTTGCCGGAGCGTCGGACGTGGGACCACGCCATCGAACTCGTCCCGGATGCGAAACCGGCCAACTGCAAGGTCTACCCAATCTCCCCCCTTGAGCAGAAGGAACTCGACGTGTTCATCGAGGACGGGCTGAGCACCGGCCGGATCCGTCCGTCCAAATCATCGATGGCGTCTCCAGTCTTCTTCATCAAAAAGAAGGACGGAAGCCTCCGGTTCGTCCAGGACTACCGGGCGCTCAACGCGATGACCGTAAAGAACCGGTATCCGCTCCCGCTGATTAACGATCTCATCAACCGCCTTAAGGGAGCCCGGTTCTTCACGAAACTCGACGTCCGGTGGGGCTTCAACAACGTCCGGATCCGAGGAGGCGACAAGTGGAAGGCCGCGTTCCGTACCAACAGAGGGCTCTTCGAGCCCCTAGTGATGTACTTCGGCCTCACCAACTCTCCGGCCACGTTCCAGACGATGATGAACGACATCTTCCAAGACCTCATCCTGTCCGGAGATGTCATGGTATACCTTGACGACATCCTCATCGCTCACTCCGATCTCGCGCGCCACCGAGAGATCGTCCGAGAAGTCCTCCGGCGGCTCCGGGCGCACAAGCTTTACCTCCGGCCGGAGAAGTGCGAGTTCGAGAAGTCATCGATCGAGTACCTCGGCGTCATCATCTCGCACAACCACGTCGAGATGGACCCGGTCAAGGTCGCCGGAGTCGCTGCCTGGCCTGCTCCGGAGAACAAGAAGGACGTGCAGCAGTTCCTTGGCTTCACGAACTTCTACCGGAGGTTCATCCGGGCGTTCTCGGACATAGCGCGGCCCCTCTTCGACCTCACAAAGAAGAGCGTCGCTTGGACCTGGACCGCTGCCGCGGCCGCCGCCTTCCAAGCCCTCAAGGATGCGGTGACCGCGGAGCCCGTCTTGGTCCTGCCCGACGAGTCGCGTCCGTACCGGGTCGAGGCGGACAGCTCCGACTACGCCACCGGAGCCGTCCTGTCTCAGCCGGACGCGAACGGGAAGTGGCATCTGGTCGCGTTTTACTCCAAGAGTCTGAGTGACGTCCAGCGCAACTACGAGATCCACGACAAGGAGATGCTTGCGATCATCCGGGCCCTAGAGGAGTGGCGACACTTCCTCGAAGGTACGCAGCATCCGGTCGAGATCTGGACGGACCACAAAAACTTGGAGTACTTCCGGAAGGCACAGAACTTGAACCGGAGGCAGGCGCGGTGGTCCCTGTACCTGTCCCGGTTTGACTTCGCGCTCCACCACCAGCCCGGACGTCTCATGGGCCGTCCGGACGCGCTGTCCCGTCGCCCGGACCACGGGGTAGGCTCGGACAACACGGACGTTACCCTTCTTCGCCCGGACTTGTTCCACGTCCGCGCGCTAGAAGGCGTCGTGGTAGCCGGACCTGAGGTCCCCCTTCTTCGTGACGTCCGGGAGGCCTTCGCGGGTGAACCGGACCTTGAGGACCCCGTCGCGCTTGTCGCGCGAGAGCTCCTCAAGAACCGGAACGTCCGCCCCCCCCGGTCGTCCGAGTGGCGTGTCGCAGAAGGGCTCCTTTACTACCGCGGTAAGATCGTCGTACCGCGGAATAAGGACCTCCGACGCCGGATCATCGCCCTGCACCACGACACCCGGGTCGCCGGACACGCCGGACGCCTCAAAGCCCTCGAGCTCATCTCCCGGAATTACTGGTGGCCCCAGCTGTCCCGTCACGTCGGCCAATATGTCCGAACTTGCGACCCGTGCAACCGGACGAAGGCACTCCGGAAGCTACCCCACGGAGAGCTCCACCCGACCGAAATTCCGGAAGAACGCTGGGACACCGTCTCGGTGGACTTCATCGTCAAGCTCCCGGACGCGCACGGCTTCGACGCCGTTATGGTCGTGGTCGACGTCCTGGGTAAGCGGGCCCATTTTAACGAGTGCCACACCGGCCTTGGCGGGGTCGGAGCCGCTCGGCTCTATTACCGGAACGTCTGGAGGCACCACGGAACCCCCCAGAAATACATCTCCGACCGCGGGCCGCAGTTCGTCGCGGAATTCACTACGGAACTGTGGTGCCTCATCGGGATAGAACCAGCGACCTCCACCGCCTACCACCCGCAGACCGACGGCCAGACCGAGCGCGTCAATCAGGAACTCGAGCAGTTCGTCCGGATCTTCACGAACTACAAACAAGACGACTGGGACGAGCTCCTCCCGGCTGCGGAGTTCGCGTACAACAACCACGTCCACTCCTCGACGCAGCAAGTCCCATTCATGACGGACACTGGAAGGCTCCCCCGGATGGGGTTTGAGCCCAACGGACTGCGCTCAAACGTGGAGTCCGCGAACGAGTTCCGCGACCGGATCGCGTCCGGAGTCTTGGAAGCCAAAGCCGCGCTCGTTAAAGCCAAGGACGAGTTCAAGCTGTACTACGATCGCCGACGCACGCCCACCCCAGAGATCAAAGTAGGCGATTGAGTCCGGCTGGACGCCTCCGACATCCGGACGACCCGTCCGTCCGTCAAATTCGCGGACAAACACCTCGGCCCCTTCAAAGTCGTAAAGGTCGTCGGAAAGGGTGCGTACAAGCTCGAGCTTCCCCCCCGGTACTCCCAGCTCCACCCGGTCTTCCCGGTGGTGAAACTCCAGCTCGCGGAACCGGACCCGTTCCCCGGACGCCCCCGGAACGACGAACCCCCGCCCGTCGGACCACGACGTTCAATGGGAGGTCGAAGAGATCCTAGAAGCGAAGGTCCGTTACGGCAGCCTCTGGTACATGGTGCGGTGGAAAGGCTACGGCCCGGAACACAATAAATGGGTAAAGCACTCCGACGTCTTCGCCCAAGACGCCATTGATGCCTACTACCGCCGCTACCCTAATGCCCCGCGCCGGATCGCCTCGGCCGCTTTCGACTCACTCTCGTTCCGGAGGCGCGACGCCCAGGTCCGATTCATGCGTTGGGACGCCGCATTCCAAGGGGGGGGTGATGTCAGGGGAACCACCCGTCCGTCCGTCCGTCCGTCCGTCCGTCCGTCCGTCCGTCCGGCTCCGGCCCATCGCACTGCCCCACTGCCTCGTCCGATCCTTCGTCCGGCCTCGCCCGACTGTCCGGCCTTCGGACCTGCACCTCAGCCTGCGCCTCCACCCGGAACGTCCGTCCGGTCGCTCTCACTGGCACATGCTGTGCGATCAAGCTCGAGACCACTGCCGATCCCTCCGGACACGTGCTACTGGCTAGTACCTATAAAAAACCTCGCCTAGCGTGGGAATCCTCATCCTTTCTTGTCTTCGGATTCTCCCGCTAGTCTCCCGCGCTCCGCGCCGAGCTGAGGTTGCCCTTACAGTCCCCTTCATAGCTCAAGTAAGGACCTTCTTCCTAAATTGGGTTCGAACTCGGTTGCCATATTAAGCCGATCAATGTTTGATGGGTGTATGACACCGCATCTGGATCCGGCCTGTTTCAGTCTGAAAGGTTCTGGGTCATCACGTGATTGAACACGTCGCCTCATTGGTACAAGCATGGACAAACAATGTTGAAACTCATTCAAGATGTGCTTGCTTTGAGCTCCACAAATAGGCACAGAATGGATATTTTATTCCCCAATGTTCGTTTGGACCATCCGCAACCTCCTGCCCATAGTACGGCAGTAGGATCCAGAACCAGCGGCATATTAATCAGAGGCACCCACTATGTGTATTTTCTGGATACTCATCCGCAACCGATTCCGGATTTGGCTTCTAGCGTGTAGTTCCAGGTCTACTGACTTGGGACTCGTCATAGACCCAGATGCGCGTGTATCCGCAATGGAAATCCAGAAAACGTTAATTTTCAGGTGTTGGCGAATTCACGGCTTATCACCGGAGACCGCTGATTGGAGTCAGATGTCAAAGCTGTACGGGAAAAACGGCCTATTGCAGGTCATGGCGACACTGGTGTGGTGGGGCATGGCAGCAGATAAAACTGGGGTTCTGGTGAACGGCTGGCTGGAGGTGGTGGAGGACGTGACATGGACGCTGGGCCAGATTCTGGAATCAGGCGAGATCGCAAGGTGAGCAACAGATGAGCAGAGGAAAATATCATATTTGACTTACAACAGCAGGGACACGGAGTCGGGAAAGGCAGGCAAACACAAAGAGAAGAGCGACAGTGAAGCCGCGCAGAGGTAGGTGAAGGTGGTGTGATGTGGCAGAAACTGAAGACAACCGTAATGCAATAGCGACGGGGATGAAGAAGAGGAAGAACGGCAGCCGCAGCGCAAAAAAGCGCGCAAGGGGAGAATGGTGGATCGGCGTGGGAGCGCTGGGGGCACAGAAAGTACCCAAGATGAAGGACGGAGGACGAGATCTGCGTATGTTTTTTCTTTCAATGAAAATGGCGGTGAACTGTCTGGAATTGAACTATACCTAAACACCGCACTTTTCGCGCGTTTCGGAATAGTCTGATTACAGTATAGGCTTATTTCTGGGAGCTAGTATACGGTCTCGGTATAGCTGGCAGGGTCAGGATCACAGAGTAACGGGTAAAAAGGGTAGGTGACTACCCTGCGGACTGGCAGTGCTCGCCTCGAAAACCGTAGAGGAAAGTGTAGCCCACAAACCTCTAAAGAGACTATTTTTGGAGCTTATTTCCACAACGAGAAATAGGCCAGAGATACTTACAATGGGACATGCGGGAATAAGCTTATTCCTGCTCGGCTAAAGGAAAGGCCTTCCATGTGACAGGCGTGTGAGGTCAGGGAAGCTCATACCGGAGGGATTCTGGGATAAGCGAAGGTCGGTTAAGACAATCTGATGGGATTGATCTTATTCCGAGGAAGCGAAGTTGGGAATAAGAAACCTTTCTGGGAAAAGGTTACACTAAGGGTATCTACGGAAAGCTGGAGGCCAGGGGAATAAGATCCGATGGTCAGGAGCTACGGGAAAAGGGCAGGAGACAAAAGGAATAGACGGACGATGTGATATCAGTCAGCCAGGGGACTGGTGTTTTCAAATATCTTGGATGACAAAAAGCCGCATGGTCGGGAAATTAGGGACTACCTGGGCACTGGCCAATGGCAATACACTTGCAGCTATTCCTTCGATGGATAAACGGAAAGGAGGGACGATCTCGGGCCATTTTACTAATTTCTGCTTGGTTTGAGGACTTTCATATGATTTTGGGATTTGTATAAGTAGTTGGGACATTATTACGAGTAGGACACAGAATCCCCTTGTACTAGTAGGCATAACGCTTGCGATTTGGGCTATTTCTGGGGTTGGCGCAGTGTGTATCGTCGTTGGACTTTAACATTGGGAAACCTTTCAGTTGGAATAAGGAGTTGGTCACTGGAAACGTCTTAGGGCATGATTGAGGCTACATAGTACTGGAATCGAAATCGTTTTATCGTCATTGTCATCGCTCATCGTCAATCGTCAAATTGTATCGCTCATCGTTCATCGTTCATTGTTCATCATAAATCGTCATCGGGTTCTCTGGGAAATAAGCTTTTGGGCATATATCCTCGTGGAAATAGTCTATTGTTCGCCTCCAGGAGGTCTATCGCGCATCTCCGGACATCACCACTACCACACACATAACACTTGCTCGTCTCATAGCTGCGAAGCTCTTAACTATCTTATTTCCATTGCTCAATTATCTCTCAGGCCAATTCCTGGTGATATCTAGTAGTGAAGGTTCATCTTTCTGTGGGAATCTTATACCTTCCCTTCAACCTATTGTTAGGCCCTGTACAAGGGACTACCACTCGTCTGTATCTCAGCTCTTGCTTCCTCTGATCGGCCTATTTCTGATCCTCGTCTTATTTCTGTGGGCATCACTGCTTATATCGGAAAGACTTGGGTTATATTTGGGTGATAATTGGATTTTTTGGGTTTAGTTCGGAGCACATCATTCACCGGCATCCTCCGTCACTTCCGGATTCTCATCCAAACTTCCGGTCCTCCCACTTCCATCTTCCGTCTTCCAGCTCCGGCCTCGGAAGTATCACGGAACTTCCTCGGACTCACCACATGCCACCAAGTCCATGCAGTGTCTTATCTGATGGTTTTCATCAGTCATCCGACTCACCATCAAATCCTATGTCCTTATGCACTATGCTTCACATGCTTTCCTTTATTGTCCTTATTGTTAAACGACTTATCTTATTGTCTTTTAGTTACTTCTCTCTGCATCCGGACTTGCCCCGTAAATATTATAAATACATAGTACAGTCTTGGATGTACTTCAGTTTGATTATAAATGTTTACTCCGCCCCAACCTTACTTCCGGTCGAACTCCCGAACTTCCAATACTTCCAACTTAACATTGTAACATTACCTCTGCCTTCAGATACTTGTCCGGTCGTCTTTCCTTACTTCCGCCTCTTCCGGCTCCTTTGTCTTGACAACCTATCTTTGTCCGACATCCGGATGTGACCACCATCCTTCATCCGACATCTAGACTTATTCCAACCTTTGCGGTCTCGGCTCCGAACCTCCCCTTGACTCTGGCCTTCCAGAAACTCGTCCGGCCTTCATCTTACTCGTCTGGCCGATGAACGAAGCCCATCAGCCATCTTTGTTGTCATCCTCCCCTATTCAAGTTGCCAGCAGTACAATCCCCACTCACCCTTAACCCCCTGTGGTGTAGTGGTTTCGATATCCGTAGTTCCGGATTCCATATCACTGACCTCCGTTACAGCTCTTTGCGGTACAACAGGCGCGGTCCTTTTTTTTTTTTCAGCCATTTTGACTAGAACACCTGCCACGGGCTCAGTTTTCCTCGGATTTCCTTGAAAATAGGCGCGTTCGAATCACATTAAAAATCCACAGGGGATGAGATGCCGGCTTTTTTGATGTGATTATATAATAGAATTTCTTCAGAAAAATCATGCTTTGCACTAGGACAGCTGTAGCACAGCAAATAATGGTCCGATTGACCTAATTCCGGAATATGTTATGTGTCTGTACCATCTCTAGGGGATCATGAGGTTCACAGATATGGCTATAGTCAAATTCCAATACAGAGCTCTACTTCTCATGGGGCATGAATATTGCCCTGGCCAAAGTGAGCGGAAAATGATGTTCAATTGGTATATTGTCTATGGCAATGTGCCATCCTCTGGTAACATCCCAGATACATAACATATTCCGGAATTAGGTCAATCGGACCATTATTCGCTGTGCTACAGCTGTCCTAGTGCAAAGCATGATTTTTCTGAAGAAATTCTATTACATAATCACATCAAAAAAAGCCGGCATCTCATCCCCTGTGGATTTTCAATGTGATTCAAACGTGCCTATTCTCAAGGAAATCCGAGCAAAACTGAGCCCGTGGCAGGTGTTCTAGTCAAAACTGCTGGAAAAAAAAAAAACCAACCGCGCCTGTTGTACCGCAAAGAGCTATAAACAGAAGCTATAGCCAGCTTAAGCCGCTTAAGCTACTGGTGCCGTCGCAATGTTTGTAGCTTACAGCTCTTTGCGGTACAACAGGCGCGCACTTTTTTTTTTTTTTTTTTTGGCAAGTTTTCATTACTTTTCATTAGAACAGCTACCCTGAGCTCAATTCTCAACTGTTTCCCCTCAAAATAGGCTCATTCAATTCGCATTGAAAATCCGCAGGTAATGGAATGCCGGTATTTTTGATCCTTTCACGTAATAAAAATTCTTCTGGAAAGATTTAGTTTTGAATAGGACACTTATAGCACTCAGAATACTGCAGCAATTGGTAGAATGTTTAGATATGCTATACATCTAATGTGAACCTAGGTAATGTGGGTGTTTACGGAGCTTAATATAGTCAAATTTCTATGCACAGCACTACTTATGGTAGTGTCTGAACATCTACTTAACTAAAGTAGGGACGGTCAGAGTAGGTGATTCTCGGTGATTCTGATGGTGATTCTGACGGTGATTCTGAAGTAATTCTGTAAATTATTTTGAATTGAAATTGTGTGAGAATCATCCAAAATAAACCTGAGCTCTGACCGTCCCTTTCTGAAATGTGATTCTGGCGATGATTCTACATCCAGAAAATACGACGGTAATAATTATTCGATTACCTGATGGCTATGCTGTGCAAGCTCTCCTCGCGGCTGTCATGCCTCACGCCGTGACGCCACTCGATGCGCTGCTCGCGCAGAGGCTCTCTTACATCCCAGGACACTTTTTTCTAACAAATTTGTCCTGCTCTTCGAGAGCTTCTTCAGCGGCCAGCTGGGCGGCAGCTTTTGCCTTCCGTGGTAACAGCTGCTCGAGGGGCCATGGCAGGCCTGAGTGCAAGTGCGTCGGGCGAGAAGTTGAATAACAAAGGCGGGATTTGTCAGCTTGCCCAGCCACCGATATGTAGCCACAAGTGTAGTTTGAAATCGTGATGAACGAGAATCAGAATCACCCAACAAATAATTGTTGAATCTCCTCCAGAGGCGATTCGACAATTCATGGTGATTCTGGTTTTCGGTGATTCTCTCACGGTTTATTAATTCCAGAATCAACAACAGAATCACCGTCAGAATCACCAATATAAAAACAATATAAAAGCTACTCTGACCATCCCTAGTGTAGACTAGATTACAATTACTCAGCATGTTATATAAATAAACATGTGGTTGCCTTGGGCCACATTATATTTATAACATATCTAAACATTATACCAATTGCTGCAGTATTCTGAGTGCTATAAGTGTCCTATTCAAAACTAAATCTTTCCAGAAGAATTTTTATTACGTAAAAGGATCAAAAATACCGGGATTCCATTACCTGCGTATTTTCAATGCGAATTGAATGAGCCTATTTTGAGGGGAAACGGTTGAGAATTGAGCTCAGGGTAGCTGTTCTAATGAAAAGTAATGAAAACTTGCCAAAAAAAAAAAAACAGTGCGCGCCTGCTGTACCGCAAAGAGCTGTAACTTCCGTACTTCCGTTAACCTCTGTCCAGCTCCGTCCTCCGGTCTTCCGTCCCTCCGGCACCTACCTCCTCTCCTCCTCTCTTTCCTTCCTTTCCGACACAGATATAACAGTGACCAAATAAGACAAGGGTTGGGCGGCATGTATCCTGCATGTCAAATGGTATTGGGAATGAGGTCCTGCAGCCGCTGGCAGCACGGGGCATTCACCGATGTATTCCAGCAGTATGCCAGCAGGAGACCGAGCTCTCTTCACTGGGGGAAGAGAGTGAGTGGAGAGTGGTGATGTAGCAGCTAGGCCACATCACCCACGAGGCCCTGCGCATGCTAGGCAGTGCAGGGCGGTCTTGTCTCTCCATAAGTGTACCAGCAATGTCCCTAGGGAGCTCAGGGAAGCTGCCTCTTGAGCTCGTCATCAATGTTGATTCCCGAGGCTAGAACCCGTTGTGAAGCCCTCGCGGTGGGCTCCATGGTGATGCGGCACGGGTCGGGAGTGATGCATCGTAGTTCGGAAGGCTTCACTGTGGGTAGTAGCCGAAGAAGTGAGGTAGTGTGAGACTTTGGGGTCTCGCGGGTATACAAACAAGCAGAGTCCTAGCGGATCACAAGCGCAGCGATAGTGGTGAAGACCCTTCCCAACAGTCTAATCCTACTCAGACAATCAGTTACGAGAAGGATATTCCGCTCTCTTCCGATTGTCTTACTTCTGGCGATATTTGCGCGGAAGCGTAGGACTATTGTCAGGTCAAATCGGCCACGTCACTTGCTAGAGAGTGCGAGCTGGCTGGTGCGCAATGCAGTACCAGAGAGGATAGATTAAGTCTTTAAGAGTCACCTATCCTTACTCCTTGAGTGTCAGGCAAAGCCGTGAGCCAAGAGGAAAGAGGCGAACCGAGAGGTTTTGGTCAAATTGTAGATTGATTATCTAAGCTTAGTAATCTACTACAAAAGGAAATGAGTAACTAGACATTTAAATACGTATATCGAAGCGAAACATTTGGAATGACATAAATGGAGAGGAGAGCCCTTACAGAGCCCCCCTAATCTCTAGTTGCTTAGGGCTTGAACCCGTCACCGTCTTTGACGGGTAGACGGACGGGAAGGAGGGGTTTTTATCCGTCCGTTTGGAACCCAGATTGCCAACTTACACGGCACGGGTATGGACGGGTGGAGCCGTCTAACGGGTACCCGTTCCCGTCCGTTGGACGGGAACGGACGGGTCCTAGCTAAAGGGTCAATTATCGTACTCAAACTCGACTTTTTTGGGTCCCAATCAGTCCAAATGTCAGGGAATCGACAAAAAAGGCGGCCCAAGTCGCCGATTGGAGCAAGGATTTCCTCAATCATCAATACTCGTCTGCCGCATGTGATTTTTGGGAAGTGGCGGCAAGTTCCGAGGTTCAAATCTGCCAATAAGTTGAAATATTTGCATCTTATGGAGTAATTCAGATCAGAAACATTGCTGTGAGTGTATCACAGCTCACCAGAGCATCACTGTATACCTGTGATTTTCCTTTGGTAGGGATCTCCCAAGCCTTGAAGACCCGTCGAAAACGGCCGTAACGGACGGGACGGATGGCACCCGTCCGTTTTGGCCACTCCCTCCACCACCGAACGGACGGGTTGACCCGTCCCGTCGCTACTTGACGGCCGTTTTTTCGACGGCCGTCCCATTTAACGGACGGGTTTAAGCCCTATAGTTGCTATTGGTACGTACACCTCTGGAAGAACGAGATCCATAAGCGCAGCTCCCTCCCAATCAACTGGAAAAGCCTCGCTCATCAGACACTTCCTTCTTTCACCACTGTATCCTTAGTGATATCGGAAGAGAAGTTGCCGCGGTTCCCCGTGGAAATGAATCTGCGCCATTCGCGCTCTGTCCTCCAGCGGTTATTGCGACGTTTCATGGTTGACGCCCTGAGGTTTTCCATGAAGCTGAGGAACCTAGGCGACCAACCTCCGTTCCAATGATCACTTAACTCGTGCACCGAGCCGGGGTGTGGCCAAAGATACGAGTCAGTGAGGTGACTACCCCTGGAGACGTGCCCGCACAGGACGAGAATCTCGCCGTCCGAAACCTGGTCCGCGGTATACAAGGACTCAATTCCTTCGTACGTGTAAACTGGAAATCTGTGGCAACGGGCCGAACCTGAATCTGGTCACCAAACCCTTGTTGTACACCTGCGCCATGAAACTGCCGGCGCCTCCTAACGCCATGAGAGCTGGAGCGTGGGGTCTCTTGAAGAGTTCCTCGATTTGTTTCAGATAACGAGCATAGCAAGCAGCCCCACCGACCCCGTAATCCAACGAACTCTCCGTGTAGCCCAGCGAATACATGGCGCTTAGAGCTCGGGTTTCCATAGCTGTCATCACGTACGGGACCCAAACGTTCCGGACTTGGGATTGGATCACGAATATCTGGAAGGGACGCCGTGCTGTATGGCAGTGTCGAGGACATTAACCACGTCAGTCAAGTTCTTGCCGGCAGTGATGGTCTTCATCAGAGTGAGGGAACAGGCGTGCCCGCTCACGATTTTCGAGCACCGGAGCCAGTCTAAATTCCAGGCAGGTTCCTCCTCCAACTGTTCTCTTGGCGACCAGTCTAGCATGCTCGATGACCACTGCATTAACTCTTCGACCGCCGCTTCCCGAGAAGCCGCATCATTGCTCATTGGCTCGTCTTCGTGGCCATCGGTGACGAACCGATATTCGTCCCGAAACGAACCCGGAGCGGAGTAGGAGGATGACGACGAGTGCGAGCTGAGAGAGCGTGACTTACACTCTTCCTGCGGTCGAGCGTCTTCACCATGCGATGGCGGGGTGATACATCACAGACTCCCACTAGAGGCTAGCCGTTATACATATGAGACTCACCTTGAGAGGCAGCCATAATGTATCATGCCAGAGACGCTTACCTTTTGGGCAGGTAGTGTCCCCCGTTGATCTATCGCCAATCTATCGCTCATTGTCCTACACTGTTTGGCACAACCCTCCGGGGCGGGATTGCTAATATCCCAAAGAGGAAACCCTCTCTGCAGCGCACCGGTTTTGTGAAGCCCTATTACACTCTGGCATTTACATTTAAAATCATGAATACATGTCCATCTCAAACCCGTTCTTCACCTCCTCCTCCCTCTTCACCCTCCGAGTCTCCTTCCCTTTCATCCGGAGCCATAGTGGCGTATTCCTGCCGCGCGACCTCCAGCTGCTGCGGCACATTTCTCCACAAATGCGCGAAACGTTCGCGCATCGCTTGCATATACCCGGCCTGCTTGAGCGCGTAAGCAGCATGGCCTTCCCGCATCGCGTCATCTCCCTCGACGCGCAATCCCACCAGAGACCTCCACCACGCCGCACGCCAGTCCAAGAACGCGAGCACGCGATGCATTTCCTCCTGCAGCAAGTCCACCTCCTCCGCGTAACGCATCGCCTTGGCACGGGTCTTCGCCCACTCAATTCGAAGAGCTGATCAAACAAGTTAGCTACCCGCCGTACCGCAGAAGAGAATCTACGCACGCTCGCTACTTGCCACGTCTTCCTGATTCCCGGTCTTGCCCTCCGCCAACCAGATCCATGACATCTCCCTCTTCTCCTCTGCCCGAAGCTCCGCCACGTCCGTAATCTCCTCCCCACTCGCCGTCTTCTTCCTCTTTTTCCCCCCTCGTTTCCGTCTCTCGTCGTCGCCGAATACTGCTTTCGGTCTTCCCCGTATGTCGTCCGCCAGCAACGGCTTCAAATGATCCTCCCATTCCCCACGCCCCAAAACACGGCCCAGCTTCACCAGCGCGGCGCGTGCTGCCCAGTAATCCCCTGCACTTGCGTTGATTTTCCCCTGGATGGCGTCCGTCCTGGTCCCTGACCGCGTCCTCGCCCTCACTCCGTGGATCATCTTGCGGTATTGCCACTCGTGCGTCCGCCATTGCAGCCCGTCTCGCATCTCCATCAGCGCCAAGACCGCCTGCCCGTTCCGAAGCTCAAACTCGTACTCCCGGAGCGACACCTCACACTCCGCCTTCCCCACGATCGCAGAAGGCAGCCATAGCTGCATGTCCTGCGCCTTGACTCCGGGTAGAGCCTGCGTCGCGGCCACGCGTTGCCGTTCCGTGTCCTCCCGTGCGCGTAGTACGGTGACCTCCGGCATAAAAAGCTGCTGCACCCCCATCCAGGCGTCTATCTTCCGACGTAGCTTCGTCTCGCGCTCAATCCGTCCGCGTTCCTGGTCTACCGTCTCGTGAAGTCCGATCTGGCTCATGTGCGTCGCCAGTGCTCGCCTATTCGTTACCGTCAGTCAGGACCTAATAATTAACGGTGGATGGCAAGCACACGTACTGTTGCTGTTCCAGCTGCAGCCCCATCGACAACATCTCGGTTTCGTGCATGTCACCCCGAACCCGTTGATGCAGTGTATCCGCCGCAGCGACCAACGCCAATCGCCGCCGCACCTCCCGTAGGTCATCGCGTTTCACCGTGGATGCAAAGGGATTGGGGTTTTTGCTATCTGCTTCCCATGCAACCGCCATGGCCGTCCACGTCCCGATAACGGGCGGCTGAAACGAGGCCTCGACGTCGACCCAAGCCGCTCGCGTATCCAACATCAACGGTACGTTCTTCTGCATCTTCTCAAGCAACACAGTCCCTACGCTATCTTGTCAGCTCCCTCCCCATCGTTTCATGGCTACACGCACCAAGCTTGGTAATTTTTTTCCAGTTAGAGTACTGGAAATGGGCGTCGAGGGTATCACGTCGAGCCCCGGGGCCCGACACGCTCGTACTATTCGCGAGGCGGTTGGTGTCGGCCCATCCCCGCTCAGGAGCCTCCCCGTCCGTTCGGCCCACGAACGGCGTAAGGTTAAAGGAAAATTCCAGGTTACATTCCTCAATGTGCGCCGGTAAGTGAAACTTGGGGACGAGGAAAACCACGCGCCTCTCGGTTACTTTCCAGCCCACCTGGACATCGTCCGAGAAAAGGGTCAACCGAGACCAGAAGTTCTTGTACCATTGACATGCGATGTCGTATGAGATGAATATCTGCTTCAGAATAAAGGCGAGCAGACTCATGAATAGCATATAGTCCATGTTGATATATCTGCTCCCCCCGTCAGTTGTCTCAACCATCGACCCAGACTTGAAATAAAATGTACCGCTCTCCTCTTTGCAGATCGCCAACGCCGCTCGGACGCTTCATATTGTGGCGTGCGCAGTCTACTGTTCCAATGCCCGAAGACGCCGTCCCTCGCGACTCACGATCTGGCTTGTCCACCGCGTCGTGAGCCACACAAGTGCTTCGCTGGCCAGCTCTCCGTTAGCAGCGTCCTCGGCCAGGCACAAAAGAAAGACTTACCGCTTGGCCTTCATTCTCATTGGCCTTGAGATGCGCCATATAGGCATTCACCTCCCCAAAGAAAGCCCATCCCTTGCTCAAACCAGGATCGCGCGCCTCAGACGACACATCCTTGCGTTTGAGACGAAAGTTCGCGTCGATCGCAAGGAACAAGGCGTAGAGGAATCTAACACAATCGCGCTAAGTTTCGTGACCAAAAAAAAAAAAAACTCCGCGTGTTCACGTACCGTTTCTCGAACGGCACCTCCTGCCAATTCGGTGGCAGATTTTTTCCCGGATGAGGACATGCTGGGCACAAAAGCGCCAGCTCGCCTGCCTTCGTCCCGTTGATACGATCGTCGCCAGGAGCGTGACCCCGACCGCCGCGTTTCAGCAGCATGAGATGGTGCCATTGCCGTGTCATTCGCAGAAACTCGTCGTATCGTTCCTGCATGGGGAGGCGGAAGGTCAGAACGCGACTATAAGATTTCTGCGGTCACCTACCCTCGACGCCTCCAAGCCCGTGTTGTCCGTCTCCCGCGCCAAACTGTTGTAGTACTCATACCCCGAACACTTTGATTCCAACGCCATGTGGGCGAACCGCCGCAGCGTCCCGAAGGTCGCAGTGCTGCGTGGGTTAGTCCCTGTGGCTGGGTACCACCGCATGCGAAGCAACTGCACCGTCTTCCTTTGCGCGGTCGCACAATTGCAATAGTCCAGCCCCACCTCGTGGATGGCGTGGCTGCCGACCACGACAAACGCGTCCCCCCATGCTTTCTCGGGGTTCGCACACGCCACGCCAGGTAGATGGCCCAGCTGTATCCGCAACCCCAGCTCCTTGAGGCTACACCGCTCAAATATCGCCCCGTTCCATCTCTAAATCCAAGTTAATTGTTAGACAGTCTTCCTCAAGCCATCGGCGCTGCAAACAGGTCGCGTACCTCGAGGCGATGAAGGGGAAGCCCTTGATGAGTGGACTTGACACATCGTTCGCAATACAAACACGGATGAAGGCACTCGGTGCAACGGTAGCAGGGTTTCAACGTCTCACACCCCACCCCAGCACAGACAGGCTGCGTCCAATAATCCCCGCGACCATCGTTGCGGATGAGCTCGTCCAAGAAGTCTTCCCGATCGTCGCGAGCCCACTGGCCATGAGGATCGTCCTTCCGTCAATCTTGAGTTGCCTACATCCACAGAAGCTGGACACCAAGCACATACCGAGTCTCGCACTGCACGCGGACCACTGTCCATCCCCGGTCCATACTCCGCGTCAAAGTCCGCGAAGTCGGGAGGCTCCCAGTCGTCGCGCGGTCCGGTCGGGGGTGGTGAGGAATCGGGGGCGGTGTCAGGCCTGAGGGTCGCGCGAGATCTCTTGGCTGGTGAGGCCGGGGCAGCGGCAGCGACCTCTCCCCTCCGGGACCGACTCCATCCATCGACCCGAATGGTTGTCGACTCGTCCGGCACGAGGTGTATCCGCTGGACCTCAGGGCGATAAATAGAAGCTTGTTCCGATTCGGATTCGTCGCTGTCGTCGAAGTCGTCCTCGTCCACAATCTTTTTGCGTTTCTTAGCCATTCGAGTTATTGCGCCAGGCAGAGAGAGAACCCACCTCGCCACCGAAACGCGATGCGTTGGCAACAGTCGCGTATCGGCACGTGATGGATCACGATGACAGATTATCGTGATCCATCTTTTCTTACTGCTTCCCACTTCTCGAAATGACTGGAGATATAAACGTCGAGATCGAATTAGTCCCCAAGGATTCGCTTGGCAGTTCTTTCAACGATGAGGACGGACGCCATGACGAGTGGTATTTGAGTGCCCGTGGTATCCTTACGCGCAACAAGTACGATTGCCACTCAATCATCGGGACGGGGTAACATTTCCCTTTTTTCTAGGCATCATCTTTGTGCCCTGCGGGAGCAGGACGAGCTCGACGTCAACGACCCTATATATTACGGCCGCCAGTTCCGCGACACTGTGCGGTATTTACCTCTTTGTCCTTTGCTGCGCGACTCCTTTCAGCGCGACCAGCGTAATCATGATCAGTTCGTGCAGCAGGCTGATCTTTACTGGGTTCTTGACGGAGACAGCCGGATTTACCAAAGCAGGCGCGCCACTTTTTATTCTGGTCCATTGTCGTGTACTGATACAGCAACAGCGGAGACACCTTCGAGGCGTGGAAGCGACTCGGGCAAGGCATGACTGTGATGCACATTACTCCCGACTACAGTACGCCATCACCTGCGTCATCGTTGGCTTCACGATCTCGACCATGGCCCGTACTGCCCAGGAAAAACAAGGCGCGTCGTCGACTCTTTTTTGGGGGGGCGCCTGGGACTGACTGACGGACGGGGGCACAGACAATTGAATATCGCTGCTTTCCGAGTTAAGTTTGCTGTGCTGTGTGCTGCTGGGTCCTAACTGTTGCCTTGCTCCTCCCGCTATCATCTATACGACGCCGCCGGAGGTGCGGATATCTGTATACGCTTGTACGGTCATGCGCCCCCAAATCGTAGCTGCTGAAACTACCCACCGAATGTACTTATAGCTTACGTCTCGACTCAAATTCAATGAGGCCATTTCATTCGTGACTACACAAAGTGAGAGAAACTAGGACCAACGTTCACTCGACTACAAAAACTCGACGGCTCATGTGCAAATCGGAAATCAAATCTGGGCATGCAGCGATGCCCAGCGCGCGTACTCTGCGGCGTGTTTCCGCGGGAAGACGAGTCCGTCCCACCCATACGCCACGGAGCTAAAGTCCCAGTCCCCATATTCTCTCTGGATCTCGACGGCCTCGGCGTCGTGCGCCACGGGTTTACGGGTGATGCTCGCCTGGCACTGAGGACACGTCCAGTCCCTCTCCAAAGATAACCGCAAGCACACATAGCAAGCGCTATGTCCGCATGCCAGGCTGGTCAAACACCGCGTCAATCTCCACCAACGCAATGTGCAACAGACTACTCACAGGACAGGGTGATTTCGCATTCAAGCACAGATGGCAGGTGTGCTCGATGCGGGGGTGCCGGATAAACTCGGGGCGAGTGGCAGTCACGTACAGGGCGTCCTCAGTAAGGGGGTGCTCCCGCGCCTCGTGTTTGCCTTGCGACGGGATAAGCCGCATTTTGGCGGGACGAGGGGCGAGGGCCAAGCGCCTCGCGCGTTTGGCGGCGCTGTCGGCGTCAATCCGGTCATAACGTGCTTGGCCCCATCTCTTGTAGCTGGCCTCACGTTCCCTGGTCTCGTGTGCCAAGCGGGTCTTGCAGGCTCGCACGCGCGCCCGGTGGCATTCTTCGGCGTCGGTGATGTCCCCAAAGAGGGCGATGTACCGAAGGACGTGGATGTACCCGGCGGCGGCCTCGATGACACGGCGCTGTGCTGACATGATGCGGTGGCGGGCGTCACATTGCGCCGTAGTGTGGCCCGGCTTGCGGCCTATGATCGCGGACGGAGGCCCGCGGATAATGAGCTTTTCTGTCAAGTAGAGTGTGAGGTGAGGACCCGAACGAGTATGGGACGCATTGCTCACTTGTTTTAACGTCCGGCTCCTCGTCGTCGTCAGAATCTGGTGGGGGAGTCAGGAATCAATGACTCCAAAAAAAATGCGAGTGATGTCTACGATCAAATAACTTCAACTTGGCTTTGCGGACGGCTGTGGCTGGGCGCTCGGTCGCTTCGCCGTCAGCTGGGAGGGGACGCAGAAAGCGCAGTTGGGGCGCGTCGAGGTGGGCGTACCGGTGCCAGTACAGCGTCGTTTGGCGACGGCGACTCATGGCGTCCTCACGACAAGAACTCAAAAGACAAGGGCTCCAAATGTTCGCTCGCTCATATACCTGACCACGAGAATGAGAAATCAGATTGCATGAGATATTGTAGCGCAACAAATGATGAGATATGAGATACTCAAACCAAATAGGGAGCGACCGCAGATCCTTTGGGCCCGAACACGGCCGCACGATCCGCTTCGAGTTCGTCCGCATGGGAGAGCAATCTGAAACCCCACGCCGCGCGCGTTCCCGGCTCCCCGTTGATGGATGATTTCAGCGCCGCTCCCCCGGGCTGGGCCAGGAGCGCCTTCGTGGACTTGTACCCGTTCGCCGCCCAGCGAAAAAGGGCGCCAGCCGCGTACTGAGTGATGGAGTAACGCGTCTCGCCTGTCTGGATCGGGGTGTTGCCATGCTCACATGTTCCGGATAAGAGGAGAATTGTCGATCCCGAAGGAAACTCGCAAGCGAGTCGGAGTTGCTTCATAAAAATGTGACCTCCTCTGGTATGGTCAAAATTGCCGGCTGCAGTGATCGCGCACAGGCCAAAGGGGTTGTTGAGAGTGTTGAGATGTTCGGGGGTGACCACGTCCGGACCCAAGTTGCAGGTGATTGTCGGATACACGGAGTTGGAGAGAGGCGGCCGAATATCTAGGTGATTTTCAAGAATCCCGCACATAGTGGCCCGCTGGTACTGATAGAGTTTGGGGGCATAGCGAGCCAGGCCACCTGAAGGGAGTGAGGCGAAGTTCCTGGCTTGCTCAAGCAAACTCACTGGACTGGAATCCTCCGATGCGACGCGTGGCGCGATCGGTGAGGATCAGGTCCACCAGCCAGCGGTAGTCTTTCACATGCGCAAGGTTTCCTGGTTTCTACACATGGTTAGCGTGCGACGAGTGCTACACACGGAAAAACCTTCTGTCCTGGGCCCTTGGTATACCCAGCCTGCACTACATGGAAATTCCCGCGCCGGTGTAGTTTATTCTTGGCTCGAAATACACCGAGTCGTACCCCATGCTTTCGGACCCTATCCATCACCCGCCGGATCCTTTCAATAACATCGTCCCAATTGTCCCCCTCCGGTCGGCCGAGCAAAACCGCAACAATGCGGCCTTCCCCGTCCAAAATAAGTTTCGGATTTCTGAAGGAGTGTGAGCACCAGTCAAACTCGGAAGGAAGGGCCGTACCTGCCATCCCACTTCAGTAATTCAAAGTCATCCGCGAGCAGGTCCGGCAGCCGGCGAAAAAGGTGATGCGAGACGCGTTGTTTCTTCCTGGCAGGTGGACCGCTCCAGTTTCCGCTTGAGGCGGCGATCGCAGGCACAATGTGTGGCGGCTCTTCCCGGTAGCGCTGATCATCGCGTGGCTTGGGTAGTGGACCCAAGGGGACGCCCTGCGCTGCGGCAACCCGGACGCGTTGGCGGCGCGCTTGATGTCCCGCCTTCTGCCGCCTTCGATACGTCGGCTGTGGTGGCTCCGGAGAGGGTGGGGCGTCAGACAGCGGCGAAGGCGAGCGGGAGAATCCACTCGGTCCGCGGCTCGGCGGCGTCGGGCCACGAGAACTCGAAGGCGTTGAAGGCGAAATAGGCGTGGATGGGCGGGAAAGAGGCGACTGGGGGCGTGAAAGAACGGGAACAACGTCTTCCCATTCGTCATCATCGACGCTACCTTCCTCCCAGCTCGTGGCGCGTAAATCGTCTGCCGCGACAGCTTCCTCCACGAAAGGTCGTAATGCCACCCGGGTGTGGAAAAGCTCGGGCGCGATGGACGCGGTGCCGTCGAGCTCCCATGGCGACCACTGGGCCCCACTGCGGGTGGTTCGTGCCATGGGTAGTCTCTGTGAAACTATTTGTGGTCAGCTGCGGATGGTTGATTCGAGAATGGCGAGAAAGTCCAAAACTGCCACCCAACTCTCGCAGATTCCGTGGACCGCGCGCCTCCGTAGTGCCTGCGGTAAGGCTCAGCGTGTCGCGCGCGGTCCAGGCTTGCGACAGAGGATGCAGAGAAGAAGAACGCAAAGACAGATAGACATACCGTGTTAGGTGGCTGACGGTCAAGTGGTGGTGCAAAGCAAAAAAGATTGATGTGGCAGTGTCGGCGCTTAGTGGGCGCTTGTATGGGTCTCTGTACGAGTCTCGGGAAAAGGTGCCTCTAAAGCCAATGGTGACGCAGCTAGATATTATTGAAATGGTGTTTAGAGTGTTAGGATGGCACCGCCAAGCTGAGGCGTCGAGGGAGTTAGTTCTGGTAGGTCTACTTGTATGAGGATTCCGGAAACGTACGGAGTTCGGGGCGTGCAGTATGGCGAGCACATCCGAGCGCGTACCAATCCAGACCAGTACTTAGAACCAATCAAGATGGGGTGTGCGGAATTTGATTTTGAGGACAGGGTACACTGTTTGAAGGCCAGGATTCCCGGTACGATGGTCAATGTATTCGCGGGGAACCGGACCCAATGAGGGGCTGTGGCTGCTTCTTATCAATTCCAGTGCGTGAATATACAAAGGTTACGAAAAAATTGGGGAACGAGACCGCATGAGGAAAGGGATGGTCGTGGTTTCGCTCAAGGGATGGTTTGATGGGTAGCCTTTCCTAAAGAAGACTACATTGGACTCAACATGATGTGGGCGTTCAGTTCCTTCGTCCACTCGTGTCGCGCTCTAAAAAAAACAAAATTCACAGAACGACTCAATATATGTTAGAGAAGAATCGTGGGTAAGCTGAACTTTGAATTCTTGTTCTGTTATGAGGATTCTAAAAACCAGGAAAAAAGTCAGGTTATAATCTATGCTGCGGGCCGGGCACTCGACATTTCCTGGAGAGAGGTAAGAACCGATGATTTTGGACGATATGTCATAATATTCCGGGGAATATTTGAACGATTCGACACGATTTTGGTTGAGGGGATCGATATTGCCCAAAAGGAATTATGTTCGGCTGTCCTTCCCTCGCTTTCTCCCTATCACCATGCCGTCCGCTACCTCTGTGTCTCCTGGTCCCTCTGCCTCGGTGTCTTCTGGGTCGGGCGACGAGATAAATAAGTCGGACAGAGATCGCCAGTGGGCATTACAAGAACAGGAGGAGTGGGCGGTATACGATAGGGAATGGGCTGCCCATCGACTAATACTGTGTGTCGTCGGAGTAACGACGTTTCTCTCGAGAACATGACGTGCTAATGGATGGCCACAGCAAGAGGAAATCGGAGAACATATTCAAAACAAGAGAGACCAATGGAAGGCGGCGTCGGCTCGGTACTACGAGAGACACCCAGAGGTGAAGGAGAAGAAGAGGATTCAGGCCGCCGAGAAACGGTGCGTCTCATGGGTTAGTAGCTGCTTAATACCCTGTGTCTAATGTGATGGTAGTGCGGCGAAGAAACTGGCGCGGCGTCGCTGGGATCCCCCGAAGCAACGCAAGCCCGTGGCCCAGGCACGAGAACAAGACGACGCGCCAGGGTGGTACGGCTCATGTGTTTTTAATGTGTTTTCAACTGGGATTAACGGGAGCGAGCGAACAGTGGTGTGAGAGATGGGCAGGAAGCCGCCGAATTGTTGCTGGGTCTGCGCGATGTGGGCCCACCGCGTCGATTTGAATGCCCCGAACCCAGGGCGCGTGGGGACGCATGGGCACTCTTGGCCCCGCAATATGACAGGTTCGTGTTTCTTAGCCTTGCTGTTGAGGCTCAGCTGATGCAATCTCTAGTGAGGATTGAGCAAATTGGGGTTTAGCCAGGGCAGTAGTTGTTTGAGTATTTAAATTTAATGTATCACCGCACATGCTCGGACTACATAGTCGCGTTGACCGCCAGCATTGTTACTTATCATCTGTTAAGGTTTATTCCTGAAATGATCACGACAACTTGATGCCCCGACGACTTATTGGCCACTGAGATGAACACTACAAGTTTGCAAGTTGGTAAAAATTGAGGCGCGGGGGGGGGAACAAAATAGTAGTACAGCTACTAGCTACAAACGCGAATCCTATAATTCCTGGACCCACTTCTGAACCTCCCGCAAGGCGTACTTCTCGGCGTAAAAATTAAGCGCCTCCCGCTTGCTGGTGCGCTTCCTGTACTGCTGCCCAGGACAGCCTTTGACGTGGAAGTCAGCGGCTTCGCTGGGGGGAACCGTTGAGCGTTGCGCACAAGGGCAAAAAAAAAGTGGGAAACAAACGTACTTGGTGTCGTAGACTCCGGGCTCGCGTCCGACGTACACGACCCACATGTCACGGCGACCGTCAGGGAGATTGGCATATTGGGCCTCGACCTGAGCGGGGGTCTTGGGGTCATCATCGCGGACCCAGTCGCCTGGGCGGAGAGGATGAAATGGAGGATTAAGAAGGAGGCAGCTGACATACCGCGATCCACCGCGTCAACACGGGCAAAGAGCTCGGGGAGGGTGGCTAATAACCCATTAAATACCCGCGTGTAGATTGGGGGGAGAGAGCTCACCCTGGAGATCTTGGGCGACGCGCGTCACTCTGGCCGCGCGGAGCACGAGTTCATCGACGGCGCCGAGGACCGCCATCATTTCGCGGTGAGTGACGCGCGCGGTATTGGGGGCGTCGGCCTCTGAGGAAGTGGTTGGCATAGTGGGGGTGAAAAGAGTGGGGATAGAGAAGAAAGCGATAAGAGGAGGGGAGGAATAAGTAGCATACGATAGGGCAGCATGCGAAGGTCCGGATCTGCGAGATGAGATCTCGTGGAAGCGGTCGGCTGCGTCTTGATGGAGGCGCTATCGATGGTAACTCGTGAGCGGCTGTGGGAGATTGGCGAATGAGAAATGCATGAGAGATAGATGACGCATGGCTGAGATACCCATGAGGAATTGTTCGATGCGTAAAACCAATGAGAAATAATTTTGGACCAGGATGAGAGCCGAGAAAGGGAAGCGTGGCTGGATTCGGCAGAAACTGGGGTGAAACACGGCCAGGAAAGAGATCGCGGTATAAGTAATAAGAAAATGCGCGTCCAAAAAACACGCACTCACTGTCGAATACCTACGCCTCCCCCCAAAAAAATCTCTTCATCTGCTTCGCTCTCCTCCGAGACTCTTCATTGTAATGGGAAAGACATGGACGACCGACGGAGAGAAGACGTTCCTGCTCAGCAAATTCCCTGAATACGTGAAGGCGACGTCGGGCCCGAAAAAATCCAGCCAGAGAGCACAAGACGCGTTCTTCAACTCTCTCAGATCGGATTTCCTGGCGCTATTCCCGGTGCCGGATGGTGAAATCCAGCAGCGAAAGGGGGTGAGCCTGTTTCTTCCTATTCGTTTACTTGGGTCGCTGGGTTAACGAAATAAATTCATAGCAACTGAAAACGTAGATGCGCTACCGGGACTCGATGCGCGGACGTGCGGCAGGGGGAGGCCGCAACAATCGTCGTGCCCAAGGGTCTCTCTTCTAGTCTCTCGTACCGGCGAAGACGACGCGCCTCTTGCGCGCCGTGGAGGTGTATCAAAAGATGTACGGACCGCACGTGAGGGCGGAGGTGGAGAGACGGGGGACGCAGGAGAAGGAGGAAAAGGCGAAGTTCCTCGCTGGGCTCGCGGCGGCGCGCGGGGTGTTGGCGGGCCAGGAGTTAAAGGACACCGAGGAGAAGGACGTGGAGAGCCAAGGTGAGGCGAGGAAGGATGAACAGCGCTGGGCGATGAGTTTGTGGCGGAGGGTCGTGGTGGCGATGTACAACGCCGAGAGTGACGAAGTGAAGGCGACAGTGAGAGAGCGGATGGCAGTACTGAACATGGCGCGCGGGCTGGGTCTCCAGGATGTTGACGAGGACGAGGACCGTACGCCGGAACAGTTCCAGCAGTAAGAGCGTGGGTGTTCGTCTTGATAGAACAGTACTGATGTATTGGGAATATTAGTTCGATTAAGCAGCTCGTCGATGTTGTGAACCAAGTACTGAAGACGATCTACGAGAAGACAGGGTGGCATTGTTGCTTCTTGGGCGGAGGACCAATGCCAGACCGGGGAGGAAAAGTGTCGATGAAAACGTAAGTCGACCGCTTTGGGTTGTGGGCGCCAGTTTGATCGCTTCTATTTCTATTGTTTCGTTCACACCGCCTTGACAGAATCTGCTATGGTACCAGCCCCAACGGAAACGATTTCCAAGCGTCCCACGAAGACTTCGACACAGCCGTGAAGGCACCCTTCGCGAGTTACCTCAAGCGAGCTTTCCGTAAGTGATTCAGTACAATAAGGCGCGTAATGGACAGGAGCTCACGATACTGCATTAGCGAGCGACGTGCGCGCAGCCAGAGCCCTCGGCCCCGATCTCGCGGTCAACGCGGAGGAGAGTGCCACCAGCCTCGATGGCCTTCTTCCTATTGATCCCCTCGTCGGCGATCTCTTGCTACCCGTGGAAGCATCGAAGAGTCCAGCGCCAGCAGCTTCGACTGTCCGAGCTGCGCTCCTTGTGTCTATGTCTCCTCCGGCGCCTCCAGCGCGCCGTGAGGCTGCTGCGCCCCTGGAAGTCCCGCCCGCCCCTTGGATGCCAAGCCCGGCGTTTACTGCGGCGGTCCAAAGCTCGTGGGACACATCCGATTCCGAATTTCCCTCTGCTTTGGACTGCGACCCGATGTCCGACTATGGAAGCACCGCAAGCAGTTATAGCTTGGGCAGTACCTGGCCTGAGGACCCATTGGGCGAGACTTTCTCCTTCATACCCGCGTCTCCCTCTCGGTCTATGGACACCGTATTGTTGATGGGCGCGTCGTCCTCGTCTGTCGTGCCTTCCCATGCGAATTACAACGCGTACGACTCGGCTTCGGGATCAAACTTCAATATCGCCGACCTGGGGCCGCCCGCATCGTCGTCGCCATCCGGCCCCGCATTCGATGAACGCGGGGAGGATGTGATATCGCCCGTGAGGCCGGAATTGCCTGCGCCGCGGCCCTTGCATCGTGGATCGTCGTTTGCGTTGGATCATGAGTTGGGCGCGGATCCGGGGAGGGAGAAACGCTTCGTGTTGCCCGAGGGATTGATCTTCAAGCGAAGCGTTTACTTCGACGCCTTCCAGCCGACTGCGCGCGCCTCGGGGATAGCAACAGCCGACACATCACGAGGGATCAGTAGCGTTGCCAGCGCATCAACGTCTCATTGGAGACCTCCTCCTTCTCCTTACCGACCGAGACTGCCACTCGCGAATGCGCCCGCAAAAGAGACTACAGCGCCGAAGACGCTGGCGTTCTTCAAGAGTGTCGTGGGCAACTTATCCGCCGGGTCGACACCAGTAGAAGTGCCCGTAGTGAACGCAGTGTCTACCACGGCGCTCTTTAGTGCGGCTGCCAACTCGAGTGCGGCGTCTACGGCGGCTACAACGACGGCGGCCCCTCTTCTCACAACCACTGCGGCGCCTACAGCTGCTACGACAGCCCCTCTCCTGACTACCACTGCGGCGCCCTTCAGTGCGGCGGCTACAGCTGCTACGACAACGACGACGACGGCTCTGTTCTCCACCACTACGGCGCCGCTGTTCAGTGCGGCTGTGGTGACCTCCTCTAGTGGGGTGTCTACGGCGGGGACGACGAGCGGTACGCCCCCTCCCCTTTTCGACTCGCGGCCCATGGCCAATCTACCCGTGCCCCCCGGGAGAGGAGGGCGCGGAGGACGAGCGCGAGGAGCGCGGGGAGGGCCACGAGGACGTGGGGGCGGACGCGGCCGCAGGGGAGCGGCTGGAGGGACGTCGCAGCAAAGTGAAGCGCCGGTCCTTCAAGAGGGAGGGCGGAACGAGGGCGCTGTGGCACTGACGGGGGAGGCGGCGGTGGCTGAGAGCGCCCGCATCCACGCGGAAGAGGCGTCCCTCCGCGAGACTAAGGCTGAGATGCTTCGGCGCTCGAAGGCGATGGCGACGGAGCAGAGGCGTCTGGAGAAGTTGCGCCATAATCCGGCTGGAGGGGCGCCCTTGGTGTTGGTTACTCGGCCGCCTTCGTCGCGTATGGTGAAGGCGATCCCGAACAGGGATGGCTCGCTTAGACCGGTGGTGAGGCGGCGTGGGGACATGTCGACGAGCACGGTGGCGACGAGCGTGGATCGCAACGTAGAACAGGCGGCAGCTGACGCGGTGTTGCTCAATAATATGCGCAAGCGGAAGGCGCCGGACGAGGGGGAGGGGGCACCAAAGTAAGTGGATGTCGTTTTTGTGAGTGAGTGTGATGACGAAACGTTGCCAGGAAAAAGGCCGACAGCACGAAGAAGGGGCGCAAAACTCAGAAGAAGTAGTTTACCTGGTATTCTATATTCTGTAGTCTGAGGAAACTCCCTGACTTGAAACATTGTTGCGTCGAACGGAATTGAATTAAATTGAGTTTCATAACAGACTTGAAAAAAAAACGGCGTGAGGGTGGGTGATGGCGGGCGTGATTGAGAAAAGAAGACATTGAGGCAAGTGGACTTGTAAATTTAAAAAATTGTCTTGGTCCGAGCAAATAAATGAAAAAGAAGCACAAGCACAGGTTTCGAACGAGGAAACCAATGGCAAAGGGATATCCAGCATATGATAAACAGTTGCGCCATTCAGCCGACAACAATGTAGGGCTTCGAGGGCATCCAGTTACCAGTATGGACATGCAACCATGTAGGCAGTAGGATCACCTAGCCTGTGCTCACCTTTGAGGATTAGTGGCATTCCTCTGGAATTTTTGGGATAAAGGGTTGATATGCTGAATACCAAATTGGACATCGGTGGAACGTTTATTATATGGGAGATCGTGGGAACCTAACCTTTAAGGAGCGACAGGGGGGGCGACACAGGGGATGGGAAAAAGTTAGGGACATGAGAGGTAGCCGTAGGAGGAGGCCCGATACGGCGGGGGCAGGGGAAGGCGCGGCGGCAGTGGTAGCGAAGGGTGGAGGGTCGATAACCCTGATATGAAACAAGTACAAATCCATGCCGGCGCTGCGAAAAGGAGTTCGTTGAGAGGCAATTCATGAACGCCCTAGCCGTTTCGCCGGGCCAAGGGTGAGTTGAGGAGTAAAATAATAGTTTGGGCAACCTACTGTATTGCTGTACCGGGCGACAGCACCCACCTGGTGAGCTGCCTTTTGGGGAAGGGCGGGAGGGCACAGCCACGCGCCAGGCAGCGATGGCGGGAGGCGGGACGAGGCCGCGGGAGCCGAAAATTACGCGGATGTCCCGGAAAGTGCCGAAAATTACCCAAAAAGGTGGCGTCTCTCGCGTGATACATCACAACGCAAGCGTACACTGTATCACACCTGATCTCTGCTGGGAGATGCTTTATGTATCAAAGTGCCGTATAGGGCTGGCGTCTTGGCCGTGTTCTACTGGAGAGCGACCGCGTCTTCCCCGCCTGTCCCTCCAGTCCTCTTGTTCCCTGGGACTAAGAGACCGGGAATAGCGAGAATGTGGAACGACAACGCCCGCTACAACCATATCCTGAGTCCATCAGGAAGCGAAACTGTTGTCTCTCGAGCCTCCTGATCTCCTCGTCGGGGACATGGGTGCGCGGCTACTGTCTGCCTCCACTCTTATATCCGGTCCTCGGCCTGGCACGGAGGTTACGCTTTTCCTACCTGAAGGGGCGGGAGGAACAGCGAAGGATTTCTCGGCTTTGAGACCGCTGAAAGTATTGAACGAGCGGTCGGGACGAGGCGCACAACGAGTCCTCCATTGCTCACGCACGATGCACGGGTCTTCCCGGAAAAAGGTTCCTTCCTTTTTCTCGTTGCTGCCTATCTCCAGCCCGAAGTCTGATAAGCGGTATTGGTGCCGAGTGGGCATGGGGAGACGATCGAGAAGAATATCTCGGCGGATGACATTCTGGCAGAAGAAGGTGCATGTTGTTTGCGACGTCCCGTCTTCGAAATTTGTGGTTATGAGTCTTCCTCGGAATCGCTCAGCGCACGCCCGGCGCTCGACGCGGCTATCGATTGGACGGGCTCCATAGGCATCGTTGTTTCCGGTATGTCAAAGGGTGCACCCCCAATTGAGCACCAAGGAATCTCATTGCGAGTGGACTAGATCGGAACGAGTCTAGTACTGTGTGAGCACTTAAAGAAAAATTCCACGTTGTTCCTTTTGATAGAGTTGTAGTTGTAAGCGATCGAAAAAAGGATATTCCCGCAGATCGAGTGCTCCCGCCCACATGTCGTGTCGTAGGATATTCCACACAACCGTACACGCCGACTTTCAGAAGGTGTAAACAAAGAGATGAATGAGACATATATTAACTAGAGAGAGATGAAAGGGAAAAGAGAGAGAAAGAAAAGCTCCCGCGGGATCATCATGCACTGGCACGCCGATCGCGGAAGCAGAAGCGCCGGACCGGTAACCGGTCAGGCGTGTTTTCCGCAGACTTGGAGAAATCCTGAATCATTTCGGGAGCATTCCTCAAGTCTCGCTGCGATTGCCAGGAGTTGTGCTGGGCGTCATATCCTTTCCATTGAACCAGCCACATCTTTGATTTGCACCTCTTATCATACCTAGAACCAACAATCTTCAGTTGCTAGGGCTGCCGCCCGTGACCGTCGCCACGGTTCCACGGCACCCGTGGCACGGGTGCCGTGCCCGTTCCGTCGAAGATTTTTTGAGATTGACCACGGCACGGTTACGGCACGGGTCACAGCCTCCACGGGCCGTTGAAACACGGCCGTTACGGCCGTTGTACGGGTATCTCATCTGGAAGCGCAATCACTGTTCTCCAGTGCTGAGATTCGGGAATTCCCATTCTCATATGCAATTGAGGCTCACCTTACTCTTCAGTGTCACGTTTCGCAGAGTCGAACAAGGCGGCGGGAACTTCCTAGTGTGATGGCGGAGTTTGAACTTTGTCAACACCATCTCAGTTTTATTGGCTCAAACAGTAAAAGCTGATTCTTCAGCACAAAACATCGTCCAAAGCTACACTCAATCTACGGAGCTTTCGGCATTCAAACAACTCCGTTCTGACTGTTGTGCGCAACAATATCGATCAACTTATTCTTTGGATTTATCAAGGCCATACATAGGACGCTTTCTTCCAACTTGCCTCAAGGTTTCCACATCAAAAACTGGAATACCACACAAACACTCAAAACCCACCCGTGGACACGGCCGTCACGGCCGTCCCGTTGACCGTGCCGTCCCGTTCAGGATTTTTTGGCGATCTCAACGGCCGTGGAACACCCGTGGATTCGACGGCCGTTGCCGTCACGGGCACGGGTGGCAGCCCTATCAGTTGCTAACTTGTGGTCCCGCATTTCTTTCATAGAGGTGCGATCGCTGAGCTCTTCTGGGCTCTCCTTGTAAGGTTTGATGTGGTCGTAGTTGAATATTGGGAAACCAGGATACTTGTCGTCCATCTGCAACCGGTAAGTGCGAGGGTTGATCTCCTGAAGCACTTCGAACGGGCCTATCCATCGTTAGACTAACTTAGCTCCTTCCCCTTTCGATTCCACCCACTCTAACGAGTGCGGGTTTACAAGAACCTTCGAGCCTACTTTGAATTCCGGAACTTCTCGCCTTCCACGGTTATAGTATTTGGCTTGTTCCTCTTGGGCGTGCGCGATACTGATCCTGGCGTTCTCGCAGTGCATTTTCAGCTTTTCAAGGTAATTGCTCGACTCTTTACTCATGCCATAGGTTCCTGAATCCCTGTTCAGGTCCGGAGCCAGGAAGTCAGGAGGGGACTTGGGCATGAAACTGTAGAGTAGAAGGAAGGGAGCCACTCCTATTGATGCGTGCACGTTGTTGTTGTACAAGAATTCCAGGATCTTCAGCCGCTCTGCTCAGTCTGACCGGTCCTGCGCTACATAAGCGAGGAGCAACATCTCCAATTGCTTGTTCACGTTCTCGGTCTGACCGTTGTGCTGTGGGTGGTGTGAAGATGAAAGAGACATCTTGGTCTTCAAGGCACGTACTACAGCGGACCAGAAGTCCGAAGCCCAGCGGGGGTCGCAGTCCGCCACTATATTGTCTGGTAATCCGAAACGAGAGGCTATGTGCTGAACGAAGAGATCCGCAAACCCTTCTGCCGTGAGACCCGATGTTGTGGGTATGAAAGACGCATGTTTGGAGAGGCGATCTACCACGACGAGGATAGCGTCGAACTCTCCTGAACACGCCAAGTTGACTATCAAGTCGAGAGAAATCGACTTGTACGGCCTCGATGGGATCGGATGAGGAATAAGGTATCCGTAATGGGAGAAATTCCTGTTCTTGACCTTCTGACAGATATCACAGGAGTTGCAGAACCTCTCCAGATCCCTCTTCATGCGATGCCAATAGAATTTCGAACTCAGCTTGAGCCAAAGGTGTTCTGGACTAATGTGGGCAGACTCTGTTGGCGATTCATGAGCCTCTTCCATCACCTCCTTATTCTGTTGGAGTTCTCGTACGTATGCGCCCATTGAAGCGCTGAATGATCTGTGACCAATAGGACTTGTTCACCCTCGCTGAAGGGCTGGAATCGTACTAGGCCCTCCTTGGCGGCCAGGGCTTCTCTCTCAGTTGCTGAGTACCTTGTTTTCGCTCCCTTAAACGACCTCGACCAGTATCCTATAACTCGCTTGACATGGACAGTCGTCTCGTCTAAAGATGGTCCCCATGTGTCCACGATCTCGGAGTCCTTAGTCTTCTGCAACAAGTTGACGGTCAGCTTCGGTGGAGGCAACCCAGATTCGAAACCTTTTTCTATCTTGGTGTACGCGGCTGTCCCTTTCAGGTCCCTGACCAAAATTGGCTGCACTTGCTGAAGGGCCGCCCCAGCTGCCTCGTCTGAAGCGTCTGTGTATAACCTGTACGGCCTACCCTCCATCGCGTGTCCCAGTACTGGGGCGCGACGCAGAGCTTCCTTTGCGGCCCAGAATGCGTACTCCTGATCTGCTCCCCACTCCCATTTCGCGCCCTTTTTCAGCAAGTTGAATAGCCGGCGGGCTATGTCGGCATAATAAGGAATGAAACTCGAGAAATATAAGACCATCCCCAAGAACATTTGTAGCTGCAACAGTTTGCGTGGGCGCTCCAGCTCCAAGATCGCCTTAACTTTCTCTTGATGAGTAGACAATCCGAGCCTCGAAACCTTATGACCTAAGAGCAGGATTGACAAGTAAAACAGGTGGCACTTCGCAGGGGACAGGGTTATCCCCGCCTTCTCTATGGCTCCTAGCATCTGGTCAAGGTGTTCGATATGCTCCTCGTATGTTCTGGAATACACCACTATATTGTCGATGTATACTAAGCAGAACAGCCACAGATATGGCGCCAGCACTCCTTGCATGACACGCTGAAATATTGAAGGTCCATTCCGCAGCCCGAAAGGCATTTGCTTGAACTGTGAGAGGCCTCGGTGTGTCCGAAAAGCTGTTTTTTCCACGTCCTCCTTCGCGATTTCCAATTGAGTAAATCCGGACAGCGCATCCAACCCACTCATTACCTGAGATCCCGACAGAGCTTGAAGAATTTCGCTCTGCCTTGGGATCGGAAACTCGTCTGCTACCGTTACCGCGTTGAGCTTGCGATAATCTAGGCAGAAGCGCGGCTTCCCATTACGGTAAGCAATGACCACGGGGGCGCTCCAAGGGCTGATGGAGGGCACAATAACCCCCAGGGCGAACCACTGGTCCAGCTGAGCTTCTATAACTCTACGTTTCTCGGAGGAACTGGTGTACATTGGTACAGCGATTGGGTCCTGGTCGGGCTTTGCACGTATGTGCGCCTTCGTCTCATGATGCCCCAATCTACCATCGAATCCGAACGCGCCAATACACCTCTCCAGCATTTTCCACGCTCACTCCCTAAGATGTTCCGGCAAGCTACCAATGTCCAGCAATTCTCGCATTTTCGCTGAGGGATACACCGTCGTATCTGGCATAGCAGCTGTCTTCGGTCCGTAGTCCTCAGATTCGTCGCTCTCTGTGCTCGACAAGGGAATGGGGGTCTCCGAATTTGGGAACGCCATTGGCACTTCTCCATGGACGTCCCGGATGTGGACTCAATGGTAAAGATTCTCCTCCATAGGCGGTACCCCCAAACCAAAATCTGTGCGGATCCACGAATCACTCGCACTCGACGATCGACGATCCGTTTTCGGTGAAGTACCACTGCTTTCCTCCGCATCGGCGTCTCTCCTGGCTTGAATGACTGCGCTGACCAGCACGGCGCGGCTGCTCATATCGGCTAGTTCTTCTACCGAACCGGGCTTATCGAAAAAGTTGTTGGGGTCAGTGAGATCTCCAAGCAACTCCCCTTTCCGAATGTATCTAGGACGGCCACTGAGATTGCTGACAGGCAGAACCGTTTTCCTCGCTGTGATAAGCGTTGGAGGGACACTGAAGAACAAGTCTTCTGCGTTCGCAAGCAGTTGCTTATCCACAAGCCATTCGCGATCAGGATCGGAGCCAAAATTGCCGTTGACTCTCACTACGCGGGTGGAATGGGCCTTGATGAGGGTATCCTCTGCTCCCTCACCGTCCTTCCTTCCTTTCCGTTACGAAGTATCTTCCGACGTCGCTGCACCTTTGCTCTCTGGTGCGCTTTCACGATACACGCGTCGCTTACTCTAGTCACCATTCTCACCGTTAGAGCGTGAATCTTGCTCAAATCTTTCAGAACTTCTATACCAGCCGCCTCTACCTCGTAGGGATGTTTGCCGAATTGGATCCTAGTGCCTTTTTCGACGTTCCGGGTGACGTTAAGCTCGTAATTCCTGGTAGTCTTCCCCAAGAAGCAACGGTACTGACATGCCCCTCACGATGTAAGCCTCTGCCTCAGTCGACAGCAGCTCACTGTCCGTGGACAACATCAAGACCCTGAGCTGCACATATCCCTTGATGGTAGTCCCTGAATCAGTCAACTAAGCCAAATTCATCTTGCGCCCCTCGTGGATCTGCGGCCGGTTCTTCAGACTAGACCAACATTCTTCTGATATTAAAGTAATATCTGCGCAAGAATCTAACCTCAAGTCCAGGGGTTCCTTCTCCAGTCCCTCTATCCAGCCCGTCGTCGAGAGCACCGAGACCCCTATGGCCGATTCTCCTGAGGGTGATGTTCTCCTAGGCTTGATTACTACCGGAGTTCACTCTTCAGGAGCAGGAGCTAGCGGAATACGAGTCTCGTCCTCTCGGTCTACTTCATCCACTGGATCCTCATCCTCTTCTAGCTTTACTCTGCTGACTTCCTCCTCCGACTCGAGAACGTATACCTTCACCTTTGGCATCCTCGCGTTGGTTTGCCAATACTCATCCTCAACTTCCTCTATGTGCACTTTGAACGGGTGCTTTTTACTCGTTTGAAGGCTTGCAACCCCTTCTTGGAGCACTGATGGTTCTCGGGTGTCCTGTACGTGTGATCCAATTGCCGATTTCCTTTCCTCGGGCTCACGCTCAAATGCCAAATCGAAGCTAACTCTCCGTTCTGTATTTCGAGCCGCCGCCTTCAAAAAGACTTTCCGTTTACCCTCTCGTCGAGCAGCACATAGTAAGCACTGTGATATAACATGTCCAGCTCCTCTGATGCAACGTCTGCGGCTACTAGGAGCACGCCCCGCTTCTGTCTTTCCAGGTACACTTCCCAATCTGGACATTCACGGTCCTAGTGTTTCGCGCTCCCGCAGACCTTGCACGGCGACGGCGGTTCTCTGCTCATTTTGGTTCCGACATGATCGTTCTTCTTGAAGGGGTATCCTCCTTTCGGAGGCGCACGCTGGCGCTTTTTCATGGTCTGATACACCTGTCTGAGCGTGTCGTTACTCTCGATCTCACCCTCCTTCGTCTGAGATGGATTTTCAAGGGTAGCCTCAAATTCCTGGGACCAGGGAGTCGAGTCCTCCGCCTCTTCAGAAGTGAGATGATGAGCGCGACGAGGAGGACCCTGATTCTGCGAGAAACCCATTCTTCGGAGAGTAGAGGCTAAGGAACTCATCGAAACGAAGTCGGACGAATCTCTTCAAACGGCTTCAACCAATGCGGCCTCATGCTCATTCACTCGCTCGTAAAGCTCCTCCGACGTATGTATGCTCTTCTCGACTAGAATGGTGCTCCAGCTAATCGGAGCACGCCTCAAAATCAAGAATACCTCTTGAGGGCCTCCGTCATCGGAATTTGCTAGAAGCCAAGTTGCTTTGATTCTCCTGCCTATGAGAGACTGAGGAGATTCCTTTTCGAAGCCTACTTGACGGAAAGACATCTGATCATATTCCAGATTCATGATGGTTTGCCATTTCTTTCCCAAATAACTCTCCTTGATTACTCTCAGATAGTGCAGGTAATGCGATCTCATCTCCTGCTGACGTTGACTAGACAAGGTTGTAAACCAAAAGTGAACAGAAGAGTCCTTGACGAGTCGGGTAGGGAGCCAAAATCTTAAAGCCTCGGGCATCCATCCCTGCAGAGCAGCTATTTGCCCAATATCCCAGAAGTAGTCGATGGCGGTGTGGTGCCCTCCATCCCATGAAGGAAGCTGGTCTATCTTCAATTCCAGTTTGATAGTCGGGATGACAGTGCCATAAGGTGCCTCAGGAGCAACGTAAGGAAATTTATATGAATTTCCCCCTCCTCCAGGATCACTTCCAGACCCGCCGTTTCCTCCCCCTCCACCAGAACCACCACCCCCACCTCCCCCCGATCCTCGAGGATTCAAGTATGGGGGATCTGAGCGTAGGTTCCTGCATCCAGGAGGTCTCACCAGGGGCAGCCAACGAGGCATATGAACACCATATGCTTTAAATGCATGTGGCTCGCAGCTGGAAGGGAGCCCACAAAGGTGCCATTCACAAACAAAGGCAGGCTTTGTTGTATGCTTTGTTTCCCTGCACCAGAGAACAAAGCATGCAACAAAGCCCCCCTTTGTTCCTTTGTGGGCCCCTTTCCAACTGCGAGACACACGCATTTAAAGCATGTGAAAACCATATGCCTTGTTGGCTGCCCCCGGTGTCTGGGCGAATCTCCATCGTGACCTCGATTTCCTCGATGGTCGTCGTCCCCATCGTCTCCATCTCCTTCCGGAGGATTCCCTCCTGTAGGCGCTCTCCCGGATCCCGAAGCTCCAGAAAAGGGCCCTTGCTGTCGTTCCGACTCAGGTCGGGGGGGCATTTCCCAAGGAAGCGGGGTCGCGATTTTGAGATGGCTGATTTCCAGTGAAACGTTCGCTAGCAGCTCCTTGACGTGCGTTCCAATGCAGAGGATCTTCCCTCCATTGATCTTGTCTAGGGTATCCCTCGAAAGCCACAGGACGACCTCTATTAGTTGAAGGATTTCCCATCCATCGGGAGAATCAATCATCAGTCGAAGTCTGGCGAAACTTCCTGGCTTGAATAATGGAATTGTTCGCCCCATACAGACGAGCGGACGCCAAACCGCGTAATGGATCGGTGAGCGGGAGGTTCGGAATATAAGACTGCGTATCCCTACCCCGTTGAACTGGGTTACAAGTACTTTAGTAATCGTTTATAATATCTCGAGAGCGCCATTTTTCCGACCTCGTTGTCTTGCTGTAGTGATTTACCATTCGTAATGATTTTAGTGGCAGTCCTCATTTTCCATTAGATTTTTGAATGCTCTCTAGTGGCAGTGTTTTTTTTGTTACAAAATTCCATTAGATTCTCTAAGATTCATTAGATTTAAGAGGCGGTGCATACACGTAAGCGATACATTGGGAAGGTTGTCAGTTCGATCCGCTCCGCGTCGTATTTATTTATACCATGATTCAGGATTCACACACATGTTTCACTCGTCTTAGATACACAGATTACATGTTTACTATTGTAAGACGGCATGGCTATAAACTGCGGGTAAATCCCTTACCCGACGAAGGCTATATTGTCGGTGGTGGCGAGAAGCAAGAGGAAAAAATAGGTGCCGGTGCACGTGGCCAAAGAAGCGGAGAAGAATTCGGCATGATGTGATGCCGAAACTTCGAGCCCCGTGCAGGGCACCTGATCGGCACCCGACGATGCCGCAGGAATTGGTGATCGGCAACGCGCCGCCAAATTCAAACTCCGACAGAGGCTTGTAGAGTGGTAGGGTGTTATAACTCTTGCTCCACTCATTTTTGTAATGACTTTGTATGGGGAAATATGTTAGCATAGGTTATATGAAGAATTCTATTAGACCATATTTTCAAATTGTGCTTTGAGTCTCTGCGAATGAATATTTCTTGGCAAAGAATCACCCACAACACTTGAAGGAGGACCTTTATTTGAATTCTGCTCTAATAGAATGTTTTGGAACCATTTACCCCACATCCTTTACTGCCAACATCATACAAGATTCCTTGTGTGTACAGAGTTATTGTTTCGCGGGCAGAGCCTGGTTGGAGCTAGGTTGCGACCGCCTCTGCTTGTTTGGTGCATCTGAACATCAAATTCCTCTCTTGTTTCTTACTCTTGCCGCGCACAAAAAGTGTATTCGAGGTTTAATGTCAGTATAGTAAGCCACGGGATAAGAAACAGGAAATAAAATATGGTAATTAAAATTTTCCCAAGTACGAGTCACGCCACGCTTAATGCGGTGGCCTCACCAAACAAGTAAGGAAAGAAGGAGGCGTGAGTCTTAAACGGAATGTCGCCACTCAGCATTGCATGAACCGCGGATGGATTGGACCAGTAGAGCTTAGCCTCTGGCTCAGAATTTCCCATACACTCTAGTCCTTCGGATTCCACTTCTAGGGTCTCCACATTTCTTTCTTGATCCTCGGCTAGGCGATTCGAGAAGTAGGCTCGCGTAGCAGTCTGTTCGTCCGGGTAACTCCTCAGATCGAACTCACGACGCTCTCCCGAAGCCGAGTAGTAGATAGTCGCCGGGTGGTCCTCTCCGTCCCGATCTGGAAAGGCTTCCTTCAACGCTTTCGGAGCCTGTAGCTCATGGGGAAGGTAGCCAGTATCCCTATCGTAGCTCTCCGGGTGTTGCTGACCGGGAATTGCTCGTAATCCCGGGATCCGTTGATGTCGGCGACATCGGTCTCTTGCTTTCGTCTAGGAATTTGACGTGGCCGTCGTGCTTGTCCAGAAACCTATGAGCCAATTCGAAATGTTTGCTCAAACCCGTCCACGCTACGTGCATTTGGTCATAATCGTTAGCGCCAAACAGAATTCCCAGTAAGGCTCCGTGCGCGTCGATGAGGAAATGCATCGTACGCCCGGGGATTAGCTGGGCCGCTTTCTGCAGAATGATTTGCATGTCCCTAACGGTGTGTTCCACTCTGAGGCCGAAGCGCGGTTCTAAACCGAACCGAGGTCGGGAACGAGAGGTCTTCTGAGTCGGTCTACCTCTGTCCATAATTCGTCCTCCTCCAACGACCTTTTGCACGTGAACCCATTGACTCTCTGAAAAATGGAAGAGTCCGACTCCGTTTCCGATAAGTACTCCATACGGATCTCGTACATCGGTGACAAGGCGTATTGTGGATTCATTTCCAGTTGAGCCCCTGCCTCGGCGCTGCTCAAGACCGTGATAGTAGCCATAGTTTCCACTAGCGACTTCAATGGGGGATCAACTTGGAATCAGGAACTCGTCTTGAACTTGAGATTCCTGGGGGAGCTGAGAGCGGAGCCGAACATCACTGTCACTGGTTGCGCTTAACTAACTGCTGGAGCGCAAGAGGTAGAAGAATTGGAGTCTGGGGTTGGCACGTGAACTTTCGTATTCTGCAGTACTCCTTTAAACAACATGGTCCTGGGGCCTGTCACTCTGGTAGTTATATGACTCCTAGCGTCTAGACGAGCGCGTTCCAAAGCGGACGGTTTTCTTGGGGAAGTAGATCGAGAGACTGATCGATTTCCCTGTCCCTCTGAACTTCTCCAAGATCCTATCGACTCGTTTATGCAGTACCAGAGAGAATAGATTAAGTCTTTTAAGAGTCGCCTATCCTTACTCCTTGAGTGTCAGGCGAAGCCGTGAGCCAAGAGGAAAGAGGGGAACCGAGAGGTTTTGGTCAAAGTGTAGATTGATTATCTAAGCTTAGTAATCTACTACAAAAGGAAATGAGTAACTATACAACTAAATACGTATATCGAAGCAAAACATTTGGAATGACATAAATGGAGAGGAGAGCCCTTACAGGTAGATAGCATGTGAAGGCGACAGTGCACTGAGGAATATTGTTGTAACCCTTTGACAAGGAGTCATGTTACCCTGGACACACCGGGGGCAAAACCCGAGGCATATGGAATCCATATGCCTTACAGGCATGTCCTTTGCATGTGGTTGATCCGTAGGACAAACGTGTCAATTACCTTTGTCCCATCTTTGTTTTTGGGGGTGACTCAAGGCCAAAAACAAAGATGGGACAAAGGTGATTCACACCTTTGTTCCATGGATCACCCACATGCAAAGGACATGCCTGTAAGGCATATGGATTCCATATGCCTCGGGTTTTGCCCCCGGTGACAGGAGCCCTTGCAACACTGGGTCCATGGAGCAGTTGTACGGATGCTCAACCAGGCAGGAGGTCTAACACGTAATAGTGGTTCACCAGGGGTGATCTTGCAAGAGCTATATCATGGTAGATGGCAAGTGAAAGATTGATCTCGTGATCTACATGATGTAACAATAAGTGAGCATGTGGTCTAAGGCATGGTAAGCTATGTATAAGTCCAGCAGGGTCATCTTTAGAAATGCTATAGAATCCCTTGTCACATTCTGCCCCCCAGCGAAGTCGGTAAGAGCAGGTACGCATGTTGAGTGAGAGACGAAGCAGTGGTGCTTTGACGTGCCTCCGAGAGTGTGTACAGCGAATTACCTGGCAACGATGCGTGCAGGGAGCGGGTGTCTTGTCTTCAGTAGCTTGATCCATCGCGCCCGAATCGTGCAGCAGTGCGGTGACTGTGCATGGTGCGGCACAAGGGCAGACTCACTATAAATACTGTGCTCTGCACCCCAGCGTCTCCATTACCCTATCTCCATCCACAGGATCCTCTTCTTGAAGGTATGAAGCGCTGTGTGCACAAGGCAACGCAGGGCGGTCACGACCCGTAGTGGTCGCACTGACAGCACTCTTCAGGCTCCCAGGTTCCGAGGTTCCAGAGTTCAGTCAAGCGAAGTAGAGCAAAGAAAAGTAAAGAGGAGAGAGGCGAGGAGAGAGGTATCGAAACTAGTGTGTCTAGCACCACAGTTTGGACGTGGTAGTGGTGAAGGAGAAGGCGCCAAGCACCACGTGCTCGATGTTTGCCCCGCTGCAGCGAGCTTGTCGCTGTCAGGTGACCTCCCTTCTCGGGCAACACAGTCACGTTCAACGTTCAACGCGACCCATGTGGCACGGTGCGTGTCAGCCACGCGTCAAGCGCTTCTGCTGGGGACAGAGCTCTACCAAGCTCAACGTCATGGTATGTTGACGTTGTAGACAGCGTGAGTCCGTGGCGGTGTGTGTGCTCCGCACTATGTGTTCGGGTTGTCGGAACAGACGTGGGCATGAAGGAGCGGATTTGAAATGAGCTCGGGAAACCAACTGCTGAGTTGGTGGAGTCTCATGTGCAGACTCAACGCCAAAGTGACCTCTTTCATCTTGGTGCCGTAGACGAGGAGGAATAGGTGAAATAAGGAATAAATTCATATTACTGTCAACAACACCCCGGAGCTCACGGGTACGAGGACAATGAATATAGAAGGACCGAGCCCAGCACAGGGAAGCGGGACTCAAAGATAGGTGTCAAGTCCGAGCTCACGCCGTCAGCAGAGCTCCAAGACCGCAAAGGATGAAAGGCCCAAATATATCAATTAGAGGCCTTCCATGCGAAGCGAAGGGGACACGGAAGGTGTCAGGGAATCCCATAATGTGTGTTGCCAATCCTGAGTGCAGGAGGCCAAAGGAAGAAGGGGAGAGGAATCGGCAGGCAGATGACCATTGTACCCCCGGGAAAGAAGGGAATCAAGTGAGGGAGGCAACGGAGTGCCTCACCGTACCACTACCGAGATGCCGGAAGGCGCTCTCAACTTGGGAGAGCTTGGAAGTGGGGAATGAGGTGAGGCGAGGGTGACTAGATAAGGTGCTTGAGTGAAGCACCCTTGTGCATTCACCACTGTGATACCCTCAGTCCAATCTGGGGACCGAAGCATCTCGATGCAGGGAAGGTTCTTGCACTGTAACTAGTCAGAGCCGTCTTGCGGTGATAGGGCATGTAACGGGATAAGCATGAAAACACCCAGTTTTTATTTGTTTTCACATCTATCAGTATGGGAAAGGAGAGGCATTAGATTTGAGAGCGTACACCTCTCCCCGGAGGTGGTAGGCTACGCTGCTGATGACCGAAAGCCAGCGGCTAAACAACTACAAGGGTCGACGACTTAACAAAGGCTCTTACAGGTACTGCATTCTGGCAGGAACTCACTACGCTGGGCTATGGGATGCAGTTCTGCTGTGTCCCTATGTGTCGGAGGTGACCAACGGGGAACTACCAATCATCGATAGTTGACTGCCTTTACTGGCGGGAGAACCGAACAGTTTGGGAATGATGATATTGTGATGACAGAAAGATATGGAGTCTGGCCGGAGGATCGTACAATCCTTCCTGCTACTACAACCCACTCCTTAGAAGCCAGCTGAAGGTGTCCCTTCACTGGTGGCCATACCCTTACAACTACGAAGCACAAGGACGACCTGTGGGCCCACCAGCCAGCAGCGGCCGAAGTGCAAACTGCATATGATAAACATGAAGCTAGCATCTGAACATCACATTATTTGATGGCGAGCTCAGCGGCTGGAAAGCAACGAGAAGAGGTTGGGAATCACTCGCTCGTCCCAGACCACACCTTCTGGAGGATAGAGCCCTGCACTCGTAGGTCCCACCATGACTAGAAGACTGAAAGACAACTGGCAGCAGATCGAGTCAAACTCGTGAGTCAGTGGGAGTTAGAAGAAGCAGACCGCATTTGTCACAACCATCAGAAGATGAGCATGCCATAGAGGCTAGGCTCTGGATTCATGTGGAGCATCTCCAGCAGGAGGACAGAATACTCAGGGTTTAGATATCCCTGCGGTACGATTGGCCATCCACCCGTTGGCGGCGCAACACGGTTTGATCCTCTACAGTTCCTTTCATCTCCTTTAGTGACCTCCCGTTTGTATAAAAGACCGCACTTGAGCATGTATTAGCCAGTATACTATCTGCCTGGAAATCAGGGTGAATATAGTGGACTCTTGAGATAAAAGACATACTTTTGATATTCAGAAGAGGATTGGACGAAGCAAAGTCTTGAACAGTCCTCGGAAGCACAAGACATAAGTGCCCCCGCTCGAACGAGGTAGCCGCCACATAACTGCCCCCGTTCTGCAGCTTCCGCTGCCATTGATATAAGTGCCCGCATCATCTCTTGTGGTTCAGGAGTGGTCCCCACCGTTCATATAAGTGCCCCTGTTGCTGTGGTTCCGCCACCTGTGGTTTGGGTCTTGCCTTCGACGATATAGCTGAGAGTGCTATTGGCCTGTGTAAGAGCCCCCGTTGCTGCTCACCACCACCTTCGGTGTAACTGCCCCCATCACTGTACTGCCGCCGCTCTCAATATAAGTGCCCACATTCCCTAACCAGGAGTCCCCGCCATTCGTGTAATTGCCCCCGTAGTCAGAGGCCGCCACCTTCCGTGTAACTGTCCCCACAAGTAGTAGCTGCCGCCGTCCGGTCGAGATCCACCTTGGTGTAGTGCCGCCACCTGCAGTAGAAGTGCCCCCGCTCCTAGCCAGAGCCCCTGCCATCTGCGTAACTGTCCCTGTGTTGTCGAGCCGCCGCCAGCCGTGTTCCCGTTGTACCAAGTAAGGCCTGTCTGTTGACGGTCTGCTCTGCAATCGCTACCCGTTGGCTCGGTGTCAGCCGTTGTTGAATTCTGTTTCCCTCAAGAGTCGTCTGGCAGTCATTAGTCTTCCTATTGAACCCCTTGATTCTCCAGCGGCCAGAAGTCCCTGCTCTGCATAACAAGTGCCCAAATGGCCCGTTGTTGTTGCTCTCCCACTACAAAGACATCACTTTTATTTCCCTTGCACACCCTCTTGAAGGGTGATACATACCCTACTTCCCCAAACACATTCACGACATTTGGAGTTGGAGTTTGTGATATATTTTGTTGATTTGGATTGTTGGATTGGATTGTTGGATTGGATTGTGTCTAGTGACTTCGTTCGCTGCGCTCTCTGGTTTGGTAGTTTGAGTTGGCATATCAATTACACAGCTGCACCCAAGTGCACCGTTTCAACAGTATTGAGCGCAAAGCAGGTGCCAGTAACCCAGATGCTAGGGGTCCTGTAACCCTGGATAAAGGGACCATGCGACCCTTGGCAGGGCTTGTGTAACCTTGAGAGGTGAGCAGATATGGATGCTCAGCTGCCAAGGGGGTTCTAGGTGTCGCATAGACACTCTGGCTCAGTTGAGCTTCAGCTTGTCATGGTGTGCGGTAAAGATAGAATGATCATTACTAAGCTACAATGGCAGTGAGAACCACGGAATGCTGACTAAGCTACCAAATATGATGTGGTGCACGGAGCACAGCTAGACCTACTGGCAGCTGGTGATGGTTCGACTCCCCACGTCCGAAAGAAGGTTGTAGGAATTATTTTTGTTTCAAGCAGGCTGGCAGCTCTGATTCAGGCAGGTGCACCTTTTCTTTCGAAGACCAAAATCAAAAGGTTTGCTTCGGGATTCCGGGCAAGCTAATCTATGAACCTATACTTTGCATTTCAGTTAAATAATACAACTGAAAGCAGATTTTATTCAACTGATCTAAGTTCTGAACTCAGGGAGACCGAAACTTTGTGAATAAGAGGGAATTTCGGCGTGCCTGAACCTGCGATGTGATTTCAGGCTGCGCCGAGGCAGGCGTTGGGGCCCGAATTTAGATTCAGAACGGTTACTGCCATGGTCTAGCATGACTCGTGGTTCCTAATCCTGAAAAGAACCGAGGCCCGATATTTCCGGCGGTTCAACTTCCCACGTGAGTTGTAAAGATCCACCGGCGAATCCTTCGAATTCGACGCTGTACACTAGAGCCCCAAAAGAGATCGAACCAAGCCAACAAATCGGATGTCTTATATGGAACCCAGCTAGACTTACAGTTTACTAACAGGCGGAAATTGTGGCTGCAGCTGGTGATTGGGGTTTGGTAACTCCCCGCCCAAATGAGGCGGAACCAGTATTTTATTTCAGGCGGCTCCGATTCATGTGTGTATACCCTCTAGCTCTGAGATACTCAAATTCCGACTCGCATGCAACCAACCGCACATTCCCATCATAACGCTGGTGCATGTATTTTAACCTGAAAATTTGTGCGTAGCGGATAACTCGAGATCTAATCTCTCCATGGAACTCTTGAATCCAATGACTCTACTCCAAATCAGCAATGAGCACCCCCCTGTACCTCATCTTTCCTGCACGCAATTTCTCCATGCCCTCCTCCACGCCCTCCTTTGTCAACGGGAAGCGCTCGATGATCGGCTTGACCTCGTGGCGCGCCGCAAAGTTGAGCATCTTGCGCTGTACGGAGCGCGAGGCGACTATCGAACCCTGCACCGTGAGGCCGCTCATGAAGATTGGCGCGAAGGGAAGGCTAATATCGGAGCCAGTAGGCATAGTCAGAGGGTAGATCGTGCCTCTGGGTTTAATGGCTGGGATGAATCTGGGGTTGCAGAATGGCTGGTCAGAAAACCATCTCTATGTACTTTCAAGAAAAGGCTAGCGCACAGGTTCCAATCTGGCATCAGACTCGCAGTAACTAGCAGGTGGTCGAGCTTCGCTGGCATCTCGAGCCTTTCCACATCCTTCGTCGCATAGAATTCTGTTGCGCCTAGGCACACCGCCTCCTCGCGCTTCGACTCAGTACTCGAGAACACTACCACGCTCGCGCCCATCTTGGCGAGGAACTGGACTGCCAAATGTCCGAGGCCGCCGATGCCGACGACGCCGACGCGGTCGGTGGGGCGAATACTGAAGGATTCGATAACGTTGTAGACGGTGGCGCCGCCGCACATGAGGGGTGCGGCATCCTCAGGAGCCATGCCGACTGGAACCTTGAAGAGGAATGAGGCGTCCCAGATGGCGTGCGAGCCGAAAGACCCTTGGTCCAGATTGTGGGTGCCATAGCTGTGAGGTAGACCAGAAATTCGTCGAATGCATTTTAACGGCAGGGATGAATCAAACTCACTGCTCGACGTTCGGGCAATACTGATCATCGCCAATTTCGCACTGCTCGCAGCGCCCACATGTCTTGTGTAGCAATCCCCAGCCCACAATATCGCCAACCCTGAACTGCGAGACGCTCTCGCCGATCTGCAGGACAGTTCCGACGCCTTCGTGCCCCAGAACTATACCCGCGTGCTTCAAGTGCTCGTCGCTGCCACAAATCCCCGAGTGAGTGATTTTGACGAGAACCTGGTTGCCTGTTGGCGCGGGGCGCTGTGTCCTGCTCTGGACAATGCCACCGTTGGTGGAGCCTTTGAATACAGTGAATGCGATGCTCATGTGTGGGTGGGATATGTGAGAGGAAATTTGAGTGACTAACATGGATGTCTGGAGCCTGTTTTTAACTTCGAGTCGAAGATGTCACGGCGTTGGCTTCTATATTCGTACTGTCCAACAGTTCATTATTCCTGATGGCTCGTATGTTTCATTTACTTACGGAGTTTATAAGTTTGGGGATAGTAGGAGATATATTCGGCAGCTCGTAGTTTACTTCCCTTGTCTTCGCAACGCCAGTAGCGGCGTTGCCCACGTCTCAATCAATCTTCTTGCCTTGTTTTGGAGGCGTTGGTGACCATCCCCGTTACAGTCGAAACACTGACGCAATCCTTTATGACGGAACACATCTAGATTTAGCAACACGCGTCGCGGCCGTAGCATGATTTGCAAGAGCGGTTTACTAGACTCTGAAACTGGCTTTAGATCGCATTCGCACAGCGTTCACCTCGAATTGAGGGTATGTCGGCCAGTCGAACGTGAAAAAATTCGGTGGATTCCTTAGAGTCTCGCGATTATCATGCAATTGTCCTGGTTGCGTTGCTTGAAGCTTCGTGATTTTTTCAGGGAAAACCTGTCTTCATCAAGAAAAAAACACTAGCAAACCGCATTCGATTCGGCGACTACACTACAATTACGTATAAATGCCGATCTGACCAAGGATTAATGTAGAACTTGACGCATTGCTCGAGAACATTGTTACTAGTCCATTCTCGTGCTACAACAGGACTTATCCTCCAAGACTGTGATCGTGATACATCTCGAGAAGATGAGGCATATCTTTATAATCGCCATCGCCATCAAACAATTCGTCGAACGGCATCTCATCATCAACGTGCGAGCTACGTGGAGCATCTGATGAAGGAGATCCGGTCAAATCCTCTATAGGCGGAACATAGGCCATGCTCTGCCAATAAATTTTGGCGCAGGCCGACGTCTGAGAGACTTGCGGGGTATAGTGATTCTTCAACCAGCCGGAGACGAAAAATCTTTCTGGTAGCCAGGGCAGAATAAAGAGGAAGGCATTTTCGATTTTTGACAAACACGACAACACCATGGTATCAGAAAGCGTACTTGGAGCAGAAATTTAGCCAACGCAGTAAGTGGGATGCTGACATGCCATGCCGCGCGCATACAGTGAAAAACGCCGGTTCGGAACTTCAAGTGGAAACTGAATGAATGAATGGAAGGTGAAAAAAAAATTACGACACTTGCTTCGCCTGACTCACTCTCTCACTCTCCCGCTCTCTCGAGGATAATGTGTGCCAAGTACAGTAGTTAACCCCGAAGCGAAACAATTTGATGTTGGTATCAAATGGGGCCTTAAGAACCACTCAAATCTCTCTGGCGTTAATCTAGATCTCATGAGTGGCTTTTTTGCTACCTCCCAGTGCAAAGGATTGTAGCATTCTGCGGTGTTTTGGTTGAGAACGAGCGCAAACTAGCGGGAAGACCAAATTTGGCCAAATTACGTGGAAGCGAAACACAATAATCAACAGCTTCCGCCCCATCGATTTACTTTCAATTCTTTTGGTGGTCATATTCGTAACCAGCGACCTCAAACCCCTCCGAACCAGGTCTGCATAAGGGACTGTCATAATCATCTTGTTGTTTTTAGCTGGACCCGTGCAGCAATTTGATGACTGGATCTAAATCAGTGCAGCGGGACCACAAGCCGTATTTCCACAAGATATTTCGCACATCTAAGTAATATAGGGAGGAGATTCGTGTCCCAAAATTTACAGTTCATCTGACACCCCGAAGTGAATGAACATTGCGATGTTTCGCTTCCACGTGGTGTTTCGCTTCGGGGTTAACTACTGTACATGCAATACATCTTACGAGTCTTCCCTTGGTCTAATTCATGTCTCCGAAGATGGCTTCGTTCACTTGGTAGCAATGGTATATATATTGTTCAAAAATTTAAAATACAAGGTTATTAAATCTTTATAACCGTTGAGACACCTCTTGCGTGTTGAATGAACAACATTGCGAGGGCCATGCGATTTCGGCAACATTATGCCAGGCAGCGTACGTGGTTCGTGGATTCGGGCTTTGACGCGCTCACGCTGTCAATATTAATTTCATCAACATCGGGTTCCGCTGCGGCGATGAAGTGGTCAATGAAAGCGTCAGGGGTGCGTCGAGCGTGTCGTCCGGCGGCACTGTGGGCGCCGTCAACACTGAGAGGCATTTGGCGTGTCGGAAACGCGTCGGGCCTGTCACGAGAGACGATTGTGGTAGCAGGAAGAGAGGTTTTTTTCGCTGCCGGTCTCACGTGCGTTTGTGTGGCCGAGCTCGGTCGAGAGAGGCAGATTTCTAAAATAGATGTCTGCCGCTTTTTCCGGGATCTGTCGCACATCATGCAATCTGCCTGCGAAGAAATCAACCCATGAAGCTGTATGCGAACAGGGGCGCTCTTATGATCTCTCCGGGGATAAGTATGTTTCGGACTTTTGGATAACATTCACACCAGTCGCCCGGTGTGTCCACTCGCCGGCTGCGAACTTCATGAAGTTGCCGATAATTTGAGACGCCACTCCTTGACAAAAACTGTTAAAAGCGAAGCCCTATCTTGCATCAAACTCTTTATAAAATTACGCCGTTCTCTTGGCTTTCCTTTTTTGGGAAGGTGTTTGGTTCTGTTGGTGTCTCCACATCTCCGCCCTGTCCTTCCATGTCTTTCGTCCCAATATTCTGATCCACTCTGCTTCTTTGTGTTCCTCTGGTGCTTCAAACTCTTTATAAAATTACGCCCTCGGGCGCTTCCATGCTCAGCAATCGTCTTTCGGTTCTTCCGATTTTCCGCCCCCGATTTGCGGGCGTCATTGATCGACTGATCATCAATCAACTGAGATCGCCAAGGCCCTTCAAATTTCAACCTTTCTGACGCAGATCCAAGTATTCGATATTTGCTCCACAGCACGATGCTGCTGTTTGTCGTTTGAAAACTTTTGATTTTTTCCTCCATGTCTTCGTCCCGATATTCTGTGGTCCTCCGTGATCCACTCTGCTTCTTTGTGTTCCTCTGGCGTTTCCATGCTCAGCAACCGTCTTTCGGCTGTTCCGATTTTCCGCCGCCGATTTGCGGGCGTCATTGATCGACAGATCACGTCAATCAACTGAGAGCGCCAACGCCCATCAAATTTCAAACTTTCTGACGCAGTGTTCGATATTTGCTCGCACAGCACGATGCTGCTGTTTGTCGTTTAAAACTTTGGACTGCGCAGATTCAGTGGCACTGGATTTCTAACATTTATCAAATCCTGTTTGAGATCGTCACAAGTCGTAATGTTCGACATCAATACACATTGCCAAGGATATGACCCCTATCCACTTTCGGTCCTGCCTTCTATGTTCTCTGTGTTCAGTGTTAGCTATCCCGACTCCCATTTGATGATGGACGCCTCCGGGTGGGTCCTATTACGTTCGATTTCCCCGCCTCTCATGCGCAAGGTTTCCAGACCATCTCAAGAGGTGGACGTATTCCACAGTATCACCCCCTATTCCACTCCTTCTACCGCTGGTGCTGCATCCTCCTCCAGTCAAACTGGAGAGTCTCAGGCACCGCAACACTCACAGCGCTACCCTCCATCTGTAACACTGGCTTTCACCTCTGGACCATCCACGACACCCCTTTTCACTCCTCCCCTTGCTGTCGCAGGTCCTTCGGCTGCGATAACTGGACCTCCAGCCGGCTCTGCGCTACCGACCGTTAAATGGTGGGATAAATTCCCTTCATTCAACTCTGACTCCAAGCTTCGTCCGGTCAAGCTCAAGTGGAATCGAACGTGCAAGCATTGCGGCATTAAGGTCTACCACTCTTGCAGCCATCGGATTTTACTGACTCCTCTCTCAAGGTCTTGACGCATGAGGCAACACACAACAAATGTTTTGTTTGTGGCCCGAATAAGGCCCATCTCCTCCCAAAACTTCGACCATATCCTGATGAGTGGAACGAAATTGTATCCCATCGTGATTCAGGGCGTCACTCACGCACTCTCAACAACATTTTTTCCTTAACTGCTCTCGGTGTCCATGACGGGGACTTTGTCCACTTCGATCGTGGCGTGGCAGCTGTAACGCTCAGCGGAGGGCGAACGTACCATCGACTTATCCCAGCTACCGAAGGGAAGCATGCAATTAGGTGGTTTCTACACGATTCTTCCCAGTTTGCGGAGGCTGGGAGGTCTCGGTCCCTTCCCAATGGGTGGACAGATCGAATTCTCGCGGGTCTTCGCCGTATTAATCCGTTCATTGACAAGCTTGAGAATCTCGCCCAGGACGCGGACGATTCTCTTGCACTCCACCTCCAGCAACCCGACTCTGTCACTGGATCAGAAATGGCTGCAATTATTTCACTTGCTCCAGCCGGGCTGCCAACCAGACGACAGGTTATTATTCGACGAACTGGACAGACCAAGCACGAATTCCTCGATATTTGCTCGCCATTCGTGGAACCTTTTCACTATCTGTTGCTTTTCCCCCACGGCGATCTGGGGTGGTCTATTGATCGAACCAATGGCGCCAACCGCAAGTTTTCCCAAATGCGGTGGTTTCGATCCCGGTTCTTTATGAATGCGCCGCAGATGAGTGTTTTTTCAGGTCTAATGGGTTAGGTCGTCCATTCGTAAACATCCTTTTGCTAATATCTATTCTTATAGGTGAGTATTTGGTCGATGCATGGAGTATGACCGAGGAATCCCGCCTGGCGTTCATTCGTCAAAATCAACACCTTGATGATCGGGATGAGACGGAAGGCGAGAACGAAGGGGCCGAATACCAGGGAACCGGTGATGAAGAACCAGTCCAGGATGTCCGTCTTCCATCGGGCTTTATCCATTCCCCTGCTTGGTCTGCCGCCCAAATCTCAGATTGTCTTGCCCTTCGCAAGCATGGCAGCTCCGTTACATTGTTTATCACTTTCACCTTCAACCCGAATTGGCCAGAGATCAAGTCGGAATTGCTTCCTGGTCAAAGCGCATCGGACCGACCGGATCTGGTTGTCCGTGTCTACCAGCAGCGTTTCTCCCTCTTTATGAAGGATATCAATTCGCTCTTTGGCGTCATCCTCTACTACATTTTGGTTCGTGAATTCCAGAAGCGTGGATTTCCGCATCACCACATCGCGCTGGCGCTGAAGGATGTCCCGCGGCTGGTGGAACAAATAGACAAATTCCTTAGCGCGGAGGTGCCGGCTCAGCCGGGAGTCATTCGGGATGCTGTCGTGAAGCACATGACCCACACTCACGATGCGAAGAAGACGTATCATCGATGTGGTTGGAGTGCGGTGAAGCCGGCGTGTTCCTACGGGTTTCCCCAGAAGATTACGACCGAGTCTTATTTTGATGAGAGAGGTGAGTATTGCGCTCTTTTTAATTATTCGTTTCCTTACAGCTAATGTCGGAACTGAAGGCGCGGATGAAATTTTCTTGTTTTGGAATGTTTTCAAAGAATTGTAAATATCTCGGTCAGTTTTGCACCAATTTGCATAAAAACTTGATAGATATACTCAGTGAATTCATACACAATTAGTGACAGAAAGGAATTTTCGAAAATATCAAGTATTAGGCAATCCGTGTTTTCAGGGCATTTTCACACAAAATACCGTTTTTGTGTGGTTAGAACATGTCCCAGGGGCACTATATTTTGTGTGGAATAATATATGTACCTAGTTAAATATGTGACAGAGCCGAAATCATCTAGAATGCTCAGATAAGTGTGATTCTCGCAGGATCTTCAGATGCAAGAAAATGCTCAACGCCTCCAATGCTAGTAGAAAAGCTGGAATCAAGGTATGTGTAGTTCTGGCTCTGTCACGTCCTCCCCTTGGGATTAATATTGCTCCTCACAAAATCTTAAGCCCCTGCAACATGTTGTAGGCATACAAAAACGGTGTTTTGCTTGAAACTGCCCTGAAAACAAAGATTACCTAATACATAATATTTTCGAAAATTCCTCTCTGTCACTAATTGCCCGTGAATTCGCTGAGTATATCTATCAAATTTTTATTCAAATCGGAGCAAAACTGACCGAGATATTCACAATTCTTTGAAAACATTCCAAAACAAGAAATTTCCATACGCGCCTTCGGTTCCGACATCAGCTGTAAGCTGCTTTAGGATACTTCCATCCACGCCGTCGAACTGAGGATGATCTGAATATTGTCTCTAACATCCCATTCCTCACCGCAAAATACGATTGCCACATCAATGTGGAACTCTCTTTCGCCGTCTCTCTCTTCAATTACCTTTACAAATATTTCTACAAGGGCCCTGACCAGGCCAACTGGGCGGTCGCCCCAACAGACCCGAAAACTCGCAAGCCCATCGACGAAATCAAGGACTATGAGCGTGGTCGCTACATTTCCAGCATGGAGGCAGCTACACGCATTGCCGGTTTCCATATCTCCGCGAAGTGGCCTGGAGTCAAACGCCTCCCCATTCACATGCCCGGGAAGCAGTGGGGCCGTATGGGCGAAGAGGACAACTCTGCTACCCTTCTAATGCGTTACATCGACCGCCCTCGCCACCCTTCCCTCGATGCTCTCTCCTACATCGATTTTGGCACCAAATGTCGACTCATAGCACATGATCCCTCGAAACCCATCCGAGCCAGTGAAATTCTGGAGAGACACTTCCCCGATCGACCTCGCCAGCGAATTGTTATGTACCAGCCGGGCCATATAGCTGTCGCCTGCATCCAGATGGTCTATCCACGCCACGGTGATGTATTCTTCCTACGGGCACTGCTGGCTCACGGACAAAGTTACCATTCATGGGAGGCCATTCGCACTGTCGATGGTATTTTGTATGGCACCTACCGGGAAGCTGCCAAAGCATTTGGCCTATTTGACGATGAAAATGAAGGTGAAATGGCATTCCGCGAGCTGTTGGAGATTGGGGCCTCCCCGGGACAGCTGCGCTGGCTCTTTTGCCTCCTTGCGGTCGAGGGCGAAATCATTCCCTTCGAGCAGTGGAATGTCCATGAGGCAGAACTCTCTGCCGACGTACGAGACCGTCTTTTACGCGATTCTCCCTCCCCTCCCCTGGATGTGGTCCGAAATGAGACGCTGCTCTTGATACAACAAATACTCCGAGGATTGGGCAAGCGCCTCTCGGATCTTGGCCTTCCGGAACCTGAAGAACAGCAGCCAGAGGTGGATGCCGAAATTTTGCGCTGGGGTGGGGATCGAGACAACCTCTGTGGTTTTGTGGATTCCCTCTTCCCTGAACAGGTAAGTTTCGCGATTCTTTTTTCTCCACGCGTTGTATTGATAGGTCGTTAGCTCGTGGTTTACAATCGAATTATGGCAGCTTTCGATGAAGATTTTCCAAGACCCATTCACGTCGACGGGCGAGCGGGCCGTGGTAAAACCTTCGTACTCTATCCGGTGATTGGTGCCCTTCGAAAGGCTGCCGAGATTGTCTTGATCTCTGCCTCATCCGCCTTTGCTGCCAAGAACTATCCCGGTGGTCGAACAACCCATTCCCTTTATGGCATTCCTGTAGACGAAGCCTCTCCGTATCTCACGTCAATGATTCGCACAGCGCAGTCATCGCGTGCCCAGTTTCTCCTTGCTGGCCGTGTCCATCTCATTGATGAGATTGGTGGGCTGCATTTCAAGGCCTTCGATTGTGCTGACCGTCTTTTGCGTATGTTGACGGGAGAATCGGGTAAAGTGTTCGGCGGTAGATTTCTGATCACTGTAGGCGACTTTCGACAGGTGTGTTTCTATTCCCTTCCACCGTTAGCTCCCCGAAAACGACTTTCAGTGCGCGCCTGTCGTTCGCTATGCTGGAAAGCCAACAATTATCAAAGCGTCTTTGTGCACACAGGAAATCTTCCATCATTTCGAGGTCCTACAGCTCCTCCAATCACGTCGCCAGGCTGGCGATCCAGAATTCGCTGAATTCCTCGACGGCATTGGCGATGATTACCAACATAACACCGTGGACTTGGGTCGCCTTGCTCACACTCAATCTGTCTCGGATGTCATTGATTTTGTCTATCCCCTCGACGTCGTTCGCAACTCTGCGGAATGCATGAAACGTGCAATTCTCAGCCCCTACAACCAATATGTTGACGAATTCAACGATCGCGTCTTAGATCGGCTCGAAGGGGAGGAGCGAATTTATTATAGCCGCGACAGCATAGAAGGAGACGAGGAAGGTATCGAGGGCCAGAGGGAGGTCGATGTTGTGGGTACCCCAGACGTACTCAACTCCCTACATGAGCCAGGGATCCCTCCTCACCAGCTTCGCCTCAAGATTGGTGCCATCTGCCGCTTCACACGAAACTTTGACCCTGCTCGAGGCCTCACAAAAAATACCCGGGTAATCATCAAACGCCTCTTGAAGTACTCGGTTGAAGTGGAAACCATTCCATATCGTATTGCGAACCAAACAATAACCGCGGTATGTTGCGCAGGTCTATACTGATTTTCAATGTATCTCACAACCTTGATTGTAGGAACAATTTCATATCCCGAGGATAGACTGCTTTTGGCAGCCCCAAAATTTCGGTTTCGTCGTACACCGCAAGCAGCTCCCACTTAATCTTTCATATGCAGTCACCTTCAATGGGTGTATCGGGCTCACCCTTCAAAAACTCGCCCTTGATCTCCGCCGGCCAGTTTTTTCACATGGTCAGCTTTACTGTGCTGCCACTCGTGTGCCAAATGCTCGCGACGTTTTGATTTTGCGCGAGGTCGATGACAGCTCTACAGTAACGACAAACATTGTTTGGGACGAGTTACTGCTTTGAAATGAAATTCCACCTTAGTATAGCATTTAGCCCCTGCGAGCATGAGAAATATTCAAAGAGGGAGGAGGCGGCCGAAGGCCGCCCATCCCCTTGTATCATCATACTTTCCTCACCCTCATGCCCTCCCACACTGTTGACCACGCAGCTCTCTTCGCTGATGGCAAATATTTTGGTGAGCCTGTTGCCTCGTCCATCTTCTCTGGCTAAACTCCCTTCAGCCCAGGTTCCCGTTGTCGGAAAAATCACTCCCGAAACTTTGAGCGTCAAAGAAATTGTTTTCTCTGTAACGAAACAGCTTTTGGGTGACAGCTATAAGCTTCGTGAGGACGTTGTCGTCCTCAAGAACGCCGATGGCTCTGAATTTACCGTGTCCTTACCCAGGTGTGTTTTCTTGGTCACTTCTCTCTGCTTGAAGCTAATTGCTCAACTCACAGGCGCTACCTGTTCTTTCCGAACAATCCAAGTTCTTTTGGAATAGAGCAGCGAAGATGTTAGCGTCTATGCTTTCAACCGCTCAATATCCCATCCATGCTCAGACGTCCCACTTGGTCTTTTGGTGGGCCAGACTCGGTGGCCTCAACGGTCCTACAGTCAAAGGCACATCGAAGGAAACGGTACGTAGTGCTGGTCGATTTCCATCAAGTATCTTGACTGAATTTTTGCGTAGCTCTCCGAATTCACGCGCGACGTTTCTTGCGTTGAATTCCCATGGGTTATTCCCCGGGACACTGATTCCACTGGTCCCTGTAACCGCAAGATTCTTTTCATTATTGACCCTTTTCACCCCGATGTGACAACTCGTCTTGCGGGCGGAGTCGTCACGGACTATCTATGGTCAGAAGCTGGCGGTATGGGGATCGTGAGCCAAAAAGGAGGTAAAGACTGGAAGGAAAAACTAGACAAATGGTTGTTCACCAACCTCGAGAGTCCCGACCAGGTTGTGCCAGGTTGCAGCTATTTCGTTGGTCAGTCCGTTACACATCTTTTCACCGCAGTCGTCTGATGCAACTCGTAGCTTTCGATTTGGAGCCATCAGGCTCGATCGCGCTGAAACACTACTATATACCTCCGCCGCCGGACCCCAACGTCGTGCACGTATTCAAATCGGCCATCGGCCGCCTTGAGTCGGATCTATCTCCCTTTAGACCGATTGTTGCCGCTCTCGATCCTTCGTTGACCCAACCGTTGGAGGCGCTGATTGATTTCCTGGCCAATGAGGGCAAGGATTCTGGGCTGCTGTTCCTCATGGTGGCTTGCGATCTCAAACCCCTTGAGGATAACCGCCTCAAGGCTGGTAACTCGCATTTCGATCGCTCGCCGCTCACTCCTTCCCATAGTTCTACATGTGGACCCCGAGGCATTCCTTCAAGCAGCTTATTCACAACACGACTCACGGCGGAAGGCTCAATGGCCCAAAACATGAAGCGGATATTGCGGACTTGACGAAACTTTTCAACAGCCTGTTCCCGTATGCCGCTACTGACGAGAACATGGAGCTGCGATCCCAGCATAGCGTTCACGACGTCCCTAAGGCTTATCAAGAAGATCAGGGTGGTCGCCACGACAGCGGCTTAGTTTATTACTTCGAATTATTTGTCGGCGAACCGAATCCTTGTCCGCAGGTCCATTCCTCCCAGATTTATCATCTCTTGACTGACACTCACCCAGGTCTACTTCTTCATGGACTTTTTCGGGAAGAACGACCTTACCATTGCGCAAAGCGTCGAGAATTTCCTCAAAGAGGTTGGGAAACCCTGCGAATCATGCTGGCTCCCCGGCGATATTTCTCGCGCCTGGTAAGCGTGTATTTCGGTCCATTCTCTCATTCCAACTTATCGGCCTACAGCCCTCATCGTGACTTGTCGGCTCGTACGGGCACCCAGACGGCTGTCTCATTTGGCATCAAACCCAAAGGTTGGGATGTCACCGGCTACTATTCACCTGAAGTATTTCGACCTGCTGAGGAGCCTGCGGAACGCTTGAAGAACGCGAGTCTCAAGAACTGAGCGGGAGAGCTCACACATGGCGTTTCTGTTGCCATAAATTATAAAATTACCTTAATCTCCAGCGTTTTCGTTTGCTGTGTTCGTCTCGTCAAGAAAAAAAGAATTAAAATCACGTTGATTGGCTTCCTACAGAAAACGCGTGACCCAAATATTCAGGCGACGTTTCTATATGCTCTTGCTTGGTTCTGAGAATCGCAATCAAAGTGTGTCAGTGGCAGTCGGCCGGATCAAGCAAACATCAAGGTGCTTGGCCAATACTGAATTATTTAACTCAATTCGTCGGTCACGGGTCACGGAGCGAAGTGTCGAATTTATTTCATGGATCAAAAAAGGCTTGTAAACAGTTCTAGATCCATCAAAATCTGTACAAACGCCCTCAAGTAGACAAAAGAAATAACGATGAGTTGCGATTTTGCTCGCTCTTCAACCGCCCGTTGAACCACGGGTTCAATTGTCAAAGCCACAATTGGCTAGATCATAAGTAATAAACTCGTTCAGAAGTAAAATAGGCTACATATGACAAGAAATCAGCTGCAGAATGCGAATAGTGGTTTCCCGAAGCCCTAGGACCTCATTGTCAATGGTTCAGTGGGTGTTGAATTTTTGGTTATGTCACGGTCCGACCCAGAACTTGTCGCAGTGTTGAACTGGTTTTTTCGGTCATGGGTCACACACCCTGTTGAATTGAATTAAATAATCCAGTATATGCCAACCTTCTGCTCCAAAACCTAATGTTGGAAATCCTCACGTCAGACACACATAGTGGGAGTGAGTGTGATGTTCACCGATACACAATGTGAGTATTCTAACTGAGATACTGTAGTATTTCCTTCAACTTGTATGTCCCGTGTCACACAGCCAATTTCATAAGAACCTTTTTTTTCTTGTAAGTCACGTGGTCACAGCAAACCTGTACGAAGGGTTCCGTCCAGGAGGAGATCTGGATTCGAAATTCGGATATAGGGTTGAAAAGTTTTTTTCTGACCCCCTCCTATCTAATCAGGAAGAAGTTTCCCACCTCTAGCTGTTGTACTTACTTCCCACCACCTCCTTGAACTTGATAATGCTTTTTTATCTCATCTAATGAGTGTTGGTGATAAATTGAACACTCAGCACTCCAAGAGCTGAATAATTTCTAACCTGAGAGCTGACCACAGTTGGCTTCAATTTGGTTTGAATCACGGAAGGCATGGGTTCAGACTGATAAATTTTCTATACACTCCCTGGGCATTTATATATGTTTCTTACAACCAACTAACACCTCCCTCATGGTTTATTAGCTATTTTGAAGCTCCAAACTTTATATACTGAGAAGTTTTCTTCAGCCCAACCTGGATGCCCCCCTCCCCATGCACCAAATTTTAATCCCGACTCCCCCTTGGTTCTGTCCATAAGTCACAAAAAATGGGCCAAGTCCAACCATTTTTGTATGAAAATTTTACTAAGTCACGCTGGCGCAGCTGGCTGTATGAAAGGGTCGTTTCATATGTGGTGTCTCACGCCAAAACCCCGTACAAGTTGAAGGAAATACTACAGTACTATTCACTATAGTGGAAGTGAAAATACGAGCAGGAACTCGCCCTCACATTGGACACACGTGGTGGTAGCGAGCGAGGGTTGTTGATGTGGACTGTCACGGTATATCAATACATGTGACAGCCTGTCACAATCTAATCTAATTGTGAGACCTGGGTAGGCTTGTTAAGTGGAAACACGCGAGTGGGAAGTCCCAGCGGATCGTAAGCCTAGTGTATGTGGTAGAGACCTAGCCAACAGTCTTTAACCCCGCAGAATTCCACCTGGCACTCAGATATTCCAAGTGTGTTGGTCGAGAGATGGTGAAAAACTGGTTGGGCAGAAAATAGGGGCTTGTTACATTTGTGACTGATGTGACCTAGCGCAGGGTCTACGGGTAAACTGCACCAGATCTTCGAGGTGCTGGGTTTTTTTTGATCTTTCTACCCCAAATCACGGAGTCTCCCGGCCGAACCCCGAGAAGATCTGGAGCCGAGATTAACAGTTTCCGTCCTATGCCCGCTCCTGGTGCCACACATTGGGCATCTCTGCCCCGGTGTCCAGATACATCTCGAAGCGACGCAGGAAGTCCTCGTGGGATGTGAAATGCTCTTCAAAGCGCATGAGGCCACTGATCTCGTGGAAATAGTACTCCCCGCCGACGAAGAACACAAAGATCGGCCCCTCGCAGTCGGAGGGGCTGGTGGCATAGAACACCAGCGGTTCTATGGGCGCGGACACACCGTATAAGTGGGACACAATCTCTTTCTCAATAAAGGAGAGGTGCGGCCCTTCATCCCAGCGCCGCCAGTCGCATGACCATGGGTCTGGGAGAGCCACGCTTATGCGGTGCCAATTTTTGTAGACAGCATAGTATCGTGCCAGGAATGCGGCGTCGCAATATGCCAGGGGATCCTCGTAACGAAGAGAGTGATCATGGGAGAAATATCCCGGCACAGCGACATCGCTGTCGGCCTAATAGATATAATGTAGTAAGTGGCGGCTGAAAACTTGGAGGGGTCAAAGGGTAATTACCGCAGACTTGCGTTCGTTCACCCGGTTGTGTATGATGGGGAACGAGCTGTTGATGCGTGAGGTTTCCTTTTTCCGGCTGTTGGTGTTTCGCTTCCCAATCCGGACAGTCTCTATTTCATTCCTTCTATTTATTTATCGTTTGACGTCGATCGTATCCGCACCATATAAATGGTGCGGATCCGTACTCCGCCCCTCAGTCTCTTACTACCATCTGGGTGTGACTGAGGGTGCGTGTTCTTTACTTTACTTTCCCATGCAGTTACTTATTTATATACCTGTAGTCTCGTACTCATTGTACTTCTACAGCTAATGTTATGAGTCTCTTACTACCATCTGGGTGTGACTGAGGTCTCGTACTCATCGTACTTCTACAGATTCGCAGTCAGAAAATAGTATACGGTGCCCTGACGAGCGGCCACCCAGAACGAGACTCACCCACCTTCATCGACGTTACTACCCCTATACTGTGCCCCTGATGTCGGCGTTGCCGCCCTCCACTCTGTTGCTCCCGCAGGACCAGAAGCTCGTCTCATCAAACTGGGCTGTTTGGAACCCTGTTATATCCGTGTCCGGAAAGAAAAGGAAACGGCCGGAAAGCCGGAGGGCCGGAAAGGCCGGAAGAACGGATGGCCGGACGAAGTGTCGGGGGGCCGGACGAAGGTCCGGATGTAAAGCGATACCACAAGAGTATAAGGGTACACCAATTAACTTGGCTCCGAAGGTCGGATAGGAGAATAGGACAGAGGTCGGACGACGGAGCAATGCGGAGGCAAAGCACATTAATTATCGTACTGTAGGCTCGTTTGAGTTTAAACCACAAGGTTGCCAACCTTTGCCTGGTTTAAACCAACATGGTTTAAACCGGTCTAAACCAAGCCTATAGGCAACTTGTTTTTTATATAATAGACTACAGATGGTTTAAGCTGTTTTGGTTTAAACTGGTTTAAACTGATCTGGTTCAAACCGGTTTAAACCAAAACAGCTTAAACCGGTTTAAACCAAAAAATGCTTGACTCATATTTTTGAGTCAAGAGTCAGATCTGTTTTGGTTTAAACCGGTTTAAACCAGATTAGTTTAAACCGGTTTAAACCAAAACAGCTTAAACCGGTTTAAACCAAAAAAAGCTTGACTCATATTTTTTAGTCAAGAGTCAGATCTGCTTATATCAATCAAAAATATATATATATTCAACTATCCTCTGCTATAACAGCTGCCCAATCAATTTTTGGATCTGGGCGCTCAAATTTGATATGCTGGGCAAGACTAACTCCAGCCTTGGGCCAAGTGCCACCAACTTTTTTGAATTGCTCTCGTGCATCTTTCCCCATTTGTCGATACATACCTGCAACCTTCAAGGCATAAACCTTTTTTCCTGGCTCATTTTCATGATCATGAGCAAGAGCAGTCCAGGTAGCCTCCATTTTGTTGAATCCCTGAATTGCACGACAGAACTCTTGGCCCAGAATTTCAACTTCTTCTTGCCATCGCTCCATATCTGCATGAGCACGGTGCCATTGTACTCTTGCCGCTATACAATGATGAGCTCTAAAACAATACATGAGATAGCTTGACTTACAATCCAAGACATATTTGGCTTCCTCTGCAGGAGACAAGTTTCCATAATGGCCCTGTTGCCAAATCCAGCCTTCAACCTTTCCTCCATCACCTAGCTTGTGTGGCTCATCTCCATTTTTGTGTAAAGATCCTCATCCCTCAGCTCTGGAAATCCAAACTTTGGGTCTTGTGGATTGCATTCAAGGGCAATCATTGCAGTACGAGCATGCCGGTACTTTTTGACGTAATTCTGGATCCTAGTTTAAACATCCTTGATCTTTTGCACTGCTCAAGCATTCTTTGCCTGACCATGAACAGCATTATTAGGAGCATTCTTGTGTTGTCTGAGGGCTTGACTATGTTGGATATGTTCGTGCAAGCTACGTAGAGCATCATTTGCTTCACCTTGCCACAGTTTGAGTTCTTCTGCTCCCAAAGTCTCTAGATCTAATTTGGTTCGCTCGGAGCTAATAAAGTTGGAGGGCAAGAATAACCTCTCCCATTCAGGTGATTTGTAGGGCTCTGAGACCACAGATGGGAGAACCTGAGGACAAATGTGCTGTTGTTGCTGATGCCATTTCTTGATATCTGCCGCTAGACATTGCTTTTCAACCACACTATCTTGTGTCTGGTCATCTTCACTGGTGGGATTCTGTGTTGATCTTAGAGCACACCTGATCAATTCATTAGTTAGTATTTATCTATGCATAGAAGAAGTTGAGGAACATACTGTCTGGTTTCAAGTTTCAATCCAACATTGATGTAGAGAGCAACAGGAGTGGTAGCACTTGCTTGAGCTCTGTCTTCCGCTCTTTGCTCACTAGCAATCATCTCCTTCAAGATGGTCGCTTGACTAGGAGCTTGAAATACTTTAGTAATATTAAACATTCACCTGATCAAGACTCACCTTTCTGCTCCTTGTTGTTGTACAAAACACGAGTGGATGCACTTTTTTTTGGTTTAAACTGGTTTAAACCGGGTCACCTTTCTGCACAGCTTTGTTGTACAAAACACGAGTGGATGCACTTTTTTTTGTTTAAACCATGGTTTAAGCCATGGTTTAAAACCGGTTTAAGCTATGGTTTAAACCGGTTTAAACCGGGTCACCTTTCTGCACAGCTTTGTTGTACAAAACACGAGTGGATGCACTTTTTTTTGTTTAAACCATGGTTTAAGCCATGGTTTAAAACCGGTTTAAGCTATGGTTTAAACCGGTTTAAACCGGGTCACCTTTCTGCACAGCTTTGTTGTACAAAACACGAGTGGATGCACTTTTTTTGGTTTAAAACCGGTTTAAGCCATGGTTTAAAACTGTGACAACGGGTTATAGAGTCGTGCACTATTAGCATGCCCAGAGACCCTGTGGAGGAAAGTTACTAATCTATGCACTCTATGCCACTATGCTGCTATATCGTACTTTAGCTTAGTCAGCATACCGCGGAACACACAGCTTTATGTATTAGATAAGCAATTCGATCTTACCTTTTACTTGCATAGAGCTCTGCTCCCTGTGACACGTATGGCTCGACTTCCCGAGCGGTAGCGGCTCTCTACTGAAGGTTAACACCCAGGACCCGCTGGATGGCTAAGCATCCATCTCTGAAGAGGCTAACTGCTTTCCTGCCAAGGGTTACATGGTCCCTTTTGCCAGGGTTACAGGCGCCTCTGAGACCTTGGTAGGGTCTCCTTGCTTGCACTTGATACCTGCAGCCTGCCGCCTTCGTATCTAGCGAGAAGCTCACCCTGTCGAAGCCAGGTCGCTTCACAAAAACCGGTTTAAACCAGGCTAACGCTAGCAACCAACGTTGGCAACCTTACGGTTTAAACCAAAATGGTTTAAACCGGGCCAACGTTGCCAACATTGCGGTTTAATCTTAAACCAGCCTGTTGCTGAATTATCAACTGAGGTTACATCCGAAGTAAGTACGTATTTATACTAAGTACGGAGATAGTCCGGATGCGTTCGGAGAAGAAGTAAAGACAATAGGAATAAGCGAAGACAATAAAGACAATAAGGAATACATGTGGAACATAAGTCATATGGTCAAAGAAGGGGAAACGCTCAGTAAATCTTCATTGCATAAAAACCCGAGGGCGCGCGTCAACGACCAAGGCCGGACGCAACAGCTAGTGAGACGGACGCGAGCCGGAGTTCGGATGACGCGTCCGGAAGGGAGGAGAGTCGGATCCGAGGATCCGGACGGAGGACGGAGGAGGTCCGGACGGAGCCGGATGGTGTAGGAGTTGCATGGTCGTAACAAACCCGCTCATCATGAGCCTCTTTCGCGGCCGCGGTGCTGCGGGATATCCCACCGGTACGATTTGCCGCCCGTCTCCTCCGGCTATCGTCCCAGCCCTTCCTACCCCTGTCAACTCGCTCCACCCCTCGCCCGAGGAATGGGACCTCTGCGACGGCCAGGCTGGTGCCATCATCTACTAGAACGTCATATTGCCTGGGTCCCACGGACTGCTGCTGACGGACACCAGCCGCGAGATGTGGGCTAAGCTTACACTCAAGTTGCGCACACGTCGGAGGCACTCAAGGCCCAGGCCATGGAGAAGTTGCAGGGCGTTAAGCTCGCGAATGGTAGCGGACTACCTGCTCACCTTGAAAAGTTGACGATCCTCCGCGGCCATGCTTTGCTCATTGGCGCATCGTGCCCCGATCCCGTTATGATATCGGTCATCCTCGGGTCCCTTCCCCACCCCGAGTTCACCTCCTCCATCATGAACTTGCAGGGAAAGACCTTCGCACACGAAGTCAGCAACAATCTCATGGCGTACTGAGACCTCGTTTACAAACCGCAGCTCACTGGTGATGCGGACATTGTACCCAATGCACTTGGTGTTAACAACAGCAATGTGTGCGATAATTGCGGCGTCTCGGGCCACTCGCGCGATTAATGTTGGGCCCGAAGGGGAGGGAAAAAAGGAGAAGGACTGCGACATTGGTTGCCGCCGCCGAAAATGGCACCTCGCCCTCACAAAGTTCAGGAAGTGAGGGGACGGCGGGCCGCTGCGAGAGCTCCCACTGCAGCGTATATGCCCGCACTGCCTGCCACTGCGCTGCCTGCTACTGTGCCCCCGATAGCCGCCGCCGCTGGTTTCATCTCGCCTGCGACAACCTACGCCTGCGCTACCTATTACGATGACGGTGCGTCGCCGGTTACGTCCTCTCGGGTCATGGTCAATAACGCGTTCACTAGATTCAGACATCGAGGGTCAAATCCTGCCCTTCTGAATGACCGTGTTATTCGTACCATACCTGATGTAATCCCTCCCGCAATATATATGGCTGCCAGCGCTATACACGACGCGCCGGGTGTTTTGACGTTCCTGGATAGTGCGGCGTCAGATACTTGTGTCAAAAATCGGAAGAGGTTCGTAACCTACACGAGAGACAACGGTGTCGGAACACGGCTACCGGCGGCGGTTTCCAGGTCGCAGGGAGAGGCAAAGTGCTATTCCGTGTCCAGCTTGAGGACAGAACCATCCACAATGTTGTGCTGACCGCACTGCACACCCCCGAATTCGCAATGAACTCGATTTCGCTGCCAAGCCTTGATAGGTGACAATATCATGGGGTATGGGGAAATGGTCGGCTAAACGTCCTTAACCGAGACGGAATCAAAATCCTTGATGGGACGCTTGCGCGAGCGGAAGGCCTGCGAAATTTATACCAGGTCGACATGGTGGATGGTGTGGATGGGGGCGAGGTTATCGCAGGTATCGCAGGGCGGAACAGGAACCAGCCCACGGACCTTGAGACGTGGCATCGCCGATTTGGCCATAGCGATGTGCGCGTAATTGAGCGCATGGCAAACAAGTCTCTTGTGGACAGCCTCGAAATCGTAGGGCAGGACCTACACGGGCTTTGCGAGGATTGTATTTTCAGTAAACAGGACCGAATGCCGTTTGACGACGTGGTGGTACACGAGAAAGATCGGCTGGAACACGTGCATTTGGATTTATGGGGGAGAGTGTGGATGCCGAGTTGGTCAGGAGCGGTTTACATGATGTTGGTGTCGGATGGTGGTACCGCGACGAAGTGGCCATTATTCCTGAACAACAAGTGCGCGGAGACGATCCTGGCTGCGTTCAAATCGTGGGTGAACGAGGTGGAAGTACAGACGGGGAACCGGCTGAAGGTAGTGCGCATTGACCTGGGGCGCGAGTTTGACAACAACATTTTCTTCGGGTTCTGCAGGGAGCGGGGCGTGTCTGTGGAAAAGGTGCCGAAGGCCTCCTCAGCCGTGCATGGGCACGTCAAACGCGGAAACCGTACCGTGATTTAAGGGACGCGCACCCAGCTCATTGAGTCTGGTCTTGATGTGCATTTCTGGGCCGAGGCAGCTGCAGTGCACTGCTATGTGCACGGATTCATCCCTTCGTCTCGCCATCCCAACATAATTCCTTGGGTTGCGTGGTTTCGCAAGAAGGACGGCAATGGGAACCTGGTCAAGCCGAACATATTGCACTTGCGAGCATGGGGGAGTACATGCTGGGTGGAGGACTTGGACGGGGAAGCTCGGGCATCAGGCATGGAAGGGCAAAATGGTGGGGTACATGGGCCGCCGGGGATACCACATATACGACAGCCTGCACGTGCGGGTTTTCCAGGTGCGAGATGTGGTCTTCGAGGAGGGGCTCCTCATTGCATGCGTCTCGACGTCCCGGTGGACCAGGCCCTACCACACAACCACACCATTTTCGATGCCGAGTATCCGGCTCATAACCCCGGTTCCAATAATCCTCCTGACGCTCCTCCTATTGCACCAGCGCCTGCACCACCACCACCTCCTCCTCCCGATACTCTGCATCGATCTACTCGGGTCCCAAAGCCGACGCGCCAGTTACTGGAGTCTGAGATGAGTGACCGGCGCGAGGAGGAAGCTGCTCGGGCAAACGAGGACTGGGGGAACAATGACCCGCACCCTACCATGAACACGATGGACGTGAGCTGGGAGATGTTTGACGACGTGCTACTCCGATCTCCCTACACGTTTGCGAGCGCCGTCAAGGGGGGTCAATCCCGAGATCGTACACTGAAGCGATGCGGGAACCGGATAAGTGGCTGCCAGCTATGTGCGCTGAGATTGAGCAGCTGGAGACGCGGGGTGTATGGGAGCTGGTTGACTTACCTCCAGGCGAGCACGCAATTGATGGTATGTGGGTGTGCGACATCAAGGTTGACGGTGGCGGACATGTGGTGAAGTACAAGGGGAGATACGTGGCGCACAGGGATGAGATGATTGCGGGGAAAGATTTTGAGGTGAAATGGGCGATGGTGGCGAGAATGGAGTCCGTGTGTATGTTTTTTGCAGTCGCGGCTGTGAAACAGTTACGAGTGCGCCAGTGGGATTTCTCGGGGGCGTACTTGAATGGGGTGATGGACAGGCCAGTGTACATGAAGCAGCCGCGGGGGCTCGCGAAGCAGGGGGAGGAGCGGAAAGTCTGTCTGCTTTGGCTCCCGCTATACGGCTTGGTCCAGGCTGGACATATCTGGTACAAAACTCTCGCCACTGGGTACACTGATCTGGGCTACAAGGAAAGCTTGGCCGACCCATGCATCCGGACGTGCAAGCGTGGCAATAACTACACCCTCACTTCCATGCACACGGACGACATCTTGGGTGCATCGTCTTCCCAGGAGGAGAGCAAGCGAGTGGTGGAGGAGTTTGCGGCGAAGTGGGATTTGAAGGAAGTGGATGTTGCGTTGTTGCTGGGGTTGACGGTCGAGAAGCTGGACGACGGCTCAATTGCGCTGAGCCAGATGCAGTACTTCGAAAAGGTACTGGAACACTTCGGTTACGGTGATCTTCCTCCACTGTCAATGCTGTTCCCACCTGACTATCAGATCCACGCTCAGAGTTTGCCGCTATCCCCGGAAGACGCAGAATTTATGCGCGACAAGCCCTTCTGTCCTATCCTCGGTACGCTGGTTTGGGGCAGCGGTGGGACTCGGCCCGATATCTCGTATTCATGTTTGTCGCTTGGTCACGTCCAGTCCAACCCGGATCCCGATCACTGGGGATTATTACTGGGTGTCTTGTGGTACATCAAGGCCACACTTGACTACGGTGTCCATTATTTTCCATGCGACATCCCGAATGCACCCGGAGGTCATGGTTTGAAGCCCGAGGGTTTCACCGATGCAGACTAGGCTGGATGCATCAACACGCAATGCTCGACCTCCGGCTACATTTTCTTCATGGGCAGAGCTCCGGTGTGTTGGTCTGCCAAGCGGCAGCCCATCGTAGCGATGTCTACAACCGAGGCTGAGTACATCTCATTGGTGCGGGGGACGCAGCAGGCGATGTGGATAAAGAGCTGGCTGTCCGAGGTATTTTTGCCGCAGGAGCTCCCAATGCAGTTGCGTGGGGACAACCTGGGCTCTATCAGCCTCACCGAGACGACGAAGGCTCACGGGTTGTCCAAATACCTCGACATCCGCTATCACTACATCCGCGAGTGCGTCAAGGAGGGCGAAATTGCGGTCTCATCTATTCCGGGGAAAGAGAATATTGCTGACATCTTGACGAAGGCGCTTCCTCGGGTTGTCCACGAGTGAATCGTGGCGCAGATGGGCTTGGATTGGAGAAGGAGGCTCAATGCCAGGGGGAGTGTTGACGCATGAGGTTTCCTTTTTCCGGCTGTTGGTGTTTCGCTTCCTGATCCGGACTGTGAAGCGGTCGTGCTTCAGCACCGAGGGGGGCTTCTCGTTGGATGAAGATGCAGAGCGAGCGCTGCGAGCGCTAGTCCAAGAGTCAAGAAATAAGTCTTGCGCCGTAGACAAGAGCATAGCTCTTGTCCGGTCTCGTGTAACCCTTCGATCGGACTCCTTTCACCCAGGAGAGGAGGGCAGTTGAATGGATGCCCAGCCGAGGTGGTGAGCTAGACGAATGCTCGCCACCTCTGTGCAAGTTGCACTTAAGACGTGTGGGTCATGGAAGTAGGAGCAAAGGAATAGTTGTTTTACATAATACATACGTAATAATCATACTGGTCCGCAAAGGGACGGAAACATGCATTCGTGAAACTAGCTACTGTAAGTCCCCTTCACAGAGCCCCCCCATGTTTACGCTCCCTGATCTCGATCCTGTCGTCAATGAAGTTCTCGAATTGCCTTGTACGGGCGTCGTCTTTTCCTGCGTGACGAGCCCTCTTCCGATGGCGGCGCATGGCTGAGTCGCCCAAGACGGCCGAACAAGGTCGCGCTCTCCGGTGTTACCGTCGGGGTGACTTTGGCAACGGGCGATGTTAACCATCCGAGCAAGCTAGGGCTCGGGTTCGGCGCGTCTACTTCCATAGGAGCAGGAGGAGGCTCGATGCGGTCCACGGTGGCGGCAGGGACCGCACGGTTGAGCGAACGAGAACGAGAACGACTTCGGCCCCCCAGACCGGGTCTGCTGCTCCCTGAGCTGCTGTAACTGGCGCTGGAACCGCTCCGTAAGGACGCACATCGCCAGCGCGAGGCGGAGTATGGTACTCGCAACTTGCTTCTTCCTCGGCGAGGCGATTGTGAACGTGTTCGACGTTTGCGATGCAAGGGGCTACGAGCTCGTTGGCGGAAAACAGGGGAACGTCGACGAGGGGAAGGTGAATGTGGTCGTCGCGGAGACCGGGAACGGGAGCGGGAGCGAGAGTGTCGGAACGGACGTCTTCCCCATCTCAGTGGTGATCTCGAACCACGCAGGGCCGGGCCTCCTCGGTATTGACGCGAGGACGACAGAGGAGGTGGGGGCATCCAATGAGAGGGAGATGTCCACCTCCTTCGAGGTGGCGAATTGTCACGGCGGCGTAGCATGCCCGGGTAGGGCATAGGCGTCTCGGAGTGCACAGTGCTCGACCGATAGGTAGCCACGGGATGTCCCAGTAGCGCTGTCTGGAACTCCGTTTCTTCCACAAAAGCGACAAGCCGGATTGCGCCGTCTCGTTCGTTCACTAGTCCCTTGACATGGAGAGCAGCATCAGGAGAGTCGAATTCCACGTAGTAGTGGGCGCGGGGTTTCGACTCTACTCGTACAATTCGGTGCCATTCTTCTCCCGAGGAAAGTCGGGTCGCCGAGTTTAGCCACGAAATAACACCGTCGAGCGCGAAGGCGTCTGGTACCGTGAGTTTTAAAATTGCGGTCACTGAAACACCGAGAATCGTAGGGAGAGTCACCTCCGTGCTCAGTATCATCGACCGTGGAGGATCCGTCCATTTGGGGCTGGTGTTAACTGTAACCCTCGAGGCTAACTCCTCTTCCTCGTCTGACTCCGGAATGGAGACCCTGTCTGGAGAATCCGATCGAGCTGCGCGATTCGGCCGCGACACTGGCCCACTTTGCGCTAGGCTTCCCGAGAGACGTCGTTCGGAAGCGGGGCCGGGGACTACGCCTGGAAGAGGGAGTGAGGAATCGTGGAGCGTGTGATTCCCTCCATTTAAGGCGAGCGCGATATGATCGAATTTCGACTTCAGAGGGTCGAGCAGGTCGAAGGCGGGTGTACCTTGTACGAAATCCTCCAAGACAATCGCTCCAACCGGTTCCTCCGCGATCAACTCGTGTATGAGGAAGGAACACTTGCGTGACTTAGAAAGAACTTGAGGTCGAGTTCCTCGACGCCGTGGATCCATGTTCCCAGAAATTCCTTGTTGGCCGGCAAGATTTCTACCGAAGCGAGATCGGTCCCCTTGACGGGTTCTAACAACAACCAGTCTTCGGCCATCCGGGCCCAAGCGTTCTTCTCTTGAACTCCGCGTTGCATCTCGCAGCACAAGTCCAGGGCCTCGTCGAACTTCACAGCCGCGCGAAGACTATCGAAGTCTTGCCGTATGGGTTGAATGGGACGACGCTCCCAGAGCTCGACTCGAACTCGGTGAATTCGTGCGCCCACTGCCATCATTCGCGACTGGGCAGCGCGGTTCGCTTCTTCCAAGTCTTTGACGAACTTGAGGCGTACGCTCCCTAAGTACGGCTTCTCTTCCGAGACATCCCAGACTCGGATAAGGGGCACGAATTCCGCGAGCGTGGAGAGATCGAAAGATGACAACGAAGTCGGGGAGAGGAGGAATGCTAGCCATGGCCGTCGACGGTTGTAATATTGGGTGGCCATGGTGGGATCGAAACGTCCCAACCGTCTGTCATACCGTCGCTGCTCGTGGATCGCAGCCGGTTTGAGATCGAACACGTTGGAACGAATGCCGGGATAAAAGGGGAGCTGGACCGAGTTGGGGCTCCACAACTCGAATCGTCGGGGATGACCATCGCTGGAGGTCTCGACTTCTCGACTGAAGCAAGTACCGGACTTCGGGAGTTGCCACTGAAAGGTGTCGACAATTAGAGGAGGGTAAGAGTACCCCTGAGAACTCAGGAGTCTCTTTCCAGAGTACAGCTGCGTCTCCTCCGGGAAATTCTCCGCTTCTGGATACATGTCGTGCGCGGTTAGCGAGGGCGGTCAATGGTGGAGGGGGCGCGGTGTCGGCGTTAGTTTTCAGCACGTCCGGAGAACCGTAGACACGTCAGAGAACGATTTCGTCCGGAGAACCGACAATAGGGTAGTTAAGATTTGTCGCCCGGAGGACCGTAGACGACGATGGTGGAAGAAAGAGAAAAGTTAGGAGATCGGCGGAAGGCGATCTCATTGAATAAAAACAAGAACAAATTCCGTGACTTAGCACTGCTAAAAAGTCTATCGAATAAAATGGTGCGTTTCTCGCGTAACACGAAGAGTAATTATGCCGGGCGCAACTTGTTTTGAGCTAAGTACTCGCGTTTCATCTCGGGGGTGTTGCGAAGGTCCCATTCTGAAACCCAAGTGTCTTCGGACGGCTCGAAGCCCTTCCAACGCACTAAGTACAAGTGCCGGTTACCGTCCTTATGCCGGGAGAGTCGGTGGCTGAGAATGGACTCCACCTCGTACTCCTCCGTCGCGTTAAGCAGGTCCCTGGTGGGCGGCAGGGTGGTGCGTTCGCCGAATTTGTCTGGTGAGGTGTGGTATCGACGCAGGTGTTCGAGGTTGATGCAGGGTGCATTGGATAATTGTCGGGCAGTCGTACGCGGTACACCATAGGGTTAACGCGTTCCGTAACTTCGAACGGTCCAATTGTCTTTTGAATGAGCTTGACGCCGAGGCCGCTGGCGTCTACGAGTTTGAGGGTGTGCGGATTGATAGTGACGAGATCCCCGGGACGGATCTCTTCCACAGGTCGTCGGTGTTTGTTGTGAGCTCGGGCTTGTCGTTCCTGAGCAAGGGCAAGAGAGTCTCGCGCGGACTTGCGGTGTTGCTCCATCACCGCAATGTAATCTTTCGCTTTCTGGCTGGGGAGAAAGGGTCGACCAGCAGGGTCGTCTGAGGGCACGAGCATCGCCGTAGATACTCGCGGTTGGTATCCAAGTAGAAGGAAATCAGGGGAGTACCCGGTGGAGCTGTGTACCGAAGAATTGTAAGCGCAGCGGACTTCACCGAGCCAGCGAGCCCATGTCGTGTGGTCCTCTGCGACGTATGCTCGGAGCATCTGCTCAATGGTAGCGTTGAGCACCTCCGTTTGGCCGTCGGTTTGAGGATGATGGGCCAAAGACAGCGCCAGAGACCCTCCGTAATACGAAACGACTGAACGCCAAAACGCAGTCGCCCACCTCTTATTGCGGTCGCAGATGATACGCTCCGGTAGACCGTAGACGTTCACCACCTGATCAACGAAGAGGCGGGCGAAACCTTCCTGAGAGAGTTGATTATGCGTAGCCACCATGATTGCGTACTTGGTAAGTTTGTCTACGATCACCAATAAAGCAGTGTATTTCTCTGGCCCGGAGGGCGGTAAACCCGTTATCCGGTCCAACGACACCGTTGCGAATCGGCGAGCTGGAATATGGGCTGGTCGCAGCCCTCCCATTTGCCGGCGATGGGCTACCTTAATCTTCTGACAAACGTCGCAGGTTTCCGTGAATTCCTCCACGTCGGTGTTCAGTCGGGGCCAGTAGAAGGTCTCTTTCATCCTGGCTAAGAAACGCCGAGGGCCGGCATGAGCGCTCTCCGCTGCCGAGTCATGCACCAAGGAGAGGATGTAGGATGTCATCGTCGAGGGGACGCACAGCCGAGAGTTCCAGTCTGCATCTAGGAAATATAGCAATCCGTTTGACCCTTTCTGGAAGCGGGAGGGAGTCAGAAGTTTGTCTGCGCTGGGCACTTCGTCTACATAGAGTTTCTGAAAGTAGGTGTCTGCCTTGTATCCCTTGACGAAGCGTCGGGTTAAGTCGGGGCTGACGGTGAGTATATGGTGGGCGTGTTCCTCCCATCTCTCCTCAGCGTCCTTAGAGGGAGCTTCGACGCCGACTGGATAGGTCCAAGGATCGGAGCGGGGGAATGGGAGATCGGGCTCGGGTTCTAACGGCTCAGACGTTTCAGAAACTCCCGAGTCCTGCGTGATTCCGTTGAGGAGGTCCTGTTCCAGATCCTCCTCCGGTTCTCGCGACTCCTTGGCTTGCTTGCGAGTCGTCACGGGGAAGGCTTCAAAATGTTCCACCACGTCGCTCCACCACAGAGCCACGAACGCGGCTTTCTTTGCGGGGGCAAACGATCCTCGATCCTCAGCGACTTGGGCGGCCTGTTGCTTGTCATCGTCTGGTACGATCGATGGAATGTCGTCGTGAAGCGGCGAGCTGTGCGGCGGAACTCTGGGTAACCTTGATAGGGGATCCACATTCGAATGGATTCGTCCAGCCCGGTGAACAATCCGTAGGCCTGGATACGCAGCATACACTGCCCCCCACGCCGCCAGCCGCCGGTTCGCGTTTTCATAGACTCGAGCCCATTGTAACGCGGCGTGGTCCGTTACCAAGACCACCTTTTCGCCCTCGATAAAGGGCTGGAATTTGACCAGTGAATCTTTGGCGCCCAACGCCTCCCTCTCAGTCGCGCTATAGCTCCTCTCCGCCGGCTTCAGCGTCCTGCTCCAGTAGGCAATCACCCTTTCTACGTGAACTGTGGTGTCCTCAAACTCCGTAGCCCATTCATCCTTCGTCCCCTCTGTTATGTCCTTACAGAGGTTCACGAACAAACGGCGGACCGGTAGCCCCGCCTCCCATGCACCGCGCAACCGGTCGTAGACCGGCGTACCCTTCAAGTCCCGAATCTTGATAGGCTGGACCTGTTGCAGGCTGGCCCCGAGTGCGAAATCGGACGTGTCCGTATACAACCGGTAAGGGAGCCCTTGGATCGGGTGTCCCAGGACCGGAGCCGCTGCTAGGTTCACCTGCTGGAAGGCAATTTCCTGCTCCGATTTCCACTCGAATCGTACTCCCTTTTTCAAGAGCGCGAAGAGCGGCGCCGCGATGAAAGCATAGAAGGGAATATACGCTGCAAAGTAAACGCACATTCCCAAGAACTTCTGCAAATCCGAGACCGTGCGGGGGCGTTCCAATTCCTGAATGGCCGCTACTTTTTCTCGATGAGTCGACAAGCCCAGTCGAGAGACCTTCTGCCCAAGTAGTAGGATTGACGAGTACCCCACGAAACACTTCGGCGGCGACAAGGTAATTCCCGCCTTCGCGATCGCGGACAGCGTCTGGTCTAGGTGAACCAGATGTTCGTCCCAGGACTTGGAGTAAACCACTATATCATCAATATACACGAGAGTGAATAGCCATAGGTACGGTGATAAAGCACCCTGCATAACTCGCAGGAAAACCGAAGGCCCGTTGCGCAGCCCAAAAGGCATGCGTCGGAATTGCCATAGACCACGATGAGACCGGAATGCTGTCATCTCCTTTGTGTCTTCGGCCATCTCTAACTGTGTAAAGCCGGCTAGCGCGTCGAAAGATGACAGTGCTTGCGCGCCGCTGAGAGCCTGCAGGATTTCAGATTGCCGCGGGATGGGGAACTCGTCGGGTACAGTACGCTGGTTCAATTTCCGATAATCGACGCAGAGGCGCGGCTTGCCATTCCGGTACACGACGATGCATGGAGACCCCCACGGGCTGACCGAGGGTTCGATGATTTCCGCTTCGAACCAGGCATCAATCTGTTTATCAATTACCTCCCTCTTCGCTGAAGAAGCACCATACATTGGCATAGAGACAGGCTGCGTCCCAGGCTTGAGAGGTATCGGAACTTTGGTGTCGACATGTCCCAACCGGCCTCCTACCCCGAAGGCTGCCGAATTCCGTTGCAAGACCGCCTCTAGTCGAGGCTTGACGTCTGCCAGTATATCGGGGCCCCAATTGACTAGGGTCGATATGTCCACGTCCGGGAGTGGATCTTCCGGCACAGCTGTGGTCTTGGGTCCCCATTGATCGTCGCCTTCGAGCTGGTCATCCTCATGAGGGGGTATCTCGGTGGAGCCCGCGGTAGCTAAATCTTGTTGTTGTAGCGTGCCGATAGTCGTCCTGATCGTTTCGGCATTCGCCGCGAGTAGTTCGCGGTGCTCCTCGTCTCGGGGAACGTCTCCGAATCCGTTTGGATCCACTAGACGCCCCACGATCTCGCCTTTACGCGCGTACCAAGGTTGCACGCCCGGATTCGCGATAGGCAAATACGCCGATTCACTGTTTATCCAGGTGAGCGGGGCGGTGACCACCGAGGCATCGTCGGTGGGCATGATAATTTGGTCGACTAGCCAATTGTTCCTTGCTTCGAATGGTCCTTCCACTGGAACGTTGCACACGGCGCCGGCTGGGATTAACACGTCCTCCATGGAGAGCATGGGAGGGCGCGTCTCGGCGTCGTACCGTCGGTGCTCATGAGTTTTCACGTGTCGGTGGGCTTTAAGACACTTGAATCCGCTCGCGATGACAACGTGGATGGAACGCAATTCGAATCCGAGATCTACCCGTTGGGCCGACGACCCCGCTATCACAACCTCGGACTGACCTACTCGGACGTCGCAGTGGCCGCTGGAATAGCGTGTTATTCCGAGCTCGTAGGAGACTTGGAAATCCTCGCCCAGCAGTAGGGGTACCTGCATGTTGCGTACAACGTACGCTTCTACCTCGAAGCTGACCAGGGAGCCAGTGCTGGATTGGGCGTACATCGCGAACCGAGGTATCCCAGTACTCTCGCTTCACCGGTTAAAGCATAGAGTCGCATGCGGAGACCTTCCCTGGGTTTAGGGAGACCAGGTAAAGAGTTGAAGAATTCCTCAGACATGAGCGTGATGTCTGCCCCAGAGTCCAGTCGCCCCACCGTCGGAGGAGAATCAGGGTCGCCAATGTGTACTTTCAAGTGTAGCGCTTTGATTCCTAGAGACCCTAGACCAGGTGGCATGGAACGAGCGCGGTGAGCCTTGATAATTTGACGATCCTTGAATCGTGGATCTTCGTGACGTGGGTCTAATGCTCCAACCGTAAGTTCTTCTGGTTCCGTAGGCTCGTCCAACCCCAACGGGGTGGACGAGTTCCGGTCACCTTCAGACCCGGAAGTGGATCGGTGTTCCTTGAATCGTTGGACGCGACGAGGAATTGGTGACAAAGAAGATGTCTCGAGCTGTTTGCCCTTGTTGAATTTAGGGGACAAAGGCGGTAACTTAGTGAACCGGACGCGCCGCCTGGTGTTCCGATTAGGGGCACCATTCACCACGACGTGGGCGGCGGCATTCCTTAGTTGTGTCGTATCGGAGAGCGCGATCCGCTGCTCCAATTTCCTTAATTCACTCAGTTCACTCGAGTAAGCCGAAATATCATTGTTATTGATTTCGACCGTCATAGCTAGCCATTCTCTCAAATCCTCCGCTTCTTGTATCGCGTCAATATCCGAGTCAATCAGGTTCGCATCCCGCAATCCCAGCCAGGTGCCGTAATGGGGGCAATTCCTAGCGATATGGTTCCCACTGGTGCAAATGTAACAGTCGCCCGAAGGCTTGCGGGGGCTATGAACGTCATCGCATTTCACAAAGGCGTAGCCCTTGACTGTTTTGCCTTCCGGCCAATTGGGCCTGTTGGAGGACTCTCTTGCTCGACCAGCTGACCTGTTTCGAGCCTGACCGTCCACTGCGTGAGCCGACTTCGAAGGCGGACTAGACTTGGGAAGTAACTCGTCTTCGTCTTCAACTTCCTCGATGGTGGCTGCGTTTCCTCGACGGCGGTGTTGGCGGTTTGTGTAGTCATGTAAGGTCCCGAGCCGTATGGCCTGGTTCCAATTTGACATCAACGTAGGGCCGAACGCCACTACGGCCGCCTTGAGGGTAAAGATGTCGCAGTGAGTAGTGGAGTTGATCGTCCCGAGCCATACATCCGGGGCGTTACGAAGAATGCGGGCTACGACTTCCGGTCCATCCGTAGAAGCCGTGAAAAGGAACATGTGGTGCTTGACGCGCCTCTGGATGAAATCCAGGGGCCATTCACTTTCATATCCTTTCTGTCTGAATCGCATTTCCTCCCATTTGGTCGTGCGTTTGTGAACCCAGATCTCGTTCAGGAAATGTATTGAGATGACGTTGAACAGAAGATTCCAATTTTGGCTGACGGAGTATCTGAAATCAATCGGCATGGTTTGCCACCAGGTCTGCGCTCTGTCCGTGAATTTAAGAGGCGCCATGGCTCCGAGGTCAACGATCATTTGAGGCGAGAGACGAGTAAGCTCCGCGACGGAGCAGAGGTAATCTATGACGGTCTTCCCATGACCATTCCAAGCCGGCACCATGCTGAGATTCAGCTTGCGATTCAGTTGCCAGTCCGGGGGCATCCAAGGATTAGAAGCGGAAGGAGGGTTAGCGGGCGGACCTCCGTCCCCGCCACCTCCGCCTCCTCCTCCTCCTGGCGCTCCGCCACCGCCGCCTCCGTCAGCCCCTCCGGGACCACCGTTACCGCCACTTCCTCCTGGCGCCGGCTCCAGTCGGTCCGACGGGATTGACCGCTCCTCCGTGCGGTAGGTTGCCACCTCCGCCACCTGGATACCCTCCTTGATTGGCAAAGGGTGGAGGAGGAATGCCCAGTTGGCCAGGTACCACTTAGTAATTGTACGACGTCCACTGTTGGTTGGGCGGCCCCCCGGGATTGAGAGCTGCGACGGCCGCAGCTGCCGCTGCAGCATACGGATTCTGAGACGGAGCGTTGGGGTCGGGAGTAGCGGACGCGGCTTGAGCACGAAGGACTTCTGAGATGCTCGTGCCCGGAGCGAACAGTTTCTGTTTGACCGTGGCTGAAGGACCGTCCCCATAACGGGGAATCGTTCCGATAGCCGGTAGGAAACTGACTGGGCCTCTCGGGGCAGCGGTAAGCGAAGGGGGAACAGGATATTTAAGTGACGGTCCTGTTTTTCCCGAATAGGAGACGGCTGGTTCTTCTAGCGAAGCGACCTTGGAAGCCACGCTTTCAGGAGCGGGGGAGGCCGGTAGCGCAACGTGATGCGCCTCCAGCGGGCGAGGTGCGCCCCGATAATAAGCGTCGCAGGCTGGACCACCAAGATGGCGGACTAGCCGTTCTCTGGCTTCGACGTGGATGGTGTCGGCCACGGCGTCGTAATCCGGTCGTGCGAGCAGCTTAGCCAATTCCTTTCGGGGCGCCTCGATGCCGTACTCCGAGCGCACGGAGCTGCGCGTCGAGAGAACAGATACCAAGTCAGGTGCGGCGCGTCCGTACATCCGCTGAACGGTTTGCAAGAATTTACGGATATGAAGTCCAGCGTTGACGAGCCGTAGCTGGAGCGTAGCGAACGTCATGAGAATCACTGTGCGACTGCCGTCGAGTTCCATTAGACGCATGAACTTCCACTCGGGGTCGAGCAAGAAGCATTTCCGCGGAGGATTACCCAGAAACTCGTTTAACCCGTCTAGAATCTGAGTCGCCGCAAGCACTAGATGAGCGAAGCGGTTGAGGTAGAAGGAGCCCAGCGAGTACATGGTTGAGGTACCGTTGGGATGACGAAATTCCAAGAGGCCGTGTTTCGCTGGCTTTTCATCCTTGAACTGGGCAATGCCTTCCTCCAGGGTCTCCCAATTGAGGTTAATGTGCGGTTGGGACCACCGCATGACGATGTCGCGAAGAGTAATGGTTTCTTCCACCGTTTTGCCCGGTAGCACGCCATCCACAGCACCGTAGGCTAGGAGGGGGTCATCGTCACGGAGCGGATCGAACACTGGGTGATATTTCTGGAGGGAGGCGGCCAAGCTTTCATCAAGAACTTCGCTCTCGCTGCAGACAGAGACGAAGATCTGCACGTTCGTCTTGTGTTAAAAGAGGTGAGAGACGCTGTCCGTAGCGAGAACGCCGCGTCCGTGCAGCAACACCGAGCTCGAAGAGTCCGTGGACGCGCTGGACCGCTCTGATCGATTCTCTGAGACCGAGGAGGCGGGGTTGACCAGGGAAGCGAGGGACGGCGTGGTAGAAGCCGCCAGTGGTACCGACGCGGCAGGGCCGGACTGTGCTGTAGCAGTCCCATTGCCCGAGGACGAATCCGCATCAGCGGGAGTCTCAGGGTGAGTGGAACCGCGATCACTCGCCAGACTCGAAACACCGTCGCCGCTGGCTGCGGCCGGGTTGCTTTCAGAGCGAGTAGCTGCCCTAGCATCTCGGGCCTTGCGATCCTCCGCCGTTTTCAGGGCTGCAGCGGCTGCGGCGGAGCCGTCACGGTGGCCTGCCATCTGAGGGTTGAAGCTGCTATTCGAGGGAGGCGGCTGAGGGGCGCGAGGTGATGAAGTGCCGTCGCGACCCGCACCAGAGCTTTTGGTCTTGCTCTGACGGGACGCCGGTTTCTCGTGCAGAAGGGGAGGATTTCTCTTGCTTCCCGAAGCCATGAAAGGGATACAGATGGAGGAAGGAAAGGGGCGCGTAGTGGCGGGTTTTTGTATCAGCTCAATCAATTGGCAATAATGTGAGCGGCAAATCTCAATGATCGTTTCACGCAAAGGGCATGCGGACGATCGATTGAGCAGGGAAAAGGGGCTCACCCTTCCAACCTCTCGCAGAGGCGGGCTTTGGGCGGACACGTAACTTGAAGGAGTAATGCGCGCGCCCTATGCCATGGAAGGCGAGTCTAGGACCATAGAAAAAGGGATCCCGTGGTAATTTTCAACTATCGTTGACGATAGTCCGGGCCAGCGGCCTTGGCAAAGGTAATACGAAATTCACTGTAACTGGCCACCGTAACGAGCGCATGGCTCGCCGGTTCCGGCCATCGGACTGTCGAAAGTCGCGTGGAGTGGGTGTCGATGAGACGGTAGCCCGAAGCAGAAAGGAGCTCTAACCAGAGAGCAGACAGCCGTCTAGTCGTCCTGGCCCCACGGGGCGATAGCTGAAGGCGTGCAGTCTTCATCCAACTTGATGAAGACCCCTGTGCGTCCACCACTGTGAAGCGGTCGTGCTTCAGCACCGAGGGGGGCTTCTCGTTGGATGAAGATGCAGAGCGAGCGCTGCGAGCGCTAGTCCAAGAGTCAAGAAATAAGTCTTGCACCGTAGACAAGAGCATAGCTCTTGTCCGGTCTCGTGTAACCCTTCGATCGGACTCCTTTCACCCGGGAGAGGAGGGCAGTTGAATGGATGCCCAGCTGAGGTGGTGAGCTAGACGAACGCTCGCCACCTCTGTGCAAGTTGCACTTAAGACGCGTGGGTCATGGAAGTAGGAGCAAAGGAATAGTTGTTTTACATAATACATATGTAATAATCATACTGGTCCGCAAAGGGACGGAAACATGCATTCGTGAAACTAGCTACTGTAAGTCCCCTTCACACGGACGGTCTCTATTTCATTCTTTCTATTTATTTATCTTTTGACGTCAATCGTATCCGCACCATATAAATCGTGCAGATCCGTACTCTGCCCCTCAGTCTCTTACTACCATCTGGGTGTGACTGAGGGTGCGTATTCTTTACTTTACTTTCCCATGCAGTTACTTATTTATATACCTGTAGTCTTGTACTCGTCGTACCAAGGGGGTACTTTTTTGTGAGAAAAGTATATCACGCTGAATTAGGCCTTAAATGAGGTCTGGCAATCCGAATTTGAAGCCCAAAAGTTTGCCAGGTCGATGGTTCAAAAGATATGGGGACTATTGTCTCTCAAAAAATAAGGATTTTTCTTTCATTTTTTTTCAATGAATTAGCTCAATCCACGTAACTTCCAGAAAAAAAAGTCGCCGACCCCAACCAACCACGTAATAATGATGTCATATTATTTCCTTAAATGATAACTCATCACCCCAAAAGGGTAAGTGATCGAAGTGCCCATATCTTTTAAACCGTTGACCAGGCAAGCTTTTGGACTCCAGATTTCAATTGCCAGACCCCATTTTAGGCCCAAATCAGCATATGTTCCAAAATTTCATTTTCCGCACCCCCTTGCATCGTACTTCTACAGGTAATGTTATGAGTCTCTTACTACCATCTGGGTGTGACTGAGGTCTCATACTCATCGTACTTCTACACGAGCTAAACCTCGGGCCAACATTGCGAGCGACTCTGCTGGGGACCGAGATCGGACGGCAAAGGCGAAACATAGGGATTTGCATGGCAGACTTCACCGCCTTTATGTAGATCTGTGCAAATCATTATGATTGCCGTGGAGCGCCGCTCATATCAAATGTTCCGCCAATCCAGGTTCAATTCAAATTCTGGCTTAATCCAAAACAAAGACATAGTTTACTTCCAGTGTTCCTCCCTTACATGTGGGGTACGCACTGATTGCCGCTAGACGTGCCCACCTTCCGTCCGCGGTCTCCCATCGCGACTTCCGCCCGAGTATGGGACACATGTCACGCACCATCCATCGCGCGTGCCGCTCTCAGACCACAATGCCCCGCCTCGACCCAAACTCGCGTCTACGTCCCCTCAACTCAGCTCCACACACAGATCCTCGCCGGCCCAAACGTACACCAAAGAGGAGGGACGACGTCGCAAAAGCAACCAAGTAAAACCATACAAAAGAAGTATCAAACCCACTCACCACCGGATGCGTCGCCATATCAAACAACAAAAAGTTCCTTCGCTCCGTGCGCAGGATGCCCTTGTCGACGAGCCCCTTTGCGAGGCACTGGATGCCGATCTTGAGGACATTCCATGTTCCGCCTGCGAGCAAAAGTAAGCGAGGGGTTCGATAAGGGAAAGTATGGCAAGGAGAAAGAGAAGGGAGAATGGTGTTGATAACTGAGGGGACTAGGTGGATCAAGACGGAAGCAAGAATGCCGGAAGCGAAACGAAGGAAACAGAACGATTCCATCCATCCGCCCCGTCGGCACCGCGAGCGGAATCAAGCGCGCAGCACCGACAAAGAGCCTCGGCGCGCAAGGCCGAGCGAACCCCGAGGAGCAACAACATTCGGCGCTGACGCCGACGCGCGAGATGAGAGGAGACGTACCAGCGCCTTGCACACGCCCATCCACCATACCCAACAGAACGGCGCGCCGCTGCGCAGATGGTATCGCCAGACGGCGAAATGAAATGAGGATGGGGATAAATCTAAATACGGTCTGACGGTCGGCTACACCACAGGGCAGGAAGGAAGGAAGGAAGGAAGGACGAAACCGTGAATGAATGAAAAGGCGAAAATCGGCGGACACACGACGCGGTGCACAGGACACGCGTCGACGCCTCACGACGCGCTCGCACGCACACTCGCAGAGCACGCCACGCACGCGCCAACGCGGCGGCCCGTGGACAGCAGAGCGCCCGAGCGCCCACACGCCGCGACGGCCACACGCGGCACGACGAATAAGATAAGCCCGCCCGCTCCGCGACCAGCATGCATAGACCTAGGCAAGGGCTGGGCAATAATCCCGTTAGGAGAAGCAGCTCGGCGCATGAGCTCGGATCGGATATCAATCAGACCCTGGACCCTAGACATAAATGTAGACCCTAGGTGTATACCACTGTCCGGGCGTCGAGGGGCATGGATCAGCGTCGGGATGCAGGGCGCGGCGTGCAGAGTCACTCGGGCGATGCGAATCCGCATGCGAGGGAAAATACCGAGTCGTGTGACGCCCAATGCGCCCAACCCCGCAAGCGCATTTGCAGATGGCACCTACGCCCGCCCTACTGTCCGAATTACCCAATGCCCATGTCAATGACACGCAAGACAACGGACGGGGCGCGGAGGGGAGAGCGGGGATTTGGTCCCGGCGTGCGAATGTCGAATAACGCCGCCGAAAAGTGGGCATCCCATAGAGTAGAAGGAATAGATAGGACGTCGAGAGTCTAAGATATGGGATAGGGGAGATAACGGATAACGCACGCACTACTCAACAAATCGACCTAGATGCCGACGCCCATCTTCTCGCCCGTCGCCCGCGTCTTCGGTCTGCTCGATCATCTTGAGCGTCTCGTCGAGGAGCGTCTCGCCCGTCTGCCGCGTAGAGAGCACCGTGACCGGGCGGTCAGGGAGGTTTCTGGAAAGAGCAAGAAAGATATTAAATACCCTTGATGTAGCCAATGGGCGAGGAAAGGAATATGGTGAATAGACACGCGCCCTCCCCGGATCCCTAATAACCGTCCTCAGCGCCAGCTCAATCAAAACTGTCGTTCCAAAAACTGAGGTACCCCTGCTGGTCCTTGATCCCGATCAGCAGCACCTCCTCCATGAGCGACAGCTTAGGCAGCGACCATTGATTGAGGAAGTTTGCGGTGAGCTTGCCTCGTCGTCGTCGTCATTGTGGGATTGCGAGACGGGGCTGGCGGCGCGGCGGCGGGATAGCACGGCGCTCGCCATCGTTTCTCTCTTACACGAGAAAAGGCGTGCACACGAGTCGACTGAAAAGCGAGAACGGAAAGCCAAGAACGAGGTCGTGGCGGTGTCCGAGTGATCGAATGCCGTGGGGTGTTGGTGGGCGCTTATTTGAGTCTTTCTCCGCGTCTAAGTATCTGCCCGGGCACGGTCCCCGCAAGAGACCACACGCGGCTGGGTGCGAGAAATCCTTCCGAGTACTACTCCCCCGGCTCACCTTGAGCTTCTGGCCCGAACCTGGGTGCCAAGCAGCCCATGCTGGTGCGGTAACTCATCCTCCAAGTACGCAGGCTCTCATCGCGGCCCTGATCCTAATCCTTATGTGCATTCCGCACCCGCATCCACACCCACACCGATTTAAACCTGAATCCGGAATCTGCCTGCACACGCTAGTGCTCCTCGGAATATTTAATTCCGAGTCCGAGTCCGAGTTCAAGTCCAAGAACTCGGCTTTCTGTGATGGCGAAGACTCCTAGGATAGCGCAGAATACTCTAGACTCTAAACTCGAACAAGGTCTCACTCGAGGTCCACGCCGGCTCGGGTCGACCGGCCCAACCGTTCCATTCCATTCCAGAAGATCTACCACGCTTCCACTACTCTACCCCCCAAAATTGAACCCGAATTCACCTTGTTCTTCTTCTTCTTCTTCTTCAGTTCTCCTCAAACTCGAATTCCAATTCCCCCGTTCGTTTCGCTTTCCCTCCCCTGCATGCAGCTTGGATGTCTTCCAAAATCGTCCCACTGCTTGCTCTTTCTTTCTTTCTTTCTTTCTTGTCTCCTTCTTGTTTCGCGCCAGATTCCCTATGTATGCCATCTGCCAGACGACTTTGAACCCGCAGCATCCAAACAGAATAGGGTACACTTGTCACTTGTGCCATCATCTCGAGCTCCCCGCCCAATTCGGCACAACTACGGCAATTAAAGGTGTGCAGATTCAATCCAATCCCACCGTCCAAAGTCATCCAGCACGAGATCGCAAGGCAAATCTGAATCTCGGTTTCCATCTAAGCCTGAGGTATCTTCTGACATGCTGTCCACCGCCTCCACCGAAGCCACTCATAGACTATTGCCTAAGGTATGTAGTATTACGAGGCAAAAATCGATATCGACGACAACCTTGAATCTTGATTCTCGATTCGATCGCCTGTAGAGGATGCGCTCTGCTGCTGCAGCCCACATATGTACCCATCTTCCCATTCCTGCACTGTAATAATTACTAATTAACAATGATCGTAGCACTCACTAAGCACCCCTTCGCAAAAAAATGTGGTTTGCGGCTGGCTCAACCAATAATCCAGCGCTGAAGCACCGGAAAGGCTGGCACATACATACATACATGCTCGGTGTGGTCAAGAGCTTGAAATGAAATGAACGGCGCGGAAGTGAGTGTACACATGTTCTTCTCAAGGCGGTGCGGTGGGTACAGATATAACAAGCGTGTCGTGGGGTTGCCGCTTGCTTGTTCTCCATTTTATCAATGGCGAGAAAGACACTGTATGAGATTTTTGTGTATGATAAATAAGAGGGGAGGAACTACGGCAGGTATCCATACTCAAAGACCATGTTCCACCACGTCGATTGTCGCCGGGTATAAACCCCGACGATAACCTTTGCCCCGAGCGTCGTGTGATAATCGACCAGCGCATATCCAGAACCGACGCCATTGTCCGTACCCAACAACGCCAACACGGCAGTCATCTCGCAGCTACCGGCATACGGATCCCACTTCGTCCACTCGGTGTCGGGGGCCTGGAGATCCATTTGACTGTTCGTGTATAGCTGCTGAAGGACCGACTTTGTCAAGGCATTGTTGATGTGAAACTGCATCACGAATCTGAGATCGGTGGGCGGATTGCCCTGGCCTTTGAACTCTTTGTAAAGCTCGATGGCTATGACATCCCAAGGGACCTGCTGCGCCGGCGGAATCGAGTCCCTTGCCCTATGGGATGTGACCGCGACGATCACGCCCGGGGCGAAAGCGAGCTCGTATGTGAACAGACTCCGTGTCGCGCGTTTAAGCATCGTGGGCGGAGGGTCGGCCCACAGGGGGTGTGCGAGATTGACCTGCCCATTTTCTTTTACCGTGTTGAAAACCGACAAAATCTCCATCCCGCGCCCCTTCACAGTGGTGGACATCTCTTCGGATACGGTGAAATAGTCTTTGTATGAGGCTAGGAACTTGTCGGTGGTCAGAGTGGGCGACGTGTCGGCGGTGGCCGCTCCTATCTTGGCCCATATCTCCGCTCCTTTCGCCACGGCTGATGGGAAGTCGGTAGGTGATCCGCGGGGTGAAAGGGAGAACTCGCGAGGGTAGGAGAAATCGCGGGGGTGAACAGTGGGCGATGAGCCATTGGGATCCGAGGTCATGGTAGGGTTGGGTGATGCGGTGGACTGGCTGCTTACGGGACATACCTGCAGAACCTCAGAATCAACTCTGGGTTGGATCATCGAAGTGGTCAGACTCACAGAGGGACCAGGGATCCCCTCGGGCGCCGGAGGAGCGCTCCCAGTAGGCGCGGAGATTGAGCAAGCCGTCATCGAACTCGACACCTGATTTTCCATCTAATTGAAGGAATTCACATAGTTGCAATACAAACTCACACTCGTCAGAATATAACTCGGGGAACCGCTGGAGATGACAGACTGCGGACAAATTCAGCACCTCGATCTTGGTGCAATTGGTGAAGCATACCGTGGCAATCCGAGAAGATGACACAGATCCCGAAGTGGAGATCTGACTTGGTGGAGAGGAGGTGGATAGCGAGACCGAGGGCGACGTCATCGAACTTGAAGACACCTGATTTTGCATCTCATGACAGGAATCTAGATGCGCACAATGATAACTTACGCTCGACGAAAATGGACTCGAATAACCACTGGAGAAGACTGACTGCAAGGAAACTTGAGCACTCCGATCTAGAGTTATTTAGCGGACATACCGTAGGAGCCTGAGAGGACGGCCCCAGTCCTAGAGAAGTAGAGACTTGCGATGGCGCAGAGGTCGTAGAGACCGATACAGACGCCAATGTTATTGAGCTCGAAGAGCTGCTGGAGATGATGGACTGCGAATGACTTAAGCACCTCAATCTTGGTCCATTGGATGAAACATACCGCAGAGATCTGGAACGATACAGAGGTTGTAGGCGAGACTGAGACTGAGGTTATTGAGCCCCTCGATACCTAATTGGAGTGATATGTAGGAAACCAAATGGTGAGTTGTGACGCACGCTCAACGAAATTGGGCTTGAGGAAACGCTGGAGATAACGGACTTGAAGACAAATTGAACACTGCACTCCCAGTTCCGTGGATGGAGCTTACCGTAGGAGTCAGGGAGACCGGGGTAGAGGAAATTGATGTGGATGGGGTAGAAATTCTGGATCCCGAGACCGAGCCTAACGTGATGGAGCTGCTCAATGTCGAGGAAACGCTCGTTGCCTATCTCGTACGATACTTGACAATTTCGAATGAGAATTCGCAAACCACACTCACGCTGATTGGGCTTGAGCTCGAGAAACTACTAGAGATGTTGGACTGACAAACAAAGTCAGCACCTCTATTCAAGTTGATAAGATCCATAAATACCGTAGGACTTCGGGTCGACGAGACAGGTGCGAAGGATGTCGTGTTCAGAGCCTGAGGAATGGGTCCAGTTAAATCATACATCCGATTGCGAGGCAAACCCACACATGCATTACATGATGGCGACTGGTAGATTGCCACGTAAATGTTTCGGTTCTCCAGCGGATTTCATCAATCGACTTACTGGAATGACGCGTTTTTTGAGTTGTTGAGCTCGGGAGCCCAAATCCTAGAAAGGATGAGGAACCGATTTTTAGGACCCCAGGCAACTCACGGTGGCGCGGCCTGCGCCATTGCTCAACGAAGCATGCTGGTCCCCAAAGATTCTGTTAAGTAACCGCGATTCATAGAGCGATCAGAAAGACGTACCACGGATTTTGTGGGGTGGATCTCCCCAGCTAAGGCTAACAAGGCCCAGAGGGATACGATAAAAGGAACTGGATGCATCTCTCAAGTTCGACAGCATCCTCCATGGTTTTAAAGCACCTCCCGACTTTGGGCCATGGGGTTGCGCCGAAAAGCAAGGTGGTGATGGCCCTGATTCGAATGTTACCCCTCACTCACATGGATAATCCCTCTCTCAAGAAGGTCTGTGAATGACATTTGGTGCTCCTGGCCCTGTGTCGCGTCATCCTCGCCTATCCACGTTGATAGAGTCTTACCGTGAGGATGATCTCTACATCCCAAAGCTGGTTCAACATGTGACCTAGGCTCCCATGGAACCCACTCTTCGATAGCACCTAGCACCTGTTTAGACGAAGATAGCCGTTGGTGCAACGTTCGTCGAGTTGGTGGCAAGTTGGTGGCTTGGTCACCGGTTGAGTCACATCTGATGGAGCGTTTGATGACCCATCAAAGTCTCGTTTGGTTCAATTCACTCGGGAAAACTGATTGAATCCGTGCAGCTGGAAATGTACCTGGCACTTGTGGTATCAGCTACTGAAAAATATGAACTGAAATCCTGTCTGATACACTAAGAATAAGGCACTCTGATTCCCTGCCTGATCCGGTACAAGCCGGGATCAGTTTCAGCTGTTCTGCCACTAGCTGTGCAAGACGCAATTTATTTGAGGCTGATATGCTTCCTGACACTTTGAGAATCAGGTGCAGTCTCTGTTCTGCTGGAACAATAAGTATTTGATGCAGTGTCAGGGGGATCCCAGACACAATAAGAAAGTTGCAAAAATTTCGCATCCACCCCTATGCCTTTTTGGGAAGTCCTTCCCGTTTGGGTTGGGCCGGCCAAAAACCGGCAGTGAAATTGGGCTGAGGAGCCGCCTCTATTTGAAATTACACCAAAGCGTACAAAATGAAGTCCAGTACTCGCGCGAGTAGAAGCTTGCGCGCTTTCCAGCATCAAAATCTTCAGAAAAGGCATAAGACAACCTTTGTTTTTGGGTACACCACGGGTTACATGATATAGCTAAAGCGGGCAAGGTACAGTGGATATAGATGCTCATCGACCCGCTCGCGGCGTTCAGCGAAATTAGTACAAACGATGGGCGTGAGGCACGAGCCGCTGGCGACGGGCGCGAGGTGGGAGCGGCTGAAGCTTAATCACACGACGCTTGTTGACAATCTGGGCCTCGTTATCGTCGCTGTACTTGCTGCGTGGGCTGCTCTTCTTACGCACATGGCACTCGTCAAGGGGATGGACTGGGCGGTGACGAGCGGTGGACGAGGGCGACAAGGCAGAAGCGACGGCAGCGAGGGCACGAGCTTCTTGAGACACCGTGGGCGAGATGGGCAGGTGTGTCAGTGCAGCGAGCCAAAGAGCCAAGCGACGTGGTGCGCCTCGTAGACGCTTTGGCGGTGAGTAGCAGCCTCGAAATCGCGAAATGGGGCTCGCACATCATCTCGTCCACGCCTGCAGTGGGCTTGCGCAGATTAAGGCACCTCCTACACTTTGAAGTCGTGCTCATCGGGGTTATCGTTGAGGTGGGAACTGAAATTGGGACGCCGTCTAGGGCAAAGCCTAACAGGGAATTAAAGTTGGTGTCGTCTAGGAAGTGGCAGAAGCAGGGTGCATCGCTGGAGGCGCTCTGAGGATGCAGACGGGACTGGAGGGGGAGGATGCGGTGCAGCAGTAGCATCGTGGGGACGAATTGTTGGGGCCAGAGAGCCAGTGCGCGTAGGACAGGGCATCGTGGGCCCAGGGCCAAACAAGATCGGCGTGAGGTCGAGGCAGCAGGAGGAGAGGCCGCGATTCCGTAGGAGTCGAAGTATCAGGCGGCGAATACAGAAGGTGTACAGGGAGAACTGGTCGGCGCCTGCGGCCTGTCTCGAAGCAGTACGGCCTCGTGCAGTAGTTTGCGCCTCATCTTGAGGAGTGTGGGTGCAAGCGTCATTGTGATCTTACAGTGTTGAGTCTTGGTGTCAATTGTAATTGTGGCATGGTTGGGAAAGAGCATGGTGGACGCGTATCGCAAGGGAGGAGATGGAGGAGAGAGGGAGGAAGATACGTGATGGGCTTGGCGTTTGTCAGCCACAATTGCCGCTGATGCCAATTTCCGGCCGGCTGAACCCAAACGGGAAGGACTTCCCAAAAAGGCTCAGGGGTGGATGCGAAATTTACCGAGTGCAATAAGAATAAGGTCCGCTGATGCCGAGTGATGGCCGAAGTCCGGCTGTCTGATTCCTATTGTGTTAGGGACCTCCGGATACTGTGCCTGATCCTTATTGTTTGAGTGCACCAGATACTGTTCCTGACACTCAACATTCCAGGAGCAATATCAGGTGCACATAATTTGCACCTGACACTAACTGTATCGGAACAGCAGACACCAGCTCCGGCATGTGCCGAATTAGGTAAGAGATCAGCGCAGCTTCTTTCTCACATATCAGGTAGTATTCCTGGTTTCATTATGTGGTCTATGATTTTATAAGTGTCAGGTACGTTTCTAGAGGCACTGATTCTATTCATTTTGCAGAGTGATTGCATTTCAAGGTACCTTGAGGCACCGGTTCAAGATGGACTATGTGGAACATATGATGCTTTTTCGACGTCCCAGGGAAGGGAGGACGGAAGAAGGGAATATTTTATCCCCCAGTCTAGCAATTTGGGAAGGAAAAGCGAGAAACCAGTATAAGGCCAGCAGACTTGTATGTGCCAGTCCATACGGCCTCGGATCTCAATGTGCCACAACCCAAGGAACACATGGGTGAGGAAGTGCTGGTGGGCATTCTTGGCCATCGACCACTCGAGCAGATAGGTTGCAAGGTTGTGCCGAAACTGCAGCATAGGCCAATAGTGGGGTAACGGGAGGGGAAGACATGTCCGAAGACTGCGAGAAATGAAGGAGTGGCGACATGAATTGACCTTGTGCGCAAAGTCCATAACCAAAGCCACAACCAGAAATCTCTTCTGCTCCTGAGTTCTGGATCCTCGGCACCCCAAATAGTGGAAGGACCTGCACTTCCCTAGGAAAGGAGGCGAGAGGGGTCCTGATGACCCTCGAAGGTACTCAAAACATTGTCCGCAAACCATGTCTGGAATGACACCTGCAGGGGAGAGTATGGAGAATCCAAGAAGAAATGCAGGCCAGAATTCCCAGCAAGGGCAATATCACAAAGGAAGGATGACATGGAGGGCAGAAAGGGGACAAATTGCTGCGGAAAGAGGGGAGGAAACCAACATGGGAGATCAGGGGCACTGAATGAATTCAGAACCCAGCGGCCCGCGTTTCAGGGAGAGAAAGTCTATCAAACATAATAGAAGTGCTAAGCAGGTTCTGGATCTGGAAGTAGATCAAGAACCCCAAGGTAACGGCATGACACCAAGATGCTGCCAACAATCAAATTACCTCAGCAGGAAAAGATGGATAGGGGTGGGGAGCAGGGTGTGAAACCCGAGAAAAAAAGACGAAGAAAACCGGGTCGGATCACAGAAGGGAGGAAATTCAACAACATGGGGAGTCAAGCACCGAAGACAAAGGGGACACCAGCACAACAATAATTGACAGGCAGTGACAATAAGACCTGCAACCATGGCTAGAGTTTACAATCCGGACAACGGGACCACATGGAGGGAGAAAGCCGGAGGATTTGGAAAGCAGGTTCCTGAATGCAGTGACAATAAGCCCCACGACACATGAAATTTCCAATGGATAAAACTTGCCTTGGCAGGGGATAGTAGAGAACAGTAGGAGAACACAACGATGAGGCAGTGGCGGCTGCCTCCAATCAGTGGCAGTGTAGTGCTTTGGTGTAGTTTAGCAGCGTTGTGTGTAGAGGAGCATCACATCTTGTTCTCGTTGGCATCCACGGAGGATCTCTGGCTTCATCCTTGCCGCTGATCGTGCACCCGCGCCTGCCCCATTTTGGTGATCAGAGTGGGATTCAAACCCACGCCCCGGGTGCGGCTGAGGACCAGATCATGTGGCAGTGGGCTCCGCCCCCTCCACGCTTGTTGGCCGTGTTTGGTAGCGCCTTCCATAGCTTAGATCATCACTTGTGCTTAGCCAGAGCCTTATCGAGTGCTTTGCACGCGCCCCCAGCGATTCGGAGTGCTCCCGGCTAGTCCATTTTGGGGATCAGAGTGGGCTTCGTCCTCATGCCACCGATCGGCCAGATCGTGCCTCGATTGCCGCTGATCAGCATATTTGCCGACCCTACACTTCGACTCAGAGGTGACGCCACCACATAGAATAACCCCAGAGGCGAGGCCAACCCCAGAGGCGACGCCACCCCAGACAGAGACATAGATCGAGACAGATAGAGAGACTACTGACTCCCGGAGGACACCAGCATCTGTGTGCTGCGGTCATCGGCCCGTTTTCAGACTACCATATTGGCTGGCGCCTTTGCTACTTGTTCTCTGGGGTCCCCTGCGACGATATGAGCAGTCGACAATCTGCTACGCGCTGATTTTGCGCGATCTTTGTCTTCATCATTTTTTCCATATCTGATCAACTCCGACCCTCCTCCGCATCCTCGATCTTCCTCTGCCATGTACTTCAAAGAAGGACCCCTACCCGTGTTGTCCAAGCATGAGGACGATACCCTTGACATGGTGATTTACAACCTCGAGATGGCTGCAGAAGAATATATTGTGGACGAGGTCCATCGTGCCATCCGTCAAGTTTGGGAAGTAGTTTTGCACATCGGGGTTAAGCACGGACAGCAACAAGCCCGCCAGGCCCATGTTTGCATGCTGAAGGAGCTCAAGCGAGAAAGAGTTTGGGGATTCAATGTTGGATGGAAGTTTGCCATGGAGGAATCGGCACTGAAGGCGAGTAAAGAATCCGCTCCCGGCCTGTCCCTCCCATGTCTCGCCTCTTTCTCAACAACTGTGACGCAGACAGATCCCCCTTCATTCCCTGAGACGACTACCCTCCCTCCAACAGTTTCGATGCAGACCGAGGTGCCGATACCTACACCATCCTCCCATCTTACGCCGTCACCTGCTGCTCCATCGCTTCCGAGCCCCACCGTGAACGACGCCAATACCGACGTACACGAGGCGCCTAAAACTCCATCCCATGACTTGTGTCCACCATCGCCATCCTTGGTCTGCGACTTCTCCAACTTGCGCACAGGAACACCGCACCCGTTTGCGAGCTTACAGCGGCGTCACAGACGTGCACCTCACGCGTTTGGTCCACATTCGTCGCCACCACGTTCCTCACGCACTCCCAAAAGGATTATCTTGAATATTTATGATTCAAATCCCAAAACATTGCGCATATGATATACCACTTGCAGTCCCGTCACTCCCACATCCAATCCCCATCCATTGACATCTACCTTCGACCAAAATCTGCGTCTGGATTGAGGTCTTGATCCACAGCTTCGCGACCTCAGTCGGGCGCTCACTGCATTGGGATGGGTGCGGCCTGGGTGAGATTTGGAGGATGTTTTCTTGGCTTTTGGACTTTGTTGTGTTCATTGGACATCCGGCAGTGGGGACGCTGCCTTGTGTGTTGTGGGCACATGTGGCAGTGGGCTCCGCCCCCTCCACGCTCGTTGGCCGTGTTTGGTAGCGCCTTCCATAGCTTATATCATCACTTGTGCTTACCCAGAGCCTTATCGAGTGCTTTGCACGTGCCCCCAGCGATTCGGAGCGCTCCCGGCTAGTCCAACGAGGGACTACAGGTCATTTGGGACAACAACCTTGAAGAGGGGGGGTGATGTCATGAATCACCTGGGTTCTAACTTTTTTGCGCAATGTGTCTGTACGCATACAGATGTGTCTGCATCATGGGACTCTCATGATGCAACCACAAGACCTTTTCACAGTTGAAACCCAATCGCAGGTTTCAAGGACTTGGATACGGGAAGATGTTAAGGGTTAGGAAACCCGCACAGTCAGTCCTCCTAACCCCTAGATGCTGTGGTGATAACACACAGGAGCCTAGGAGCATCAGCATTAACCCTCCTTCATGTTGCAGTACAGTAACTGATCGCGATTGTGTGAATTTATCTGTAATGTATATAAGCCCGGTAGAATCTCCTTGTACAGTAGGTTCTACCTTGTCTAATTTCAGGCTTCTGCTTTGGCTTAGTCTCACTTGTAGTCAGACTCCACAAGATTTATGGCAGTCAATAAATCTTTTATATGGAGTCTGATTTCGTTGGCACGTCCGATCATGGACCTGGGTTTTAAAGTGACACGTGATTACTTCCCCACGCCCAAATTCGGACAATCTCGTCTCACTGGAACCTTGGAACCTGTGTTATTGCTGAATGAGTTTGGGCAGGACAACAGATCAACTTTTGTCTTTCAAAAAAATAAATTGGATCCGAACTGCACTCGAGAGGCCTTATTTGTGTATTTGACCTAAAATGGCAATGATACACGAGAAGGACCTCAAATTTTCGGAGAATGTTTCTGTGTCTGCTGATAGCTCTTAATAGATGCTCTATGTAGTCGAAATGGCTTCTAGGGTGTTGCAAGTGTTCAAATCCTGAGTATCGTCCCGATTAGGACGTGGGAAATAGTCACTTTTTCCATTAAAAAACCAGGTCCTTGATCACACCCGCCAACAGATTCAGACTAGCTTTGGGTTGACTTAGGGATTGCCTCCACCCTGTCCTGCTTCCTCTCCATTCTATTGCAGGTTGTGTTCACACACCCTGTCAGCAACAGCCTCTGGGTCGACTAAACAACAAGCAACCAGCAAGAACCCCAACCAGGAGAAACCCGACAGCCGCTAATAACTGGTGCATTCCCTGAGCAGCAAGACCAACCAAACGGACTCCTCATTAGGAGGCTGTATATTGTGGGTTGGGGTGCAAGGTGGAACCCGGAACGAGTTGAACACGGTATGATATCCACTCAGGTATAATACCCGAGGTGTGGACGCAACTCGTAATAGAATGGAGTGGAAGCAGGACAGGGTGGAGACAATCCCTAAGTCAAGCCAAAGCAGAAGCCTGAGATTAGATGAGGTAGAATCTACTGTACCAGGAAATTCTTCCATGATTATATACTTTATGAATAAATTAATGTGATTGTGATCAGTTCCTGTCTCGCAACGTTAAGGAGCATTAATGTGTGATGCTCCTAGGCTCCTGTGTGTTATCACCATAGCGTCTGAGGGTTAGGAGGGCCGACTGTGCAGGTTTCTTAACCCTTAACATCTTCCTGTATCCTAGTCCCTGAAGCCCGCAATCGGGCTCCTGTATGTTAGCGTCTGAGGGTTAGGAGGACTGACTGTGCAGGTTCCTTAATCCTTAACGTCTTCTCGTATCCCAGTCCTTTGAAACCCACGATCGGGTTTCAACCATGAGAAGGTCCTGTGGTTGCGTCATGAGAGTCCCGTGATGCAGATGTGTCACGCGAAAAGTTGGAACCCGGGTGATTCATAACACACCAGGTATTATACCTGAGAGGATATCATACCCTGTTCGACTTGTTCCAGGTTCCGCCTCGCACCCTGACCCACAATATACAGCCTTCTAACAAGGAGTCCATTTGGTTGGTCTTGCTGCTTGGGGAACGCACCAGTTACTAGTGTCTGCCGGGTTTCTCCTGGTTGGGGTTCTCGCTGGGTTGCTCGTTTTTAGCAGACCCAGAGGCCATTGCTGATACATTCACAAGAACAGCACAGCCACATCAATTCATGAATACGAATATTCACCATTCACGAATAGATATCCGCAAATATTTGTGGTATTCTCTATGTGGGAGCCCTGGTAGTAGCCGTGGCACTCCAAGTGGAGGAGGGCTTGGTCCTGCTCATTTTCCTCAATGAACCGAAGGCCTTAAATTCCGCCCAGGACAGGAACAGGAATGAAATGATTGCGGACTGCAGTGAGAGGACCAATTTTGCTGCAGGGGTGAGGGTGGTGACATCTGGACCCAGCACCGGAGCCGGAGCGGTAGGGATGGGGGCAGGTCGGTTTTGGCTGCTGTGTAGCAGGCGGAGGAGAATAAACTCGATGTTGGCGAGGGAGTCTTCAACACCAGTCAGCCGGGCCTCAGGGTCGGACGCCGAATCTGGGAGTCCGGGTTGCGTCCGAGTAGAGCGAGATTGGGTTTAGGGCACCGCTGCTCTTGGTTGCGACCAAGGAGCAGATGACAACAACCAAATTCCTCTCAACGTACCGAAATCCGCACGTGACGTCCAGGTCCTCTTCCTTAACCTTCACCTTGAAGACGTGTGTCTCCGGTTCCTCAATCGATCCTGGTCCATCTCTCGGCATATTCTCCATCACGATCTCTGCATCTCAAAGATGGGCTACGCACGGGCCATCATAGTCGCCGCCTACCACCTATGGGCGCTGGTGCGCGGCGCCGTCGGTGCGTTGGTGCGACGCGTAGTCACACCCACCGCATTCACAGTAGAAACAGATTCGATCTCTCTGCCTCTGTGTCTCGAAAGTAACAACGGAGGAAAGAAAGAACGAACGCAAAACGCACCTCATAATATCCGCACTCGCAAACACCTCGCTCAACCTCCTGCCCGTGAGCTGGCCTGTGAATATGGCGGGGACTCCGAGCTCGACGTAGAGGGCTTGCCCGGCGCGGAAGGGGCCATCGCCGACGAATACGAAGCGCAATTATTCAACTTTCGGACGCGGGCCCGTGCGTGCGTGGCTCCATTTTTCCCAGCCCGACCGTGGGCGGCGAGATGGAATAAGCAACCGCCCCGCCATCGGGGAACGGTTCTCTTCCCATATTTCCAACAAACACGGCTCAGATGGTGGTGTTTGAGGGAATTCAAATTCAACCAACTTTCGAATTTCGTGGAGGCTCTCCCGATGAGCGGGGGCTTTCATACCCAAGGAATCAAGCCATACAGTGACACACAATCTAGTTCGAGATCGGCTGAGCATCTTGATATAAGGTCCACCGGACAAAAGGTCACAGAACAGGCAGTATGCATCGGGGGGAGTCGAACTAAATCGCCGTGCAGACTCACAATTTTATATTTGAGCGGTGGTCTTACCCTCGCCTTGCGACCTTTATCATTGCGAATCTTTCCAGCTGTTAATCTCAGCAGCATGCGGTTAATCCCACTGAACACGCTCGTTCTTCTCTTCCGTTCTTCCTCTTTCCTGGACCACACCCAAAGTGAAACCCGCTCCCTGGCCAAACGTTTCAAGTGATCAAGGACAACCCGCCCCAAGTTTGAGTGGATTCGGCATTCACACGAATCGAGATTCTAGAGGGGTGTGCATTACCTAGCCAAGTAGTATGTACTCGGCTTCTGGCGCAGCCCAACAGCCCAACACCCACCTGCCTCGAGATGAAATAATCGAGATAAAATAAATACCCCAGACTCGGACTCGGACTCCCAACAAAAAAAACTCGTCTTCCCACCCATGCACCGGCTGGAATCGAACCCAAACCCTTCAAGTTCTGCTCTGACCCATGGATTAATAATATTGTGGATGTGAACCCACAACTGTTGCCTATATTTGTACTGTACCTGGGGTACAGCTAATAAAATAAAGTTTGGGCGGTCTTCAATCAAGAATCACGATTGAACATAATTGGATTGGACACCGTTTGTACTGGATGAAGATTTTCAATCAGTTGCGGTTTCATTTGTCCTGAGCTCCTCAATACCGGAGCGAAGTGGCTGTTCATCTGGTCTTAAAGAACGGATAATCGTTTGAGAAAGTCGACAGGCACACGAAAGGTCGCGCTGAGCAGAGATATATAAAGCAGACCAGTACGGGGGTACAGAGTGCGATGGGAGATAAAAGTTAGCATAAACGATAGAGTCCAGGGTAAATATGGGAGACGGTAACTGTGGGATCGGGGGTGCGCAGCGAATACGACAGAGAGGGGGGAGTCCAACGCGACGCGTGACGGGCCATTTCCAACATATCGGAGCTGACAAGACATTACATGCTCCCGGCCTCTGTCATCTTCAGCCACATTCCAGATTCAGCGTACATGGTCAGATGCGACTTGGGGTGGAATTTTTCGACCGCTTTTCGTCCATCCAGCATCGCCCACTCCGGGGGAGGCCGCGCCCCGGGAGGATACGCGTCCAGGTCCAACGAAACCGAAGAAAAGCTCTGGAGAAGTCGAATAATAACAAGCGACATTTCATTATAAGCAAACTCGAGGAAGAAAGCTTCTGTCAGCCAGAAGGTTACAAGGTCAGTGATTCAGTGCCTACCTCTTGTCCCAGACAAATGCGTGGCCCACTGTTGAAGCTGCATTTTAAAACCAAATCAGTGGTCTGAGGACGAGGTCAAGACATAACTGACGGCAAAAATTGGGATGAGTTTTTCAAAAGATAAGCCTTGAGGCGTTCGTCCAGCCAGCGGTCTGGATCGAATTCTTCCGCGTCAGGGCCCCACAGATCCTTCCGTCGATGCATCAAGAGGACAGAGTAAGGGATCTGTGTGCCGGCTGGAATGTAGATTGGCTTCTCGTTGGGGTCGGGCGAGGGCCATGTGGTCGCATTAATGCATTGCCTGTGAACTGATGTGAGAAAGAGATCTTTTTCGTCCTTTTTTCTTGTTTAGGTACCTCATATTAAATGGACTATAAAGCAATTAGTTTCCTTGGATATGGTGGTATTTGAGTTACTTACACGGCAGGATAGAGTCTCATAGCCTCTAAAGACACACATAGCAGTGAGTAAACTATTTGAAAGCCACCTGCAACCCACCGTTGATAACGGCACGAAGGAATTTCATGTCTCTAATATCGTTGTAGGTCGGACGACGGGTAGGGCCAACGTGGGCGAGAATTTCTTCGCGCAGCCGAACACAGAACTTCGGGTACATCGCGAGGCTGGCGACCGCTCAGTCAAGCCTCGTTGTACGTTCAAGGCAGGCAGAAAGCTCACAAATACATAATGATCGTCACAGTCCACTGCGTCGTATCTTTACCGGCTGAAAAAAGAAAGTATGAGGGTTTAGATATGCTTTCGCGAGCTGCAATAGCTAACCCAGCAAAATATTCAATCTAGAAAAAGAATTAACACGACGTGATGATCGACGGGTTAGTGGAAGCCATACGTTTCGTCTTTGAGAACCTTGGGATCTGGAGGAAGCCGTTTTAGTGCATAAACTCCATCCTCAGGAGCAAGGACTGACCGGAAGTTACGTTGAGCAGCTCATCAAGGAGGGTCCCCTCCTTATCTTTCTCGTCCGTAGTTTCCATGTTCGCACCTAGGGATTTAGCTGACTTCTTCTTCTCGACGGCGTCGTGAATGATTGGATCTATATACGCGTTCACTATTTGCATGGGCGCAACAGTCTTGTCTGTGAACATCTCCAATATCGGCCAAACGAACCCTATGCGTACTCGGCTGACGATATGCAGCATCGATTCGTTGAACGCGGCCGAGAACGCGGTGGCCGCTTGCGCGCGTGCCGACTCCGATGTAGGCGAGGTAAAGGTAGCGTTGTGCGGGAACGGAAGGCTCGCGTGAAGGCTGTTAACACAAGAGCCAAACAAAAATTCGGTGGCCGAGTCCATCGTGAAGCGTCCGATGAGATCCTGGAAGTCAATCGCATAACCAGACTTCATGCGTTCCTTGATAAGGGAAATGACGTCGTCTGCATGGCGGTCGAATATATCGAAATGACTGATTCTGTCGCGGCTGAAGTAAGGCCTGTTCGTTCTGGTGAGTTATGCCGTCTGAATTGGTGTTCAAAGTCAGACCTGGACAGTGATCGGTGAAATTTCCACATTTCGCCATCAGAATTGAACACGCCAGTCTGTTGGGTGTAGTGAATAGCAAGTTCCATAATGAGTGAATTGAATAATTCACCCCGAGGACGGAACCTGTGCTATACCGGTAATCTTGGCCTGGATGCAAACTGAATTCTGGCGCATTTAGAGCATTGATCACAATAACGAACCTTTCTCATAATTGTTGAAGTCGCTCGCGAGTATAAGCTTGATGTGCTCGGGACAAGTCGTGAAGATGAACGGTCCCACATTGACCACTGGTCCTACTTCCGCCATGAAATCCAGTTCGTCGCCTAAACTGATCTCAGCAACAAACAGCGCAGCCAAAAAGAGTCAAACCTGGATAACCATGTTTCCAGATCTTCCGCATTTCAATGACGAGGTCTATGTTCCCCGGCCACTTTCCATGCGACGGAGTGGGAGCGAGACGCGCACCCAGCTTCGCAGCCTCCCGTCGATGATGACGGTTCCTGAGGGTCAAATAGAGTGTCGTGTACACAGGGACACTAGCGGCAGAGAGGAAGATTAAAATCCATGGCGGTATCTGGATGTCGAATATCTTTGCAGCGACTTCACGGAGGGCCGTAATGCCACAGGTCACAGGAAAGCCATAAACCACAGCATTTCGCGCGAGGTAGCGTGCGCCCGGCCCAATCATGATGATGAAAAGTGGGATCGAGTCTTTAGACTTCCTGCAGGATGTAACGGTGCGGGTTACTCTAGATGTTGAGGCGAGAGTTGGACGAGAATAAAGCAGAGCGGGCAAGGTATTGGCGTTGAGAAGGATCTACGTATTAGCCTGAGTCATCAGCAAACCTGGGGCCCTTTTGTACCGTGGGTACCCCCTTACGTAGCGCTACGTAGCACTACGTACATCAGCGAAAAAGTGCAGTACAGCAAAGTACTGGCGGTACGTTAGTCTCGTTCTTCGGGCAAAGTCGCTCCGCTCGTAGACAGTTCCAAATGGATAAATACGAATGCTGAGATGTTCAAATGATAGTTGAATGATAGCTAGGCAGATTTTGATGCAAAAGTGATGCCAGTGGGGGTAGAACGATGGCTGCTGGTTTTTTTTTTGCTCATGACCCCCACCCCCTGTCCGATATTCGAATCCCGAGTGCCCTGTGCCCGAGATGCTCGAGATTTCTTACGTGGTTCTCCGAATTCATACTGTCCGGCTTTGGCAATTGTGAGATAGACCGATGAAAACTCGAGACGGGCAGCTTTCTCGACATTCCGTTCTCTTCCGAGCTGAATTTACCGTAACCTGTCTCTCGAGTCTTGAATTCCACAACAACTTCCCTTTTCCATCCAGGTTTTGACTGGCCAGCGCGTTTTGACCTAAAATCACGCCTTCAAATCTAGGTACAGAATCAGGTATTTCATTTCCAGAAGGCGGAAGGCTGCGAGGTGCCGAGGCCGCAAAGCGGCCGAGCAGCCACTTGTGTTATAGCTAGACAGACAAGCCGAGAAGCCCGCCGGCCCGCCACTTTCTAATTCGGGTGCGAATCGCGATTTCCACGCGTGAGGAAGTTCGGGCATTAATCTGCTTATTTATACGGTGGAGTTGTGGAGCGGCGCAGTGGGTTCAACTTCAAGTCAGTCAGCTTGCTGAAGCACGTACATACTTTACTTGATGGAACAAAGGAGTTGACACTAGTTTCGTCGCTTGGGAAAGCGGATCCGAGCTGTGGAGACCATTGCGCCACTTTCTTTCTTCCCCAAGTCCAAAGATAAGGGCGGGAAGTCAAAAAATCTCTGGTCAAAGTGGCCAAAGTGCAGGAATAGTCAGTGTGCATAAGGGATAGCATGTGAAAACCCAATTTGTTACGCCTGCCTAATCGGAAGTCGTTGCAATGAACTACAGTACCGCTATATTTCAGCAGCGATCGGTCATTACTGTGGGGCGAATATTCGAGGCAAACGGATTCGCCGTCCTCTTAATAGTATGCCTGAATTGGCTCTTACTTCGCTTCCACTGAGCGTCCAGTTCGTTCCGCTGGCTATAGGTATGCCAATATTCCGTCACAGCATCAGATTTGATGCCTCTGACCTATTTATCAGCGCCGATTTACTGGGATTCTACAGCGGCGTGAGCCCCAAGACTTATATTTAGGCCAAATATCTAGTGCGGAACATTTGACATGAAATCAAAGCCATACCACAGCTGATTTATACGCGCGCTAAGGTGAGTCTCAGATGGCATTAGGGCGCAGTCGAGTAACATACCGAATTTCGAAGCGCTGGAGAAGGCCAGCCTCTAATGTATCCGCCGATAGTGCTGATATTGAGGAACCGCCCACTGCAGCCTTTCGCGGAAGGAACGAATGGCCCTGTGGAAAGGAGAAGGACCGACAAGAGTGAATAAGCCAAAGAAGAAGTAGATGGGTAGTATCGGCACGACGGCACCCACTCTCTAGTGACTAGTGACATACATACACAGCCCTCCAGAAATTGACGTTGAATTCCGCGTGGGCATCTGCCTCAGGAGTCCTTCCAATTTCGCTGAGGGTTCCACATCCAGCGTTGTTGACGACCACGGAGATGAGGCCTGGATAACACAAAGGTCGGAGGTGCGTCGGCGTTTGGAGAGAGGATCACCGCCCGTAAGCATATACACCGAAATATTCCTCGGCTGCGGCGAACGCTGCCACGACCTCCGCGGGCTGTGTAAGATCGAACCGGGCGACAAGTAGTTGCGGAGTCGGGTTCGTAACTTCGGGCCTACGGAGCGTTCTCCCGCTGGGAGAACAGAGAATAGAGAACAGCTGTGCGACGGAGCCGGCACGAATGCGATCCAGAGGGAGACAGAGAGGAGTTCCAAGCGTCTACATAGTCGGTCCCAGTGAAGTTTCGGCGATGAGCCTTCTGTAAGTATAATGAAACCTGCCATGAGCCCTACCCGCTCTAGATGACCATTCAGAGCCCCGCGGTTATGAGTCTTGACCGTTCCCGAGGTCGAGGCTCCCGGAGCTGAGTACTTGAACTGTACTTCAAACCGCGAAGACTCAAGCAAGAGCCATGTCTGAAGCAATGACAAGCGTCCACCACGGCACATCCTCGCCGGTCTGGCTTCTTTTCCGGGTCCTTCCTACTCTCCGATGTCGAAGTAGTGGCTCGGCTGGCCATACAGCCGGAGCGCACTTGCGCTCGTTGACACCGTTATGCCCCCTACCTACTTTATTTCACTCTGTTTCAGTCTAGTCCTTACTACCGATCGCTCCCTATTTACTATATAAGACTCGTCGCTAGGAGCCGTGCCTCAGTCGTTCACTCTGAAGTGCCCGGCTGAGGTACGTTCCTTTACTTACTCTATTTATTCTTCTTACTCACGTACTCTATTAGTTTCACTTTGTTCAATAGGTATTCTAATACAGTCGTTCACTCTGAAGTGCCCGGCTGAGTTTCACTTTGTTCAATAGGTTATGGGCCCCGCTCGCGCCTAAATACAAACGACTCACCCAGCTCTGCACAATTGACCTATCGTTCGACTCAAAAGACTTGCATATACTGTGCTACCCGATATGACTTCGTCCTTGCCCAATGTGCCGATTCTTCCCGATACCGAGAAGTTCGATGGCACCAAATGGCCGACCTGGAAGCCCAAGATGACCGCCCAGTCGACGCTCCGTGGATTATACGGATACTACAACGGCACTATCATTAGACCTACCGCCCCCGCTGCACAGACTGGAACAGCCGCGACTATTCCTCTCCCGCCCGACTCAACCCCTATCTTCTCGCTGAACCCTTCGCTCGAGGAGTGGGTCCATCGTGACTCCCTCGCGACAAGCTTGCTCGTATTGAACGTGAAGGACCCCGTCGGCGTCGGTCTCAAGACTGATGGCACTGCGCGCGAGGCTTGGAAATCCCTGGAGGACGTCTACGGCCGTGTCACAGACCTTGGTCTCAGCCGTGCTGTACGCGAGCTAAACACCACGTACCTTGCGACTGGTGCGTCCATGGCCGAGCACGTCACGACGATGCGCCGCTTGTGGGTCGCAGCGAATGATATGGGCGCCGGAGTCAATGACGCCCAGTTCCGCACGACATTCATGACGTCCTTGAACGAGGACTGGCGTCACGTCGTACCAGTTCTTCGTACATTCCTAACGTCAGCGGAGGTCATCAACTTCGTTCTCGAAGAAGCAGAGATGAACACACGCCTGAATCCTCCCATCCCCACCAACGCTCTCACATCCAACACGAATGCGAACGCAGCGCGTGAAGCCCGTCGCGCAGCGCGTAAGAACTTGGTGTGTACGAATGCGAACTGTGGCGTCGCCGGCAAGAAGGGTCACACTATCGAGGAGTGCTTCTGGCCAGGGGGAGGAAAGGAAGGGCAGTGGCCGACTTGGTGGCGGGGAAAGCGAGACGGTGCGCCAGGAGCTAACTTCGCGAATACGACACCGAATTATGCATTCGCGGCGTGGACAGTGCCTGCGGCGACCATTTGCACCTACGACGACGATAGGGCGCAGAACGTGAGATTCGGCGGCGAGGATATAGTCGCGTCGCCAGCAGCGTTAATGGATTGGGGTGAGGTTACCGACGCAGTCACGGAGATCGACGTCCCCACATACGCGGATCCGCGAGACGGTGTTTCCTCTTCCGGAATACCCCCGTCGGCTAGTACCCCCTTCGAAGCTCTCGGGTCCTCGACGTCCTTTACCTCCTCATACGACATGGGAGATACCTCCTCACGCTCGCCACCCTCCGACGGCGATCCCGACGACGTCGCGTATGCGGTCGACGCTAGCGAGTCTCCTGTCAACGTGTTCACATCGGGAACTACTGGCCGCACCGTTGTTTTTGTGGATTCCGGAGCAACTGACCACTGCTTCGCGGATCGCGAGGACTTTGCGAACTACCGCACATTTGAGAACCGAACTGGGACAGGTGTCGATGGCTCGAAGTTCCGCATTGCCGGCGCTGGTACCGTCCACAAATCGTACATCTATGAAGGGGTTAACTGTGACGTATCATTCGAGGCGTTACACACCCCTGGTACCTCGAATCTCCTCTCCATCTCCAAACTCGCCGAGAAGGGCTACGCCATCATGTTTCGCGACGGGAAGGCGATTATTCAGACAAAGGCGGGGAAGTCCATAATGGAGGCTCGACTTACTTCGGGGATGTACGTCCTAGAGTTTCAGGCTGCCAGCGTGAGCGCGTGGGCTGCGCGATCCCGAAATGTGCCGGTTAGCAAAAATACTTGGCACCGCCGTCTTGGGCACGTCGGGAAGACTGGGCTGAATGTGATGCTGGCGGAGGACATTGTCGAGGGGATCGTTGTTGCGGGTGATGCGGACGAGGGGTTTTGCGAAGACTGCTTAGCAGGCAAGCAGGCTCGCCGCCCTTTTGATGGTGTGCACGAAGCTGAGACGGTGCCGGGGGAGCGCGCGTACATGGACCTGTGGGGCCCGGCGCAAATCACTGGCGTCGGGGGGAAGAACTGGTTATACCACATGCTGGATGGGCATATCGCAGGCCCACGAGTTGATTTCCTTCCCACCAAGTCCGCGGACGAGACTCTTGAGTCCTTCAAGGCGTATAAGGCGGAGTTCGAGACCCAGACGGGGCACAAGATCAAGCGCCTGCGAGTCGACAACGGCGGGGAATGGATTAACGAAAAGTGGAGGGCGTACCTGAGAGTTGAAGGTGAAGCCGTTGCTGGTGATATTCCACCCGATCCCGAAATACCCGCTGTGACGACGGTTGCACCTCGTCGTTCCGGACGTGCACAAGTACCTTCAACGGCGCTCCAGAACTCGCGCGCATCACAAGCCGATGAAGCAGCTGCTAAGGCCGCGCGCGAGAAGTGGGCTATAGGTCTGCCGCCAAAACCGAAAAAGTCGCGGGCGAACGTCGCCTTTATCACTTCGACTGCACCGGTTCCCCAGAATTACGGGGAGGCTATGAAGCACCCCGAGATCTGGATGGCGCCGATGCAGAAGGAGTACGCGACGCTGGTTGGGCGGGAGACTTGGGTTCTTGTTGATCAACCCCTCGATGTGAATGTCGTTGACTCTAAATGGGTTTTCGCAGTCAAATATGACGCCGAGGGTGCGATTATCAAGTGGAAAGCCCGCCTAGTCGCCAGAGGATTCCAACAGATCGCTGGCGTCGACTTCTTTGATACTTACGCGGGCGTCGTCCGTTACGAGTCCCTCAGGATGTTGTGGGCTATCGCGGTTGAGGATCCCGGCTGGTATATGTGGGCCATGGATGTCGTCAGTGCTTACCTGAACAGTGAGATGAAGGAGACGGTTTATATGCGCCAGCCTCAAGGCTTTGCTGTACCAGGTCAAGAGGGGAAGGTTTGTCTGATGAAGAAATCCCTGTACGGCTTCATGCAGTCGGGGCGCAACTGGGCTGAGCACCTTAACGCGTCGCTCGGAGCACTGGGCTGGGTTCGCTCGCGCGCTGACCCCGCGATTCGGATTCGCACGACGAACGCTGGGACCTCCATCATTGGTGTCTACACAGACGATATCGACGGGATATCCACGACACAGGCGGCGGCCAAGGACGCTCAGGCAGGCATTAAATCCGCGTACAACGTTACTGACGTACCGCGCACTGCTACCTCGCTAGGCATGACTATCGACTATGACCAGGACGCTGGGACCCTGTCCATATCCTCTCGCCCGTACCTTGAGCGCGTGCTCGAGCGTTATGGAATGAGTGATTGCAACCCAAAATCAACCCCGCTACCCGTCGGTGTTCCCGTCGTCCCCTCGAAGGAACCCTTATCCAACGCCGAGCGCAAATTCATGGCAGATAAGCCATACCGCGAGGCCGTGGGCTCTTTGCAGCATGCCGCCAACACCACTCGTCCCGACCTAGCATTCAGCTCCAGCTGCGTCGCGTCCTGTGTCCAGAATCCCCAACCGCAGCACTGGAAATTCGTCCAGCACATGCTCGCGTATGTGAAGGGGACTCTGGACTACAAAATCACTTACCGACGCGGCGGCGGTTCTGGTATCAAGCCTATGGGATGGATTGATGCGGATTTCGCATCTGACCTCGCGACGCGCCGCTCTACCTCGGGCGACGTATTCCTGATGTCGGGCGCGCCGGTATCATGGTCTTCGAAGAAGCAAGCGACGGTCGCGCTCTCGACGGTTGAGGCCGAGTATGTCGCGCTCACTCGCGGCTCCAAGCAAGCCATGTGGATGTACAGCTTCCTCGAGGAGTTGGACATGCCGCAGACGCGCCCGGCGACTTTGTACTGCGACAATACAGGGGCGACGGCACTGGCAAAGGATGCGAAGGGACATGCTCGAGTCAAGCACATCGACATCCGCGAGCACTACATCCGCGAACGCGTCGAGGCTAATGACGTCGAAGTCCTTCGTGTCGAGTCTGCGAACAACCTCGCCGACCTTTTTACAAAGATTCTACCTCGTGATGCTCACCTCGCGGCCGTGCGTGCCCTCGGCCTCACGGAATAGTCGCACCGTCGTGCACGGACGGGCGGGGATGCCCATGACACTTGGTGTGTTATTACTATATTTTTACTTTACATCTTCCATCTCTTTATACGTACCCTCTATCCGTCCACCACCACCTACATTATGCCCATCCGCGCCAGGGGGAGTGTCGAAGTAGTGGCTCGGCTGGCCATACAGCCGGAGCGCACTTGCGCTCGTTGACACCGTTATGCCCCCTACCTACTTTATTTCACTCTGTTTCAGTCTAGTCCTTACTACCGATCGCTCCCTATTTACTATATAAGACTCGTCGCTAGGAGCCGTGCCTCAGTCGTTCACTCTGAAGTGCCCGGCTGAGGTACGTTCCTTTACTTACTCTATTTATTCTTCTTACTCACGTACTCTATTAGTTTCACTTTGTTCAATAGGTATTCTAATACAGTCGTTCACTCTGAAGTGCCCGGCTGAGTTTCACTTTGTTCAATATCCGAAAGGCGCGCGCCGGGGGCAGGCTTTTAAGCCGTTTCGGTGTCGAATCCAGGGCAGCCTTTCATTATTGGGAACTTCAGGACCCCGGACCACGAGCGGCCCCCTAGAGAGCAGACAGGAGTGCGAGACGTCGCGGCAATTTACTGCAGCACACAAGGAGAGTTCGGTGGTACGCGGAAGACGCTCGAGACGAGGGAGGGGACATACATAGGGCGCCGGAGAATGCGAGAGGATGAGGAGGCCCGGGAAGACAGGAAGAAACGACAGTGTAGTTGGTTCGTTCAATGGCGTCAAAAAAACTCGAGATAATATAAGAGAGGTTCCGACGAGAAGCATGCCAGTGGTGTGATCGCATGGGGGGAGGCTGAAGTGCAAACGCAGATGCCAGAGTTCGGAAAGCGAGAAGTCGGAGGGCCTGTGTTTTGGGATTTTCAAGCCGGGACCCGGCAATTGAATGGAATACGTGTGTACAATATGTAGAACTGACTGTTGAGAGTAGTTGGTCGAAGCAAGAGTCATTTAATTAATGGATCCCAAACCAAACCAGCGAACAGGAAGATGGTAAATCCCTAAAATATCAGGTTTTGATTCGAATCGAGTTGCCAGTTTGTGGGTTGGGAATCCTGTTGCCGGGCATGTGGGAATTGGGAGAGTAGATGGCCGCGACAGGGGCGGTATACACGTTGAGCCCCAGTGATTACATTTCGTTTCTTTGCCTATAGTCCTCCACGGCGCAGAGCAGCTAGAGGAAAGAAAGACCAGATCGTCGTCAACTCGAGCTGTAACGTCGAAGAGTGTTGGAAGCGGTGCCAAGCAGTAGAGGGAGAGAGGTTTCCGCTGTTCGAAGGAAGGATAAGTAAATCCAGGGCAGTGCTGGCGAAAAGGTAGGGTGGCAGCCAGGGGAAAGAGATAGAAAGTGCTTCGACGCTGCTTCGACGCATTGCAGCTCCAGTCCTGGGTCCGAGCAAGGTGTCTTTGCCAAACGGCTGGTGAGCGCTTTGGAAGAAACTTAAGCGCTCACAGCACCGCCACCCAAATTCGACACTTGACGGACACGTGACATGGTACGTTCGCCTTCCTGACTTTCGCTAAGCTTTCACCATCGTGTCGACAAGTGAACCACGGCGCGACCCGACTCCGCATCTTAAGTCGCGGCTCGCTTCCCAAGGCTCGTCCTTCGAAGTCTTGCTGCTGGGGATGTTGGATTTTGAGCCTAGGGACGAAGCGAAGCCCAGTGACCCTCTGCAAACGCGCAGAGGTCTTCATTCAAAAGCTACTTCTTAAATACACCAGAGCAAGTAATATAACCATAAGTAGCATGACAGTCTCCATATGGCATCAGAGTTGGTAACACAGAAACCAACAGAGAAGGGCAGAGAAGAAGATGAGACCAACAGAGTTTCCACATGGTGTCCGCATGGTACCCGTGTGGCCATCTTTGATATGCAGGGAGGGGCAGTGCATTGGTGTTTCGATTGCTATTCCAACAGGGGATTAAAGACAAGCAGGCGAGTTTTTGGAACAGCAATAGTATCAGCTAAGCGCTGCGGGGTGTATTTTTACTGGGCTGGCGCTGAGGAGGCGGATTGAGGTTGTTTGGGATCCGGGGAGGGTGAGTATTCTTGGCTGTCCACTATTCACTGTACAGCTGTGTTGATATGATATTCGTTTTTTCGTACGCTCGCCGCTGCCGGACGGATCACGGTGCTGTCGACGCGGGAGGACGAGATGGGGCTCGACAAGGCGCTCAAGATCATCAAGCAGACCGAGTGCGCGCGCGAGACGATGGCCGTTGGGACGTGGGTTCATCTGTTGAGTGCTGTGTGCCGTTCCTCCTTATTCAGTTATTCTATTCTGCTTCTCTTCTTACCCTCTTTGCGTCTTTGTGTTCTTGCGCCCTCAACGAAGGAGCGCGAGACGACTTTTCTATGCACACGCCCAGCGTTATTCTGCATTTCGCACGCGGACGCAGCTGCGGAACGGTCAGGGATTCCCATCGGCCTCGTGCCTCTTGCACGCCGGGGTGCCCTCGACCCCACGCCAGCGCGGCGTTATTCGACATCTCGCACGCCCGCTCCCCGCCCCCGCTCTCCTTGGGATATGGTCTCGGTCTTGGACATTCGTCGCCACGGCGGCCTTGTCATGCGGGTGGGCGTTGTATGCGTAAACGGAATTGCGCGATACATAATTTGGGCGGCACGCCACTCCACTCCCCTCAGGCTCCCACTTCCGATTTCTTTTTTCCACATCCATCTCGCGCGTACATGAGAACCTTCGCCCACCCCGTCGTCGTGCCTCTCGCCTCCTCCGGCACCGGCAGCAGTGTACGTCTCTTGCCTCCTCCAGTGCGTGCATCTGCGCTAGGGTCTGGTACGTATACATTGGGTTCATATCGCGCATCCCCTGGGTGTCGAGAGCAGCACCTGAGCTGGTTATTGTCTTTCCTGGGGATGTAGGCGATGCGATGCGATGCGATACGATGGGGTTCGAGCAGACAGGACAGGCATTGCTTGCTTCCTTCCCCCCGGGCGTAGGCCGGGATAAGCATAGTGTTATTGCGTACATCTGGTCTGGTCTGCAGACATACCGGCAGCGCGCATGGGGATGTTTTCTTTACATGTCATTTCTGGATGTGCATCGGCGTCGCGACTTTCCTCGCTGGCGCATTGGTTGCGCATTCTGGTTCTGATTGTGCAGCGGGCGGTCGTTTCGTGTCGTGTCATGTCATGTCGGGCCCAATGGGCCGCGGGGAGGTAGGGATGCATAATTGGGTCAGGTTGGACGTAATGAGCATTGAAAACAGAGAACATAGCCGGCGGTGCAGCCTTCACTGCCGCTGCTGCCTGGACTGGGTAGCAACTGATGTATAACACTATCTTATTTAAATTTGAGGTACAAGAGGGGAAAGGTAAGCCAAAGGACGCGGAATCTCGGCCTCGGCCCATAAAAAAATTGTCAGGTTCTCGCTGGCCACAAACAATGAGATAAACTTACTATATTATGATTGTTCTTCAGCTACTGATCCACGACACAAACAGGCCAAAAAGGATATCGAGGTAGTACATAGGCCCCAGGAGCGCCATCCACTTCTCAAACCGGACCTTTCGCTCCCACTCGTTGGTCGTAGCCTTAACGTTATAATCCTCCCATTTCGGCCGGCGGACCCACCAGCCAAACAGGAACATTGGGCCCGGGAAAATGCTTGAGACTTTTCCTTCCCCGCCGCCAGTGCGATACCACGAGACACAGTCCATGAACACAGATCGTGAAAGGCGCTTATCAAGGAGATCGTTATAGGCGTCTGTCGCGCGGGTTGTAACGGTCATTGAAGACACCAAGCCGTCGAGGATGGGTTTGACCAACTGGATGATGTAGCCGATCTAGCGCAGGGAGTTGAGTCGACGGCGCGAGACGAGTGACCAACCTAACTCACTTGCAGCTCTTCCGTGTGAATGACCGACGCGTGGCCCGTCGTAGTGTTTGGCCCTGTAGATTGAGGCTGAGAAGGATGGATTAGAAATAGGGTCTAGTTCTGGACGCACCGGCTAACATGAACAGATTGGGGAAGCCTGGAACAGTGGTGCCCATGTAGGCTTTGGGTCCGCCCTGTGAGTCGTAGTAATCTTGAATTGTCCTGGGATTCGTGTCTCCGACGAGGCGAAGTGGGTACCGGTCCTACCACAGAACGTCATTGTCTATGGGCAGAGTTGTGAGACAGCTTCACACACCGCTGTGAAGCCCGTTGCGAAAATGAGAACGTCAAAAGTTAATTTCTCCCCTATGCGGGAATCGTAAGACAAGAGCGCATGCCTCTAGTGGAGTATCTCAACCTTTTTTGGTAATGATGCCCTCTTCGCAGATTGATTGTATGCCGTCCCAGTTGAGCTTCAAATTTGGCCGATGCAGAGCGCCAAGGAAGCCCGTGTCGCGTATGATTCGTTTGCATCCGAGGGCTAGGTCCCAAACTGTCAGAGCAGGGCAAGCTCGATCGAAAAGTCACAGACTCACTATATTTCGGAACCAGATGGTCGACCCCCTCCTTCGGCGCTGTGCTTACAATGTAATCATCTGCAACCTTGGGAATGAAACAGTGAATCGATGTGCATAAATCCCCAGGGAAGAATGGGCTCACGCGGGTGAAATACGAACTCGTGAATTTATTCGCGAAAACGCCTGCATACAGCATCTCGGTCTGAATGAAAGATCCAAATTAATGAATCGCTCTCACTAATAGATGAACTGACGCACCACCACATATAGATAGAATCTATATAACTTCATCACCCCCGGTACGTGCCTAAATGTCCACTTCCAACACGAGCTGTAGTCCTTGTTGATCTAGAGTCTCTCAGAATCCATGAATCGTACAAAGAAACCCGACTAACTCCTGGCCAGAACCAGTTGGGGCTCCTACAAAATTCGGTGATTTCAATGGTTGGATCCTCTGAGATGAGGGGGACGAATTGCGCTCTGCCAGTCCACAATGGTTGGAAGGATGTTGGCCCATAATTAATTCACTCACGCAGATGGCCCATTTCCAACGACGGCGACTTTTTTTCCTGGAAGCTCCACCCCCGCATTCCACCGCGCTGAGTGGAACATGGGACCTTTGAAGGAAGAGACACCCGCAATGTCGGGGAATTTGGGTAGCTCGAGTATACCGATGGCGGAAATGACAATTTTCGCAGTCGTCGAGAATCTTTTACCCGTCCCGATGTCCTGGGTCTCAATGGAGTACAATGCGTCCTCGGGGCTCCATTCGGCTGACGTTACCAGACGGTTGAACACAATGCGAGGATACAGATTGTATTTGGTCGTTAATTTGCGCCAGTATTTGTACGTATCTGGTTGCAATGCATGAGTCGAAGGCCAGTCTGGATTCGGATCCGTGGAGAGTGAGTACAAGTGCACCGGGATATCCGAGCATGCGCCCTGAGCGTGTATGTTAGCATGCTGCAAAAAAACCGACGCAATATCACACAGGGTATATATTATCCTAGTGTCATGCTTGTAAGCGAGGAAATTTGCAGAGAAGATTAACTGACCCTCCATGTTCCGCCGACATCTGAGGCTTTTTCATAGATCTACTGGATTGTCAGACCAAAATGGGCGTGCTATTAGAGGCGAAAGCACTATGAAGTCGTCAAATCCCAACTGTCGTCTCAGAGCGATAGCGAAGGAGACCCCCCCGATCCTGAAGAAGAAGGGTGAGACACGGCGGCAGCAACGACAGATACTCTACCCGGCGCCAATGATAACAATTGAGGGCATAGCTCGTCAATACTGGGGAATGGTGGAACGGAAAACGGAGGTTTAAGTAGACCATATTATCAAATCACATTGTCCCGAGCAGCAGTGCGGAGACAGTGGAATGGAGCTCGTGCTGGAGCGAACAATCTCATCTCGGGGTTAGCGTGCGTACAGACCAGCTGTGGTATGTCTTTGATTTTTTGTCAAATGTTCCGCATCAGATACTTGGCCCAAAAATAAGTCTTGAGGCCCACACCGCTGTAGAATCCCAGTAAATCGGCGCCGATAAACAGTTCAGAGGCATCAAGTCTGATGCTGTGACGGAATCCTGGCACACTTTTAGCCAGCGGAACGAACTGGGTCCATGGAAGCGAACCGGAGCCAATTCAGGCATACTGTTACCTACGAGGACGGCGAATCCGCTTGCCTCGAATATTCGCCTCACAGTAATGACTGATCGCTGATGAAATATGGCGATAGTCCATTGCAACGACTTCCGATTAGGCCGGCGTAAAAAATTGGGTTTTCGTATGCTTCCCTTATGCACATTGACTATTCCTGCACTTTCGCCACTTTGACTAGAGAATTTTTGACTTCTCACCCTTATCTTTGGACTTGGGGCAAGAAAGAAGGTGGCGCAATGGTCTTCGCAGCTCCGCCTTCAAACTCGGATCCCCTTTCCCAAGCGTCGAAACCAGTGTCAACTCCTTTGTTCCATCAAGTAAAGTATGTACGTGCTTCAGCAAGCTGATGGACTTGAAGTTCAACTGTGCCGCTGCACAACTCCTGCGTATAAATGGGCAGATTAATGCCCAAACTTTCTCGCGACCGCCGTGAAAATCGCGATTCGCACCCGAATTAGAAAGTGGCGGGCCGGCGGGCTTCTCGGCTTGTCTATGTAGCTATAATACAAGCGGCTGCTCGGCCGCCTCGCATCCCCCGCTGATAGCGGAGTTTGAAGACGTTTCAGACGGGGTAATACTTATCGGATCGCCATTGGTCAACTGACCAGCGGACTTTAAAATGGCTTCAGGCGGACGGAGAAGCGTAATTTTTAAAGAGAGGGTAATATAAAGCATCTACGAGAGAAGGATTGGTGATTCCTCTCCGAGGAGATCCATTGACGGATCTGGTGGGGATGGCGTTGTTCGAGCAGCTCAAGTTTACAGCTTGATTCGTAATTGATACCCTGAGGAATGCGGGCATTATTAATCGCGTTTGAGAGGACTCCAAAGACCGTGCCGTGTAATATGTACCTACCCACCTACCTCCCAAAGGCATGGTATGGAGGAGGAAATGAAATAATTGATTTCGTAACTAGATTTGAAGGCGTGATTTTCGAACAAACGCACTGCTCAGTCAAAACCTGGATGGAAAATGGAAGTTGTTGTGGAATTCAAGAGACAGATCACGGTAAATCCAGCTCGGAAGAGAACGGAATGCCGAGAAAGCTGCCCGTCTTGAGTTTTCATCGGTCTATCTCACAATTGAAGCCGGACAGTATGAATTCGGAGAACCACGTAGGAAATCTCGGGCATCGCGGGTTGATCTCGGGGACGTTTTAGTTTTCTACAAGTCCTATTTTCTCAAGTCAATCCCTCCGAGTTATTAACAATTAAATTTCTGAGGGTTTGACTTGTGATACGTACAAGAGCGCGGTGGGCCGCCGGAACGGTCCACCACTTTGATTGAGGAAGTCGCCAGCCTTTGAATGAGCGCTAAAAAGCGGGTGGAGCGGAGGTGCCGATAGCGGAGTTTCAAAATGGACAGAGAAACCTAATTTTATACAGAGGGTGACTAAGACAGAGCGGCGGCACTAGAAGGCTACCGGCGGACAGCTTTGACATCGACGAATAAGGTAAGATTAATATATCCACCAAATTGCTGGCGGATAGCTTGAAGCCGACGAATAAGGTAATATCGACCAGTGTTCGCCCAAAGGGTAAAGGCCTTAAATGTTAAGGCCTTCAATACGGGCTTAATTACGGCCATATAAATTAAATTTTCGGCAGAACTTCGAGACCTTTTTAACGCGCACGTGAATCATCACGTGGTTGCCCCGCGAATTTTCCTTTCTTTTTGCGCCCGTATGCTGGAGCCTGGCAGTCAGACTTGGTATGTGAATCTCAACACGGAAATCTTGCGGCAATCAACTGAGAATTTCAACTTTCAAGCCATGTTGATATCCAAAAGATTATGGGTATTTATACCGAGAAGCAGTTGAATACTCGCAAATGCGCAACGTGTGCAATAAAACAAATATATGGTGTTAAACTTACCGCTCTGGCTGAAGGTGCTACCCGTGGGAAAAAATATTTAAAGGCCTTAAATGGGCCTTTAATTTAAGCCCTTAACCTTTACAAGGCCGTAAAGACTGGCCAAACCTGATTTAAGGCCTTAAGGGCGAACACTGATATCGACTGGCCGTGGCGGATGGGTTCGATCGGAGATTGGGGAGTTTAAAAAGGCTTCGGATGGACAGAACAGGATAATTTTAAAAAGAGAGTGATTGTGATGTGGTTGCGCCAGAAGACTGAGTTGCAAGCGAGGAATATCGAGCATTGGCGCAAAACTGCCCCAATTTCATCAATTCCTAACGTCTCAGGTGTGTACTGAAACCGCTGCAGTTTCTTCCACATTGAGTACATCAACCACAAATCTCAACCTCCTAGGTTTCATTATCCCAAACGCTTCAACTCTCATGGGGGGGATTGATTATAGTGGTCCACGGCATGAACAACGAGTCTACCAAAGAGAAACACTGTGCGGAACAATTCCGGCTTGATGAATTCAAGTGACGATCGGTAGCAGTGCTCCTCTTCCTTTTCCCGCAATCTGAAGGTTCGAGCGTGCCGCATAGGCCCCCAGAGATCTACAATTCAGCTGCCGACTGTGACGCGACATGAGTGAGAATAGGAACAGGAAAGCGGAGAAAGGGGAAGCAAAGTAAAAGAGTTCACTGTCCGCAGCACCGTGCTGGAATTGGTTCTAAGCATCCCTTTCAAGCCAACTTGGTAAAGGCGATGAACTTGAGCTGTTACTTGGCAAGAGTTTCCCCTGAACTCGGGCGCTGCGCAATATTCTCACTGACATCGACTCCTCTCTAGCTTTCCGCTTTGTCCCTGCCTCCCTGACTGCCACAAGCTGCCTCAGAAGCCCATGCTTCAACTTACCCAATTAGCAACCGGAAGTTCATCCGGCCTGGGACGAAACTTGCTGGAGACTGTTCTCGCAGCGGGAGAACGCGCCCTGGCCACGCTCCGTAAGACCGAAGTTCTTCAAGAGCTGCAAACGCGTTACCCCGCAGAGCAACTGCTTTTCGTCTGCTTGGATGTCCCACATCCCGCAGTGTTTGCCGCAGCCTAGAAACATTTCGATGCGCGTACCTATGGGAGGTCATTCTCTAAACTCTCCGGCTACCGCACGCGCTCCCCGTGCACTCGGTTCTCGTTCACTTCGGCTGCTCTTGCTCCACGGCGCAGGTACCCTCGGGAGGACGTGTGCACGATGGTAATTCTGTAAGCAGCGACGACAGTCCACTGCTCCGCTGTCGTTCGTTCGGCTTGACTTCAGGCATGGGGCTGGGACGCCTTCCTTGCCTTCTTTGCGACCTTGGGACAATTGTTTCTGCCCATGGCAAAAACCGTAGACCAGATAGGTGCGGATTAGCAATTTGACAATGAGGAATACCACACGCGGGTTGTGGGATTCAAAAAAGTGTATTAGATGTGCTTCACTATTTTGAGACAATAAATAAAATCTTGAAGCACATCTGAAGCACATCGATTAAGTGCGTCTTAAGCCCCTACTCTGACTGCCCCTATTAACTGACCCTCCATGTTTCACCGACATCCGACGCTTTTTCATAGATCTACTGGATTGTCAGACCAAAATGGGGGTGCTATTAGAGGCGAAAGCACTATGAAGTCGTCACGAGTGGGGAGATCAGGTACACCTTGCAGTTGGCTAGCTTTGCGTCTGGAATGAGCTCGATGGTTCAATCGAGGCGCACCTTGACTAGTGGTGAAGGCAAGACAGCGACTTAATGAAATCAAGTAGACATACTATGAAATATACCAACATTCGCCAATGTATGGCTAGTTTCCTGGGCAATTGAGACCCTGTCCCAAAATGAAGTAGCCTTTTTGACCGAGTCCAGAGAGAGGTACCCTGTCAACTAGAGTAGTGATAGAAATACAATCAAGTTAAACCTTTGAGGTTAGTCTGTTCCATTTAAAGGTACCGGATTCGAAGGTCAGGTGTGCGAAATGGAAACAAGTGAAGAACCCACTTCTCGTTTAACCAGACCAGAATATGTATTCAACAACACCAGTCGTGCTATTGAAAGTCTGTAAATGAATAGAGGTTGAGACTGAAGACCATGACTTACTGAGTGCTAGTCGTAGCGCAATTATTACCCCAAAAGACATCATTCAGGTTGAAAATGAGGACAATTTCAGCATATAGTTTAACGAATCACTCCATTCATTCTGTTGAAGGACAGTTTACTTTCCTATTTCATCTTTCTTTCCTTGTACGGTCTTCACAATACTTACTATCATAGCTTAAATCTCTCAATTGCATAACTATTATGTGTGTCGACCGTTAGGGTACGGTCTATTCCATCTATGTTCTATATTCTTGCTTACTTGTCGACTCGGATTACTTACTCACTGTAGCGTGGCCCAGGAGACAGTAAGTCAACTTGCCGCTTCGCAAACGTATCAATCAACGTGGACAGAAGAAAAGGAAGTACGTGGGCCTGAGAATCGAAAACACTACACCCACACAGGATTGCACTTGCCGTCGAAGAGTTTCTCGGGTCCTTCGCTGTCAAATCCGTTGACGTGGGGTGTCTGTGTTCTGGGAAGTGGATCCGTCCCAGAAAAGCCCTAAGTTCGAATTGGAATCCACTATCCAAGGGCGTAATACTGAAATGGCGCATGAAGGCAAAGAAGAATAGATCAGCAATTTCAAGAAAATATGCAAAAAGCGGCGGTAGCGAACCAGGGGAGCCCAATAACCTAAAGACTAGGCGCGGCAGCAGGAGCAGAGAGGGTTATATCAGACGCTGTGACGGGCGAAGTCTCGTTTCGCGTCGTCTCTCCCTTGATCACTGCATGGTGCTGGTCGATCACAGCTTGCAAATGCAGAAGAAAAGGAAAATACAGTCAGATCCAGGTCAGGTACATCGGGGATACAAACTCACCACCACGGCCTTGTTCACCTTCCCGAGCCAGCTGGCCTCCATGCCATTGTCGCACTCCTCATTGTGGATGTCCGCCGCTGCCTCCTTCTTGCCATGCTGCAGGATGCCGTCTATGCGTTGCGTCTCGGGGGTTCACTACAGGGCACATTAGCACGAAGATCATGTAGACCACAATGGCGGTACGAGGAATGGGAGTTAGATATATATATAGGTACTCTCACCATGTGTGTTCCCTCCAAGATTCGTTGCCTGCGGTGACAGACGAATGCCATACTTGGGGTGACACTGGGTACACAGTGGAAATGCATATTCACTGTATGCCCGTTCGCTCCTGGATGGCCCACTGCAGTCCGGGTCGATCGCGTCTTGTAGGTCCCGGACGCCTCAGAGCAAGATCGCCTGAGCGCCGCATGAAAATCTCTAGTTCAACTCGAGCTGCAGAAACACGGAGAGAAAAAGAAATCAATGTTCAGCTCCTTCTTCAAATAGCTGCAGACACTCGACATAAATCAATAGTTCGACCCGTCGAACCTAGGGCTTGAAACCGTAACGGGTTTACAGGACGGTACGGGTCCCGACCGCAACAGTACTCACAGCTGAGTTATACGGGACGGGTTACGGCGCGGGTGAACCCGGTAATACGGGTCAGCACCCGAAAAATTATTGTGAGCCCTAGATTTTGCTTGCTGATGGTTTTCCGAGTTAATTGAAGATAAAAAAGGAAATTAGCGAGTCATAGAAAGGCTCGCCGTCTTTAACGAAAGCCGATACGCCCGACATCATACCCAGTACGGCCGTAGACGGGACAGTTCCCGTACCGTACGTGCTTGTGCCGCCGATACGGTACGGGTATCACCCGTCCATGCCAAACATACTACCGCCGTATCGTGTACGTCCGTCTACCGTTTACTGTACGGTTTCAAGCCCTAGTCGAACCCGGGCTACGCGCCCCATCGGTAGCCGCGGCGGCGAATCCAAGTCCGCCTCCGTCCCGGGACATCCAGTCGCACGAGGCCGTGAGTGTCGTTGATCCGGGTGGTTGATGGCAGTTTAGAAGCACTGATGGCAGGCGCCCGAAGATCGCTCGGCCGATAACCTCCGATGACACTAGTGAACCTCGGCACTTCTTCCGAGCTTCCTATCTCGGCTGCTAAAATACTAGCAATCTACTATGGACTCGAAAGGCGGAAGGAAATGACATAATAGAAGCCTTAGAATCCGCCTACCGTCACCGGGTCAAGACCTAGGTAGGTTTCTGTCTTGCAAAAGAACCTACTTAAATGGTCCTGACGTAATAGAAAAGGCGGTCCCTGAGGTGAGAATTGACCTACAAAATTAAGCAGTGGTCCACAGATGCGAAGCGAGCATTCCGAAAAAAACAGTCTGTTTGATACAAGGACGGCGCAATGCCCGAACGAGGCGGCATAACCCCCGGTGATAGTTTACGAGTTTACAGGCCTCTTTGGTCAGCCGAGGAGGGGCTTTTGGCACCGCCCATTGACTCCCGTAATACCGCCGTAAACGGCGTTACGGTACGGCTAAATACGGATCCGATCTGCTCCGCCTACATACGGTTATATCCTAGGTGGTCTACGGTACATACGTGAAAAATCCGTACCGTACGTAACCGTAGGCTTACGGTCGCGGTGAAGAGTCCTACATGATTCATTATCGCCGTACTTGAAATCTACGCCTATTCAGGCCTGTTCAATGTTCTCAACCGAACCACTATCGGAGCCTCAGCATATTACCGTGCTTTTGATGTTCCGAGATGCTGGATTGCAATCTTGTTTCGATTCTTAGTGTCTCTCCGCATCTGTTGGTTAAATTTCAGGATGAAGGTCGCACAATGTGTCCGTTGCTCATCGTATACATCTGCTGCTCACGCGCCTTGAATTTTTAGGTCAGCAAACAGATTCAAGGTCGAAATTTCATCCTAGAATGCATCCATGGCTCATTCTTTTAATTCTGAATTTGTGGGTTCAACAACGCACGGTCTGGAAGTCTCTCAGAACCTGCAGTTCGAGCTTTGGCAGCGGACACGATCCTCTCGCGATTCGTCATCGTGCACAACATCCCCGACAAATCTTTCTGTCAATTTGTGGCGGAAATGTTGTTCAAAATCTGCAGCCCCACTCCCGTGTCCGCTGCCTTTCTGGTTAATCTATAAGACATTCCATCTCCCAATATTCCACCAATCAACCCATGAAGCTGTATGCGAACAGGGGCGCTCGTATGAGACGCTTTGAGGTAATCTTTGGGGCGATAAGTATGTTTCGGACTTTTGGTTAACACTAGCACGAGTCGCCCGGTATCCACTCGTCGGCTGCGAACTTCATTAAGCTGCCGATAATTTGGGACGCCACTCCTTGCCAAAAACTGTTAAAAGCTAAGCACTAGCTTGCCTATCATCATACTTTCCTCACCCTCATGCCCTCCCACACTGTTGACCACGCCGCTCTCTTCGCTGATGGCAAATACTTTGGTGAGCCTGTTGCTTCGTCCATCTTCTCTGGCTAAACTTCCTTCAGCTCAGGTTCCCGTTGTCGGAAAAATCACTCCCCCTTCTGAAACTTTGAGCGTCAAAGATATTGTTTTCTCTGTAACCAAACAGCTTTTGGGCGACAGCTACAAGCTTCGCGAGGACGTTGTCGTCCCCAAGAACGCCGATGGCTCTGAAGTTTACCGTATCCTCACCCAGGTGTGTTTTCTTTGTCACTTCTCTCTGCTTGAAGCTAATTGCTCAACTCACAGGCGCTACCTGTTCTTTCTGAACAATCCAAGTTCTTTTGGGAAAGAGCAGCGAAGATGTTAGCGTCTATGCTTTCAACTGCTCAATATCCCATCCATGCTCAGACGTCCCACTTGGTCTTTTGGTGGGCCAGACTCGGTGGCCTCAACGGTCCTACAGTCAAAGGCACATCGAAGGAAACGGTACGCAGTGCTGGTCGATTTCCATCAAGTATCTTGACTGAATTTTTGCGTAGCTCTCCGAATTCACGCGCGACGGTTCTTGCGTTGAATTCTCATGGGTTATCCCCCCGGACACTGATTCCACTGGTCCCTGCAATCGGAAGATTCGTTTCAGCATTGACCCTTTTCACCCCGATCTGACAACTCGTCTTGCGGGCGGAGCCGTCACGGACTATCTATGGTCAGAAGCTGGCGGTATGGGAATCGTGAGCCAAAAAGGAGGTAAAGACTGGAAGGAAAATTTAGACAAATGGTTGTTCCCCAACCTCGAGAGTCCCGACCAGGTTGTGCCGGGTTGCAGCTATTTCGTTGGCGAGTCCGTTACATATCTTTTCACCGCAGTCGTCTGATGCATCTTGTAGCTTTCGATTTGGAGCCATCAGGCTCTATCACGCTGAAGCACTACTATGTACCTCCGCCGGTGGACCCCAACGTCGCGCACGTATTCAAATCGGCCATCCACCGCCTTGAGTCGGATCTATCTCCCTTTAGACCGATTGTTGCCACTCTCGATCCTTCATTGACCCAACCGTTGGAGGTGCTGATTGACTTCCTGGCCAATGAGGGCAAGGATTCTGGGCTGCTGCTCGCCATGGTGGCTTGCGATCTCAAGCCCCTTAAGGACAACCGCCTCAAGGCTGGTAACTCATATTTCGATCGCTCGCCGCTCACTCCTTCCCATAGTTCTACATGTGCACCCCGAGGCATTCCCTCAAGCAGCTTATTCACAACATGACTCTTGGCGGGAGGCTCAAGGGCCCAAAGCATGAAGCAGATATTGCGGACTTGACGAAACTTTTCAACAATTTGTTCCCGTATGCCGCTACTGACGAGAACATGGAGCTGCGATCCCAGCATAGCCTTGACGACGTCCCTGAGGCTTATCAAGAAGATCAGGGTGGTCGCCACGACACCGGCTTACTTTATTACTTCGAATTGTTTGTCGGCGAACCGAATCCTTATCCGAAGGTCTATTCCTCCCAGATTTATCACCTCTTTGACTAAAACTCACCCAGGTCTACTTCATGGTGGACTTTTTCGGGAAGAACGACCTTACCACTGCGCAAAGCGTCGAGAATTTCCTCAAAGAGGTTGGAAAACCCGGCGAATCAGGCTGGCTCCCCGGCGATATTGCTCGCGCCTGGTAAGGGCGTATTTTGGTCCATTCTCTCATTCCAACTTATCGACCTACAGCCCTCATCGTGACTTGTCGGCTCGTACTGGCACCCAGACGGCTGTCTCATTTGGCATCAAACCCAAAGGTTGGGATGTCACCGGCTATTATTCACCTGAAGTATTCCGACCTGCTGAGGAGCCTGCGGGACGCTTGGAGAACGCGAGTCTCAAGAACTAAGCAGGAGAATTCACACATGTAGTTTCTGTTGCCATAAATTGGAAAATTATCTTAATCTCCATTGTTTTCATTTGCTGTGTTGGTCTCGTCAAGAAAGAAAAGAAATATATCGCTTCGGTTGATTTCCTACAGAAAACGCGTGACCCAAATATTCACGCGACGTGTCTATATGCTCTTGCTTGGTTCTGAGAAGGTCGCAATCAAAGTGTGTCAGCGGCAGTCAGCCGGATCAAGTAAACATCAAGGAGCCAATACATGCCAACACGTAGTAAGGCCCATTTTCCGCCAACCTTCTACTCCAAAACCTAATGTTGGAAGTCCTCACATCAGACACACGCAGTGGGAGCGAGTGTGATATTCACCTATACTGTACTATTACGACCAAAGGTTCACGGGGTGTCACCCGTCACCTCCTCGATTGAAAGCGGGGATGGAAATTGCTGGAAGGGCAACTGATTCGCAGAGCGACTGTTGAGCTGGAAGTAGAACCAGGAACGGTAATGTGAACTGTCGAAGTCCAGTGTCTCTAGTTCCACCAAGGCTGCCAGGTATTCACGATAATCAAAGAGCGCGTTCAACACAAGAAATTGGTTGCAAGTCCTGAGGCAGACAAAGGCGTACGGCTCGGGTGCCTCGTAATAAAGCAAGCCACCAATGCTAAATAAAGAGCTTCAATGGCACACACAGTTGGGCAAGGCGGGTCACATCCCGGTTACAATGCTGTGCCACTCAAGCTCAAGAGTACTTAGGAACGACCATGAGCGCGAGCATGGCCCAGCGGTACACCCGCGTGCGGCTATCCCATCGCCCCCGCCTGGGTCGACGATGATCCTCAATCACCCCAGCCCTTCCCTTTTTGCTCTTTCCCTTTCTTCCACGTACTCCGTCCCCGTACTCCGTCCGCTCGCACCCCGCCCCATGACATCGAAATGGACACCCACGAATCCTCCGCCTCCGCCCAGGCTCGCACGACCCGGACTCCCTTATAGCCATTCCCGCCCACCCGCCTTCCTTCCCTCCCCACCACACATCTCCGCCGACCGCAGCGCGAGCACGGGTAGGTGCAACTGTGCTGCGCCGCGCGCGCGCAGGGAGACGGTGTCCCCGATGGCAAGGAATGCAAGGCGGAATCTGGAATCTGGACAGTGTGCGTGGTACGTGGTGTGCAAGAGAAGGCGGATTTTTAGATTCTATGTCGGAGTCAACTCCGAATTAGTGGAGGGAGGGGGGAGAGGCGGAGGAGGAGAATAAAGGGAAGAAGGGAAGAAGGGAAAAGGAATGGCTGAACGGAAGAAGGAGCGACGGTGGGCATATCCGCAATTTCAGCCCAGAATCCAAATCGGGCCCCACCCGTATTTATACCGCACGAGAGCATTGCCCGACGGCGCCTGCACCCTATGCCGATGGATGGCCTCGCGGGGAGCTCGCAGCCTAAGGACCGGTCCTCCGTGGCGCGCGTGCCGATAACGCCGGGCAGCAGAGATGGGAACCTTCGCGTCCACACCGGGCCGGAGCTCCCCCGACGTGCTGCGGCCGATGCTCCCCCGCCCGACCCTCCGACTGCCCCCAATGACTGCGTCGCGCGCGCGAGATCAGTCTCTCGCCCTCCGCTGCTCGCCAGCGCTTCTGCCTCCTTCCTCCTTCCGCGACAACGAAAACCCGCGCAGCGCACTAACAAGCACCTCGATTCCCCCTCATGCACGGATATTTCCTCACCGAGAGCACTACCACAAGCGGTAGCGGCGCACGTCCTCGTCTTCCTCATGCATGGGCACGTCCTCCCCTCCTGCGGCTCATGGTCATATACACATGAAAGGCGCGGCGGAGCAGAAGCATTCGAGCGGTCGAGCGTCTTCACATCATCTGCCCTCCGGCGCTCATCCCACACCGCGCTGCTTAGCGCCGAAAGCAACCAACTCGAGCAACACGTCGAGCCCCTTTGCCGCCGTGCGCTGCAGCACCTCTCGTCTCGTCTGCGCACCCGTGAGCCTCGCTGGGTCCGGCCAGCCTGGCGGCGCCTGGTGAGTCTACGGGTACCACTAGATCGTGAGCCTGGTGCTCGGCGCACCGCACCCCACGCTCGACTCCCGCATCCCGCCTGCGCGCGTGCGCGAAGACTAGGACCAGGTGCAGGAGGCACACTGCGAGACGAAAAAGGAAAGAGCAAATTGGTAGAGGCCAGGCGAGACAAAGACGCTTGTCCAAAAAAGTGGAAGAGAGGACGGAGCAAACGTAGCCATCATACTCCCGATGAGCCGCCTGCTGCCCTGAGTGTCGGCCCTTTGTCGTGCATAGTTGATCCGACCGCGGTAGCGGAGGCCAAGCTGTATTGTTGCACGTTAGTACACTGTGAAAAAGATCGAGGAAAAGATAAGGATTGAGTCCGAAAGCAGGAAGTCGCAAGCAGGATGGGACGAAGAAAGATCGAGTCCGCCCCGACTGCAATCCCACTTCGGAGGCCCGGTGATACGTGGAGGCCGAGAGAGGGGCGAGAACGAGACGCGACTCACCGGCTCAAATCCGGATTCTCCTCTCCTTGATTGCCTTTTGCCACAACGCATTGCGTTCTTGAATTGGTCGCGCCCGAACAGCAGGGAGTCGAATCGGCTCTAGAAGACGCGCTGTGTTGCACGTAGGCAAGGTCGTTACACATGTGCTGTAATGCGAGCAGTGAGCGGAATGGAATGACATGGAGTAATGACATATTAGTGCACCTGGAACTGGCACTGCAGCTAATGTGCAGACTGGGGGGAGAGTCGAGTCGCGACGACTCATGACATCGCTATCGGTGGCCGGCCCAAGATCCAGAGGCTTATTCACGGAAGAGGCGCCCAATACAGATATTTTGCCAGTGCTCGCGTGCACATGGGCACCCAGGTCGAATTTTGTGTAGGAAGGGCAGGCAGCAGTACTGGCGACAAACTTCCTCTGAGTCCGGAGATCTCACCCGCAGGATTCGTGCTGAGGGATGCGGACGGAAATCGTCTTCGCGGCGACGCGACTGTCCGCGGTCGCAGTCTAAATGGATCGCATCGTTGGCGTTACGACCGTCTTCTTCCCGTTCTCAGGGGCTGACTCAAACGCAATTCACTGTTCAGGCCCTTCCCCAAAGAGAGACGGTTCGTCGAAAACTTGAAGGGAGGATCAAAGATTCGAGAGAACGAAATTTGTAGCAAGCTGTTATCAGGGACCGAGCGGTGCAGTGCTGCCAGGGACGCGGAGGCGAAAGTGCGTATATCGTGGTGTGGATCATCATCCTGGTCGTTCGCCGACAACATGGGCGACGGGGTGCTTGGTGGCAGCTTCCGAGTGCTATACAAACAAACAACCGCTCAATGCTCGTTTTGGAAATGAATGGAAAAGGGAACGAGTAAACCAACCCTTGCAAGAGGAGTGGCTCACGACAGGTAACTCACAAATTTGAGCAGTAATAATGTAACACGCAGCCTTCCAAAGGGATCCGATGTTTCCATTCTGGGTCACGCCGGCGTCACGGGCCCCATTTCTGCCAGGCAGCGTCCCAGTCTCCACGCATTTCAGATGAAATTTCTAACCGCGCGAAGATTTTCCCCTACTGGTTGCCGCATCCCAGAATTGATTCGGGACTTTCGGCGTGTGCAAGTGGTTCGGTTGTCGCAACTGGTTTCATCCGAGTCTCAGCTCACCAGATCGCTCGCTGAATATCAGTCTGTCACGAGTCAGACAATCAAGGAGTTTACATCAACTTATCTCCCGTCATACTTACTCCTCTTGGATCAGAATACGCTGCTTCTGCCTGGCGGCTTCGCCTCGTGCAAAGCATGTTAATTCTTCCGAGGGCTACGACGACTAATCTTACTAGAGCTTACTAGCTACTAGTTTTCAGGTTTTCGCGCCCAAAAGGTAACATACTCGGCTTGTGTGCCCGGAATCTCATCCCACTCTTTCTCCATCCTATCCATGAGCGCGTCAAATTCGGATTCCGTCGCAACTTTTCCGTAGCCGCCTGCTTGGAGAACCGGGGTCTTCGTTCCCCGGAGCATCCCCGCGTGATTGATGGCGGCCGCGATTCCGTCTTCCCCGGCCCATTTTCCCATCCGCAGCATCCTTCCCTCGGCCTTTACGTCGACAAAGCCAGCCTTCTCCAGCATTTCAGGCATATGCGAAGCGCAATCTACGTACAAGTTGCGAGATTTCGTCAAGCACCGAGTCAGAGAGACGACTTTCTCCGTGCATGGCTTGTCGGCATTGTCTCCTTCCATCCAAGCAATCCCCTCTGCGAGTTGGACCCAGCCTCCGGGACGGAGCACCCGGTAGATCTCTCCAAGCGCCTGAGGCCACTCGGGGATCTGGAGAGCCATCATGAGAAGCCGCTGGTGGACCAACGTGAAAGTATCGGTCCAATCCGATGGAAGACTAGTGACCGATTCTACTTGAAATGACATATTCTTTGGCGGAGATTCCGGGAACAGTCGAGAGGCAATGTCGACTCCACAGATATGGACCGCTGGACCGACAAATTGTGCCATATCCAAAGCCCAGAGACCTTGGTGGAATGAGACTCGCGCTCGTAGCTCGAGAAAGTAACTTACCAGGTCCTGTTCCTATATCAAGCACCCGGTCGTCTTGGGTGAACTTGACTGGTGCGAGGAGCACTCTATTTTCGAACATCTTTTTGAGCATATTGTGCTGAAGCAAAAGTCTAGGAAATGTTCAATCTCTGAATTGAGTCGACATAATAGATGCAGCGTACCTCTGGCGTTCAACATCATCGGTTGGCAGGGCATACTGAGCCCCAGGATATGCGTGATACTCGCGGGTGGCGTGCAATATGGCAGAACTCTCGTCTAGTGGTGGATTAGTCGCGGTGAATTCGGAGATCACTGCATACCAGGATATGCCATTGCGGAGAGATGTAGGTGCGCTGTAGAGGGACGGTAGCAAGAAAAATAAGCAGAGGAAAGTTCGGCCTGTAGAGTGAACACGAAAGATGGTGGTATGAAGGTAAAGGGACAAAGAATGGTTAGTTCACTTAAAAGAGAAGCAATGGATCACGGTGTGGGTGGGTTAATCGCACTGACGTTCCGGGATCACGGATAGGTTCGCGTATTACGTCGTACGGTGCCGTGGTATGTACTCAATGTGGTGGTTCATTAAATTGAGGCCGTCTTTTCGACCCTTGGCTACATCCACGTCATCTGCGAATTTGGGGCGTATATCAATGCCAGCAAGTTTGAGTCTTACCCCATTGGGCTTTTCAAGCCCTGGTCAGTGGGGACGACCACCACCCATGATCGATCCGCCATATTTAGCCATTGTTTGTCCTCAATCAAGTTCTGGTTTCAATGTTCCACCTCGTTCTAGCTCCCCTACTTGGTTTACTGACTAACCTTCGCAGAATAATGAACTTATATAGGCTCCAGGTACGTCATCCGTGCTGATTTTCGGGGTTCCAGCTGCTCTAGTGCGGCCCGATTAACATCTATTAACGTTGACGCCTGTTCCATGTGGCTGGCTTTTGGCAGAATTCTGGCGTGTATCTTGATTGTCACTAGTATCGGTTCTTTGACAGATACTAGAATTTTTCAATTTTTCAGAGGCGCTGTGCCGTCCGCCGGAGAGTGGCGTTCTTCGACCAGTGATCACTCAGGCGATCGTTTCTTACCCTAAATCGAACACTGATGCATTCCAACTGTCCGGTAGCTCATTCGGAGATTTAGATTTACGCCGTCTTCGGAGTTTCAGAAGGCACACCACATTTTGGTTCCGCCTTTTCGGTCCTCAAAGACCTGATGTCCGAATTGGAACCTTGGCGAACATTAAACCTTGGGACACGATAGGACGGCAATATGGGAGAAATGGTACAGCAGACACGTCAGCCGCCCGTGCTCTTTCCATCGTAACTTGGAATTTTCTATCCCGATATCGATGCGTCCTCTGGGGCGGAACAAAAGCAGCAGACCCGAGACCACGGTCGAAATTGTCTGAATTCAAGTGGTGCGGGGGTGCTCAAACTTTGTTTGAAATTTTGAACAGCGACTTTGGACGTCTTATATACGAATCGACAATCGGTTCAAGTTCGAAGATTTTCAGAATTTTGGCCTGTCACTCTGTGCCTCGACGCGACACCGTCATGTGACCGCGAAGTAATCGCAAACAATGCTTAGTCGTGTGAATTTCCTGTTTCCCTTACGTTCTGCCAAATTTCTGCGAGATGTCTTATCGTCCGTGAAAATGGGGACGAGCACAGCCCTTGATCAAGCCGCCATGTTTGGCCAATGTTTGGTTCGCAGGAGGGTCAGTTCCAGTTTTGCGAAGCTATCTACATTTTCCCTCAGGGCTTTTAGAAAAGATCCAGTAGACAGATCAATGAAAAATATCATAAATAATAGAGAGCTTGCGCAAAGCCGCATGCGACTGGACAAAGCCGCCTGCGGAGGTGCGATCTTTATGTTGGTTCTAGCTATAACCACTTGACCATCAGTAACCACTTAACCATCAGTTTGGTTAAGTGGTTATAGCTAGAACCAACACTTTATACTTTTGCATCACTAGAATTGCTGATGGCAGCCCCTGGGACAATTGGAGCAAGAAAAAAAAGCCGTATCGCGCGGCTTTTGCGCAACCTCTCTAATGCTGCTATCATGCCGGATTTTCCATATTTGCCGCATAGTCCAGAATATTGTGGATTTTGCCGGGAATTGGGAGGGTTATGAGGGACTAAAGGCCTAGCAAAATTCAAACACATTTGTCTGCAAAACCTTGGGGATTCAAGGCAAATTGAAGGGGCTGATAGGTTTTGTGCGTGTCAACATGGAGGGACACACCTGCTAGATAATTCAAATTTCCAGTTTTTCTGCCTCATAAGATTTTGATATTGTATGAAATCATTTGACACCCCAAAAGCCTGAAATAGGGCGCGGATGGCCTTCAGCGAGATGAACCGTGGCGAATGTCATAGTCCTGTGACCCACAGTTGCGTTCAACCAAGTTGAACAAAGTATAGCACAAGTTTTAGAAGATCAACTCCCAGTGGCTTAAGCCAAATACGTTGGCATCGAGGATCCAGCTTAAAGCGACTTAAGCCATTGAGCCATTTAAGCCTACCCAAAAATGCGCAAATAGTACATTTGTACAGTAATAAGGGTACAAGAGCATTTTAAGCTGATTAAGCCGGTTAAGCCAACAAGCCAATCAAGTCATTTCAAGCCAATTAAGCCGGGGCTGCTAAGTAAACTACCAAGTCTGTCCAAGTCCCTCCAAGCCGGTTAAGCCAGTTAAGTCAATTGAGCTGTTCAAGGCAATTGAGCCGGGATAAGGCAATTACAGCTAATTGCAGTACTGAAGGCGCGAACGGAAAATTACCATTTTGGGTAGATTTCAATCCTCGCGACCGATTTCCTCATAACTCTCTGAGTTTTGCACTGATTGAGCTGAAACGTAGCTCGATAATTCGGGCTAATTCATATGCAATTAGTGATAGAGAGAGACTTTCGAAAATATCATATTTTATACCTTCTGGCATTTGAGGATCGCATCAGCGTAAATTGGTGCTAGTTGGTTCAGTTCTTGTCAGAACGAGCTGATTTTTTGGTACTATAGATTTGAACATATAATAAGCAATGTGATAGAGTTAAAAGTCCCGATATTCTGCACCTGCCTTGTCCTTACCCCCTTCAACTGTGTTCTGTACTTCCGAGATAGAATTCAGTGAAATTATCTGATTTGGTATGCAGGCAAAGTGATTCAGGGTGTCATATTACACCCTTCAATACCTAGCCTTTGTTAAATCCCAAAAAGCGCGTCGTATGCAAGGATAATTGCTTAGTGTCGCGTCAATTTACAGTCTCCATCATGCCATGACTTCCTGTGATTCTATCAATCCTGGCTCACCACTCAACGCGCATCATCAGCGCCATTCAGCCCTGGTGGATGCCCACCCAGAGATCTCTGGAGGCAGCTCGTCAGCGCAAGAAGGCACTACATACCCACAGTACTCAGCCTCAAACTCCTTCGGAGTCCACTTCACTTTGCTCTCCTACCTCTGACGTGCCTGCACTTGAATTCCCTTCCTCTCTGACACCTATGGAGCCTGCTTCGGACGACAAGGAAGTCCCCGACTCTATCGCTGTCCCTGTCCGGAGAACGCGGTCGACCAAGCGGAAATCGGAGGTGATTTCAGACACCTCTGATGCCGATCTCGCTGCGCCTGCGAAAAAGAAACCGGGACCGAAACCGAAGGTCCAGCCTATCAAAGCAAGCTCGGATGTTGACTATAGCGAGCCAGAGAGTGAACCCAAGCCTGTTAAGAAGAAACCGGGTCCAAAGCCAAAACCTAAAGCCAAACCAGGGCCAAAACCCAGAAAGGCGAAAAGTGAGTGTTGATACCATGGTCCGAATGCTTATAGACCAATCCTAACACCCAGAAGTTTGTGTAAATCAAATTATGTCTTCGGAAACCGATCTATCTGTATTACAAAGATATTGATGGTTTATTTATTGTTGAAGGACAGTCTCGCTAATTACGAGCCCAGATGATCTCGCCGTAGTGGAGGTGGATTCAGGATTGGCCACAGCTATGTGTCTCTGTCCCCATCACTACGGAGTCTGAGAGCAGGGAGAAACTGGATTGCCACATCAGAATATTCAAAGGACAAGCAACAGATTTACATACCGGGAACCACGTATAAAAACAGACGGAACAACCCTGAGTTTAGGAGCTTTTGGAGGATTGGATATGGTAGGGGATTCCCCGTGCCAAATGATGTTTATCTGGGGGTCACCAAGCCCAGATTCTTCTGTAATGCCGCTAGCAATTCCATCCTATAGATTCATACTTTGAATCAGCAACAAAGAGAGGAGTTCAAGGGACTGTATTCACATCTTGAAGTGAATCTGGGGAGGTTTGAGACACTTTTGAGTCGCTGTGGTGCTGTTGTCGTGATAGAGAAGAAGGATGCGCGTCGAGTGGCAAGTCAGGATTGATGGATTCACAGGAAGTCATGACATGATGGAGACTGTAAATTGACGCGACACGACGCAATTATCCTTGTATACCACGCGTTTTTTGGGATTGAACAAAGGCTAAGTATTGAAGGGTGCAATATGACAACCTGAATCACTTTGCCTGCCTACCAAATCGGATAATTTCACTGAATTCTATCTCGGAGGTACAGAACACGGTTGAAGGGGGTAAGGACAAGGCAGGTGCAGAATATCGGGACTTTTAACTCTATCACATTGCTTATTATATGTTCAACTCTATAGTACCAAAAAATCAGCTCGTTCTGACAAGAACTGAATCAACTAGCACCTATTTACGCTGATGCGACCCTCAAATGCCAGGAGATATAAAATATGATATTTTCGAAAATCCCTCTCTATCACTAATTGCATATGAATTAGCCCGAATTATCGAGCTATGTTTCAGCTCAATCCGTGCAAAACTGAGAGAGTTATGAGGAAATCGGTCGCGAGGATTGAAATCTACCCAAAATGGTAATTTTCCGTTCGCGCCTTCGGTACTGCAATTAGCTGTAAGCCGGGATAAGTGGTCCCTTTGAGCCAAATAAGCAAAGACTGCTAAGGAAGACATTCAGTCCGTTCAAGTGAAGCAGTTCAAGCCAATCCACTGAGGTTGATGGGCTCACAAACTCGGCGACTCAACGCCACTATCCCGATTAGGGAATTTGGCAGACAACTGATTACCGCCGATTAAAGCTGATTGGTCGAAAGCGGGATCCAGATCCACCGGGATTACAAGGAAAATTCTTATTTAAAACGTGATAGGTAGAATGTGTATCCTATGAGCATTGTTAGTTGACTATTATCCACCATTGCAAAATACATACTAGTTTGTGGCCTCCTCGTTTGTGGCGATGATGTTGTTGTTAGCATCCACGAGAATGTACGCATAGCCAGGCTTCGCCTTTGGTCCCGAGGGTCCCGAGGCCGCCACCACCGTTGGCTCTTTCGCGGGCTGCCGCCTGGGCCGCCCTGCTCGGCGCGACACAAAGTCGGCGCATTGGCGGTGTCATTGTTGGGGCCTGCGGATGCGTGGATCAGTCCTGTCTTCGAGTAGTAACTAATGAGAAAATCACCAAAAAAAACTCTGAAGAAAACCCCAGTCGCGCCGTTCATCGCTCGGCCGTCGTTAGTCATGGCGCCGACATAAAGTCACGCGAGAAAAGAGACAGGCCGACATACAGTCAGGTCTGCTTTGCGCAACATAAAGTCAGCGCAGCCGAGGTTGAGTGTTTGGACGGCGCGCAAGAGGCTGGGACTCCGAGAGAGCATATAGACACGTCACGTGAATATTTGGGTCACCCGTTTTCTGTAGGAAATCAACCTAAGCGATTTATTTCTTTTCTTTCTTGACGAGACCAGCACAGCAAACGAAAACAATGGAGATTAAGATAATTTTCTAATTTATGGCAACAGAAACTATATTTGTGAATTCTCCTGCTTAGTTCTTGAGACTCGCGTTCTCCAAGTGTTCCGCAGGCTCCTCAGCAGGTCGGAATACTTCAGGTGAATAATAGCCGGTGACATCCCAACCTTTGGGTTTGATGCCAAATGAAACAGCCGTCTGGGTGCCAGTACGAGCCGACAAGTCACGATGAGGGCTGTAGGTCGATAAGTTGGAATAAGAGAATGGACCAAAATCCGCCCTTACCAGGCGCGAGCAATATCGCCGGGGAGCCAGCCTGATTCGCCGGGTTTTCCAACCTCTTTGAGGAAATTCTCGACGCTTTGCGCAGTGGTAAGGTCGTTCTTCCCGAAAAAGTCCATCATGAAGTAGACCTGGGTGAGTTTTAGTCAAAGAGGTGATAAATCTGGGAGGAATGGACCTTCGGATAAGGATTCGGTTCGCCGACAAACAATTCGAAGTAATAAAGTAAGCCGGTGTCGTGGCGACCACCCTGATCTTCTTGATAAGCGTCAGGGACATCGTCAAGGCTATGCTGGGATCGCAGCTCCATGTTCTCGTCAGTAGCGGCATACGGGAACAAATTGTTGAAAAGTTTCGTCAAGTCCGCAATATCTGCTTCATGCTTTGGGCCCTTGAGCCTCCCGCCGAGAGTCATGTTGTGAATAAGCTGCTTGAGGGAATGCCTCGGGGTGCACATGTAGAACTATGGGAAGGAGTGAGCGGCGAGCGATCGAAATATGAGTTACCAGCCTTGAGGCGGTTGTCCTTAAGGGGCTTGAGATCGCAAGCCACCATGGCGAGCAGCAGCCCAGAATCCTTGCCCTCATTGGCCAGGAAGTCAATCAGCACCTCCAACGGTTGGGTCAATGAAGGATCGAGAGTGGCAACAATCGGTCTAAAGGGAGATAGATCCGACTCAAGGCGGTGGATGGCCGATTTGAATACGTGCGCGACGTTGGGGTCCGCCGGCGGAGGTACATAATAGTGCTTCAGCGTGATAGAGCCTGATGGCTCCAAATCGAAAGCTACAAGATGCATCAGACGACTGCGGTGAAAAGATATGTAACGGACTCGCCAACGAAATAGCTGCAACCTGGCACAACCTGGTCGGGACTCTCGAGGTTGGGGAACAACCATTTGTCTAATTTTTCCTTCCAGTCTTTACCTCCTTTTTGGCTCACGATTCCCATACCGCCAGCTTCTGACCATAGATAGTCCGTGACGGCTCCGCCCGCAAGACGAGTTGTCAGATCGGGGTGAAAAGGGTCAATGCTGAAACGAATCTTCCGATTGCAGGGACCAGTGGAATCAGTGTCCGGGGGAATAACCCATGAGAATTCAACGCAAGAACCGTCCCGCGTGAATTCGGAGAGCTACGCAAAAATTCAGTCAAGATACTTGATGGAAGTCGACCAGCACTGCGTACCGTTTCCTTCGACGTGCCTTTGACTGTAGGACCGTTGAGGCCACCGAGTCTGGCCCACCAAAAGACCAAGTGGGACGTCTGAGCATGGATGGGATATTGAGCAGTTGAAAGCATAGACGCTAACATCTTCGCTGCTCTTTCCCAAAAGAACTTGGATTGTTCAGAAAGAACAGGTAGCGCCTGTAAGTTGAGCAATTAGCTTCAAGCAGAGACAAGTGACAAATAAAAAACACCTGGGTGAGGATACGGTAAACTTCAGAGCCATCGGCGTTCTTGGGGACGACAACGTCCTCGCGAAGTTTATAGCTGTCGCCCAAAAGCTGTTTGGTTACAGAGAAAACAATTTCTTTGACGCTCAAAGTTTCAGGAGGGGGAGTGATTTTTTCGACAACGGGAACCTGAGCTGAAGGAAGTTTAGCCAGAGAAGATGGACGAGGCAACAGGCTCACCAAAGTATTTGCCATCAGCGAAGAGAGCTGCGTGGTCAACAGTGTGGGAGGGCATGAGAGTGAGGAAAGTATGATGATAGGCAAGCTAGTGCTTCGCTTTTAACAGTTTTTGTCAAGGAGTGGCGTCCCAAATTATCGGCAGCTTAATGAAGTTCGCAGCCGACGAGTGGATACACCGGGCGACTCGTGCTAGTGTTAACCAGAAGTCCGAAACATACTTGTCGCCCCAGAGATTACCTCGAAGCGTCTCATAAGAGCGCCCCTGTTCGCATACAGCTTCATGGGTTGATTGGTGGAATATTGGGAGATGGAATGTCTTATAGATTAACCAGAAAGGCAGCGGACACGGGAGTGGGGCTGCAGATTTTGAACAACATTTCCGCCACAAATTGATAGAAAGATTTGTCGGGGATGTAGTGCACGATGACGAATCGCGAGAGGATCGTGTCCGCTGCCAAGGCTTGAACTGCAGGTTCTGAGAGACTTCCAGACCGTGCGTTGTTGAACCCACAAATTCAGAATTAAAATAATGAGCCATGGATGCATTCTAGGATGAAATTTCGACCTTGATCTGTTTGCTGACCTACGAATTTACGGCGCGTGAGTAGCGCAGCAGATGTATACGATGAGCAACGGACACATTGTGCGACCTTCAGTCCTGAAATTTAACCAACAGATGCGGAGAGACACTAAGAATTGAAACAAGATTGCAGGGAGGAATCCAGCATCTCGGAAGATCAAAAGCACGGTAATATGCGCCGCTGAGGCTCCGATAGTGGTTCGGTTCAGCCGGCGCCTTGAGAACATTGAACAGGCCTGGATGGGCGTAGATTTCAAGTGCGGCGATAATGAATCATGTAAGGCTCTTCACCGTGACCGTAAGCCTACGACTAGCGAGGAACGAGCGTTCAGTGATAGCGTCTGTCTGAGAGAGACTAACGGTTACGCACGGTACGGATTTTTCACGGAGCAGATCGGATCCGTATTTAGCCGTACCGTAACGCCGTTTACGGCCGTATTACGGGAGTCAATGGGCGGTGCCAAAAGCCCTCCTCGGCTGACCAAAGAGGTAACTATCACCGGGGGTTATGCCGCCTCGTTCGGGCATTGCGCCGTCTTTGTATCATACAGACTGTTTTTTCGAAATGCTCGCTTCGCATCTGTGGGCCACTGGTTATTTTTGTAGCTTTAAGTATGTTGGCCACACCCTTTGGTGCCCTACGTAGCCGTATAATTCGTACGTACCGTAGGGCGATCAAGTCATCTTTGCTTTCCCAACCGTACCGTAGCCGCACCGTGGCCGTATTACGGGACAAAACCTCCGTACCGTATACGGTACTAGTACTACAGCCCTAAATGAATGTACACGAACCCCGAGATTGTTCGGTCCTGCACGAGTTCGCGCTGCTGCTCGGGACAACGTGATTTGACAATATGATCTACTTAAACCTCCGTTTTCCGTTCCACCATTCCCCAGTATTGACGAGCTATGCCCTCAATTGTTATCATTGGCGCCGGGTAGAGTATCTGTCATTGCTGCCGCCGTGTCTCACCCTTCTTCTTCAGGATCGGGGGGGTCTCCTTCGCTATCGCTCTGAGACGACAGTTGGGATTTGACGACTTCATAGTGCTTTCGCCTCTAATAGCACCCTCATTTTGGTCTGACAATCCAGTAGATCTATGAAAAAGCCTCGAATGTCGGCGGAACATGGAGGGTCAGCTAATCTTCTCTGCAAATTTCCTCGCTTACACGCATGACACTAGGATAATATATACCCTGTGTGATATTGCGTCGGTTTTTTGCAGCATGCTAACATACACGCTCAGGGAGCATGCTCGGATATCCCGGTGCACTTGTACTCACTCTCGACGGATCCGAATCCAGACTGGCCTTCGACTCACGGATTGCAACCGGATACGTACAAATATTGGCGCAAATTAACGACCAAATACAATCTGTATCCTCGCATTGTGTTCAACCGCCTGGTAACGTCAGCCGAATGGAGCCCCGAGGACGCATCGTACTCCATTGAGACCGAGGACATCGGGACGGGTAAAAGATTCTCGACGACTGCGAAAATTGTTATTTCCGCCATCGGTATACTCGAGCTACCCAAATTCCCCGACATTGCGGGTGTCTCTTCCTTCAAAGGTTCCATGTTCCACTCAGCGCGGTGGGATACGGGGGTGGAGCTGTCAGGAAAAAAGTCGCCGTCGTTGGGAATGGGCCGTCTGCGTGAGTGAATTAATTATGGGCCAACATCCTTCCAACCATTGTGGACTGGCAGAGCGTAATTCGTCCCCCTCATCTCAGAAGATCAAACCATTGAAATCACCGAATTTTGTAGGACCCCCAACTGGTTCTTGCCAGGAGTTAGTCGGGTTTCTTTGTACGATTCATGGATTCTGAGAGACTCTAGATCAACAAGGACTACAGCTCGCGTTGGAAGTGGACATTTAGGCACGTACCGGGGGCGATGAGGTTATATAGATTCTATCTATATTTGGTGGTGCGTCAGTTCATCTATTAGTGAGAGCGATTCAATAATTTGGATCTTTCATTTAGACCGAGATGGTGTATGCAGGAGGGGGTCGACCATCTGGTTCCGAAATATAGTAAGTTTGTGGCTTCTCGATCGAGCTTGCCCTGCTCTGACGGTTTGGGACCTAGCCCTCGGATGCAAACGAATCATACGCGACACGGGCTTCCTTGGCGCTCTGCATCGGCCAAATTTGAAGCTCAACTGGGACGGCATACAATCAATCTGCGAAGAGGGCATCATTACCAAAAAAGGTTGAGATACTCCACTAGAGGCATGCGCTCTTGTCTTACGATTCCTCCATAGGGGAGAAACTAACTTTTGACGTTCTCATTTTTGCAACGGGCTTCACGGCGGTGTGTGAAGCTGTCTCACAACTCTGCCCATAGACAATGACGTTCTGTGGTAGGACCGGTACCCACTTCGCCTCATCGGAGACACGAATCCCAGGACAATTCAAGATTACTATGATTCACAGGGCGGACCCAAAGCCTACATGGGCACCACTGTTCCAGGCTTCCCCAATCTGTTCATGTTAGCCGGTGCGTCCAGAACTGGACCCTATTTCTAATCCATCCTTCTCAACCTCAATCCACAGGGCCAAACACTACCACGGGCCACGCGTCGGTCATTTACACGGAAGAGCTGCAAGTGAGTTAGGTTGGTCACTCGTCTCGCGTCGTCGACTCAACTCCCTGCGCTAGATTGGCTACATCATCCAGTTGGTCAAACCCATCCTCGACGGTTTGGTGTCTTCAGTGACCGTTACACCCCGCGCGACAGACGCCTATAACGATCTCATTCATAAGCGCCTTTCGCGATCTGTGTTCATGGACTGTGTGTCGTGGTATCGCACTGGCGGCGGGGAAGGAAAAGTCTCAAGCATTTTCCCGGGCCCAATGTTCCTGTTTGGTTGGTGGGTCCGCCGGCCGAAATGGGAGGATTATAACGTCAAGGCTACGACCAACGAGTGGGAGCGAAAGGTCCGGTTTGAGAAGTGGATGGCGCTCCTGGGGCCTATGTACTACATCGATATCCTTTTTGGCCTGTTTGTGTCGTGGATCAGTAGCTGAAGAACAATCATAATATAGTAAGTTTATCTCATTGTTTGTGGCCAGCGAGAACCTGACAATTTTTTTAGGGGCCGAGGCCGAGATTCCGCGTCCTTTGGCTTACCTTTCCCCTCTTGTACCTCAAATTTAAATAAGATAGTGTTATACATCAGTTGCTACCCAGCCCAGGCAGCAGCGGCAGTGAAGGCTGCACCGCCGGCTATGTTCTCTGTTTTCAATGCTCATTACGTCCAACCTGACCCAATTATGCATCCCTACCCCCCGCGGCCCATTGGGCCCGACACGACACGACACGATACGACACGAAACGACCGCCCGCTGCACAGAGAACCAGAATGCGCAACCAATGCGCCAGCGAGGAAAGTCGCGACGCCGATGCACGTCCAGAAATGACATGGAAGAAAAACATCCCCATGCGCGCTGCCGGTATGTCTGTAGACCAGACCAGATGCACGCAAGAACGACACTATGCTTATCCCTATGACACGGCCCACACCACCCACGCCGCCCGGAGGAAGGAAGGAAGCAATGCCTATCCTGTCTGCTCGACCCCCCATCGCATCGCATCGCATCGCCCACATCCCCAGACAAGGCAATAACCAGCTCAGGCGCTGCCCTCGACACCTACAGGATGCGCGATATGAATGCCGTGGATATGTACCACAGAGCCTGGCGCAGATGCACACTGGAGGCGAGAGTCGTACACTGCTGCCCGTGCCGGAGGAGGCGAGAGGCACGACGACGGCGTGGGCGAAGGTTCTCATGCACGCGGGAGATGGATGCGAAAAAAAAAGAAATCGGGAGTGGGAGCCTGAGGGGAGTGGAGTGGCGTGCCGCCCAAATTATGTATCGCGCAATTCCGTTTAAGCACCCGTACAACGCCCACCCGCAAGACAAGGCCGCCGTGGCGACGGATATCCCAGACCGAGACCGTATGCCAAGGGCAGCGGGGGCGGGGAGCGGGCGTGCGAGATGTCGAATAACGCCGCGCCGGCGTGGGGTCGAGGGCACCCCAGCGTGCACGAGGCACGAATCCCTGACCGTTCCGCAGCTGTCTGTGTCCGCGTCCGAAATGCAGAATAACGCTGGGCGTGTGCACAGAAAAGTCGCCTCGCTCTCCTTCGTTGAGAGGGCTTAAGAACGCAAAGACGCAAAGAGAGTAAGAAGAGAAGCAGAATGGAATAAGTGAATGAGGAATGGCACACAGCACTCAACAAATCGACCCACGTCCCGACGGCCATCTTGCGCGCGCCCTCGGTCTGCTTGATCATCTTGAGCGCCTCGTCGAACAGCGTCTCGCCCGTCTGCCGCGTCGACAACACCGTGATCGAGGCGAGCGTACGAAAAAGAAAAAGAACACCATAGCAACACACAGCTGTACAGTGAATAGTCACACTCACCCTCCCCGGACCCTTGACAACCCCAATCCGCCTTCTCAGCGCCAGCCCAATAAAAATACACCCCGCAGCGCTTAGCTGATACTGTTGCTGTTCCAATAACTCGCCTGCTTGTCCTTAATCCCCAGTAGCAAGACTTCTTCCATAAGGACGAGCCTTTGGGAAGCGAGCCGCCGAATATGGAAGACGCGGAGTCGGGTCGCACCGTGGTTCACTTGTCGACACGATGGTGAAAGCTTGGTGAAAGTCAGGGAAGACGAACGTGCCATATCACGTGTCCGTCAAGTGTCGAATTGGGTGGCGGTGCTGTGAGCGCTTAAGTTTCTTCCAAAGCGCTCACCAGCCATTTGGCAAAGACACCTTGCTCGGACCCAGGGCTCGAGCTGAAATGCGTCGAAGCGACGCCTCGCACTTCCCATCTCTTTCCACTGGCTGTCACCCTACCTTTTCGCCAACACTGCCCTGGATTTATCCTTCCTTCGGACAGCGGAAACCTCTCTCCCTCTACTGCTTGGCACCGCTTCCAACACTCCTCGACGTTACAGCTCGAGTTGACGACGATCTGGTCTTTCTTTCCTTTAGCTGCTCTGCGCCTTGGAGGACTATAGGCAAAGAAACGAAACGTAATCACTGAGGTTTGGGATCCGTCAATTAAATGACTCCTGCTTCGACCAACTACTCTCAACAGTCAGTTCTACATAAAGTACACACGTATTCCATTCAATCGCCGGGTCCCGGCTTCAAAATCCCAAAACGCAGGCCCTCCGACTTCTCGCTTTCCGAACTCTGGCATCTGCGTTTGCATTTCAGCCTCCCCTCACCCATCACACCACTGGCATGCTTCTCGTCGGATCCTCTCTTATCTTATCTCGAGTCTTTTTGGCGCCATTGAACGAACCAACTACACAGTCGTTTCTTCCTGTCTTCCCGGGCCTCCTCTCATCCTCTCGCATTCTCCGGCGCGCTATGTATGTGCCCTCCCTCGTCTCGAGCGTCTTCCGCGTACCACCGAACTCTTCTTGTGTGCTGCAGTAAATTGCCGCGATGTCTCGCACTTCTGTCTGCTCTCTAGGGGGCCGCTCGTGGCCTAGGGTCCTGAAGTTCCCAATAATGAAAGGCTGCCCTGGATTCGACACCGAAACGGCTTAAAAGCCTGCCCCCGGGGCGCGCCTTTCGGAGAGTCGGAAGGACCCGGAAAAGAAGCCAGACCGGCGAGGATGTGCCGTGGTGGACGCTTGTGATTGCTTCAGACATGGCTCTTGTTTGAGTCTCAGCTCCGGGAGCCTCGACCTCAGGAACGGTCAAGACTCATAACCGCGGTGCTCTGAATGGTCATCTAGAGTGGGTAGGGCTCATGGGAGGTTTCATTATACTTACAGAAGGCTCATCACCGAAACTTCACTGGGACCGACTATGTAGACGCTTGGAACTCATCTCTGTCTCCCTCCGGATCGCATTCGTGCCGGCTCCGTCGCACAGCTGTTCTCTATTCTCTGTTCTCCCAGCGGGAGAACGCTCCGAGGCCCGAAGTTACAAACCCGACTCCGCAACTACTTGTCGCCCGATTCGATCTTACACAGCCCGCGGAGGTCGTGGCAGCGTTCGCCTCAGCCGAGGAATATCTCGGTGTATATACTTACGGGCGGTGATCCTCTCTCTAAACGCCGACGCACCTCCGACCTTTATGTTATCCAGGCCTCATCTCCGGGGTCGTCAACAACGCTGGATGTGGATCCCTCGGCGAAATTGGAAGGACTCCTGAGGCAGATGCCCACGCGGAATTCAACGTCAATTTCTGGAGGGCTGTGTATGTATGTCACTAGAGAGTGGGTGCCGATACTACCCATCTACTTCTTGCGTGGCTTATTCACTCCTGTCGGTCCTTCTCCTTTCCACAGGGCCATTCGTTCCTTCCGCGAAAGGCTACAGTGGGCGGTTCCTCAATATCAGCACTATCGGCGGATACATTAGGGGCTGGCCTTCTACAGCGCTTCGAAATTCGGTATGTTACTCGACTGCGCCCTAATGCCATCTGAGACTCACCTTAGCGCGCGTACAAACCAGCTGTGGTATGGCTTTGATTTCATGTCAAATGTTCCGCACCAGATATTTGGCCCAAACATAAGTGGGGCTCACGCCGCTGTAGAATCCCAGTAAATCGGTGCCGATAAACAGGTCAGAGGCATCAAATCTGATGCTGTGACGGAATACTGGCATACCAATGGAAGCGAAGCCGGAGCCAATTCAGCCATACTATTACGAGGACGGCGAATCCGCTTGCCTCGAATATTCGCCCCACAGTAATGACCGATCGCTGCTGAAATATGGATAATGGCGGTAGTCTATTGCAACGACTTCCTATTAGGCAGGCGTAACAAATTGGGTTTTCATATGCTTTCCCATATGCACATTGACTATTCCTGCACTTTGGCCACTTTGACTAGAGAATTTTTGACTTCCCGCCCTTATCTTTGGACTTGGGGCAAGAAAGAAAGTTGCGCAATGGTCTCCGCAGCTCCGCCTTCGAGCTCGGATCCGCTTTCCCAAGCTACGAAACTAGTGTCAACTCCTTTGTTCCATCAAGTAAAGTATGTACGTGCTTGAGCAAGCTGATTGACTTGAAGTTCAACCGACTGTGCCGCTCCACAACTCCTCCGTATAAATGGGCAGATTAATGAACTTCCTCGCGACCGCCGTGAAAATCGCGATTCGCACCCGAATTAGAAAGTGGCGGGCCGGCGGGCTTCTCGGCTTGTCTATAACACAAGCGGCTGCTCGGCCGCTTCGCGGCCTCGGCGCCTCGCATCCGCTTCCGCTGATAGCGGAGTTTGAAAGCGGGGTAATATCAGGTAATATCGGATCGCAGTGGGTCAACTGACCAGCAGACTTTAAAATGGCTTCAGAGGGACAGAGAAGCGTAATTTTACAGAGAGGGTAATATGAAGCATCCACGAGAGACTACGAGCCGAGTGAGACCAATACTCTTCTCTTCCGCTTTTTAGACGCTGAATTGACAGCTTCTCGTTCTAAGCCCAAAGGATACTGACTAGCAATCTACTGTCCACTCCTCAATTTTATAAAGAGGGTGATGTTAGTGACATATCTTGCCATCTCCTCTCGCAATTTCACCCATGTTACCGCCAAGTACAACCGCCGAATTGCACCCAGCCTCACCTGCGCCGTTTACTCGCTTCTCTCAGTACCCTTTGACTGTCTTTGACATCCCATTTGAGCGGTCTACATTCATCACGGGTTGGCTGGTGAAAGGAACAATCGACACCAAAGCTCTGGCGACTGCACTTCGGCGTATAACGGAAAAATGGCGCGTACTGGCTGGCAGACTTGAAGTTATGCCCGGGGTGAGTTCACGTTCAGATTCAGTGCGGTGCTTTTCTTGTTGACTCCGGTAATGGTCACCCAGTCAAAGACCTGGCAGGTCAGGGTTCCTTTGGGTCCCCTCCCGGAAGACTATAGCACATATGTGCTGACCGAATCTACGTCCGACGTCGCATTGTCTACGTATGCAACCATCCCCCTTGAGACCAGCCCACCAGAGCTCCCCCAATCCCTCTTTCTGCACCCGTCAACCCCTCGGCAAAATGCAGATTGGGCAGCGAAGAATCATCCTATAACTTGCTGGCACGTCTGCCATTTCCCTTCCCGTGTCGCCGGAGAGCAGCCATACTCATGTATCGGCTTCGCCCGATCGCATGGAATATTCGACGGCATTGGCGCTGCTGCCGTTCTGCGTGCCCTGGTCGCGGAGATGAACAACAATGAATGGGATGTGCCTCCGCCGCCGCAGGAGGGGTTCCATCCCAATCCGATCACCCAAGTGTTGTTGAAAGAACTAGATGAAGGAAGGACATACCCTCCCCCTTGCTATACTGCCCTTGGGCTCAAGGGACTGCTTTGGCGGGCGGGTTGGCATCTTCGAGAGCGTTACTGGCGTGGGGCTAGCCACCGGGTATTTGCCATCCCAAAGGAATCTATTTCATTCCTCGTCAATGATGTGAAATCCGAAGTCCGACGCAAAAATCCTGATGTCAACGTCACAACCGGGGACGTTCTCACTGCATGGTGCATGAAAGTACTGTATTTTTTTAGATTGAGTTTTTACGACACTGACTTGGGTTGAATCCACAAGGTTGTATACAAAACAGGCACTTCGCCCGAAACAATCGTGCATTGCAGCAATGTCGCGTCCTTCCGTGACATCATTTCTCGAGCTGGTGGCGAATCCATGGAATACTACCCACACAACGCATGGATACCCCTTCCATATCCGACCCTAACGGTCAAAGAGTTGAACTCCTTGACCACAGCGGAGTTCGCCCTTGTCCTTTGCCAGGCGCGACATAAAATGAGTCTGGACCACGTTCTATCCTCGCACCAGCTCCTGACCAGCAATGCACTCGCCGTCATACCGGTTCATCCCGTTACTCACGAAACATTCATTTTGTCCAATGTCTCTGCGTCCCGTATCCTGGAATCGGATTGGAGCGCCATTGGGTCTGAAGGCACGCTCTGCGGCTACCGGTTCTCGGCTATCCCGAATAACTTGGTCTTGGGCAATCTGGCGTATTTTTCAGGACGTCTGGTCGACGGCACCACGATCATCGACGTCAACCTCAACAAAATTCGGATGCAAAATCTAGCTACAGCTATTGAAAAACTCAAACTAAAGGTTACAGTCGAACCCCTCATAAACCATACCTCTATTAACCTTATATCCCATAGGATTTTTCGAGGGAAAACCCATACTATTAGGCCCAATTGGTCTGATAATGCACAATGGTTCTGATAATCGCGAATTGCTCCCCCTCATCTCAATGTTTCCGCCCGGAGTTTTTTGTAATAAGAGAATGTACATGTAGTCTACAAATATACCAAATATCTAAGGGATAGCTCGAGAGGAAGCCATTGAGAAAGCTTTACCGGTGATCAAGGTTTTTGATCTCAAAATAGTTATGCATGTGCTCGACTTCCTGCTGGCTCAGAAGCCCCAGGAAAATTTGAGGGCTTCATACTGTGAGTCGCTTTCTGCTTCTTCAATTTTTTTTCTGGGACGTGGTTGGGGTTCTCCAGCCGAAGAATCGCATGCCCATGGAATTTCTCCTCAATCCCGCTGGCGAGCAAGTCCTGATCGAACCGACCACTGACGCCGAGATCTATCAAGCTGTCAACGCGTCTCGAATGCTCAAGAAGTGGCCGAAATTCGAGGGGGCGTCGATGATGACATGGAGTATGAGCCTCGCCCCGACCGCCGCGAGGCACTACAGGCTGTTACAACTCTCCAGAAATACACAGCATCCATGAAAATTTCGCACGTCGTTTGGATGTTCTTATGGCTTCGTTCGGACACAAACGCAGCTCGAGGAGACCAAATCCCTCGTGAATGCGCCAATCACCAATTATTTTAGTGTGCAAGGCTCTAAAACAGCGTGGAAGTCAATAAATAACCCGTACATTCCACCTATGCCCCGAAATACATTTTTTTCCTTCAAATTTTCTAGACCTCTATTAAGCCATGACCCCTCATAACCCATACCTCTGGGGTGTAACGGAGGGGTATGGATTATGAGGGGTTCGACTGTAGATCTAGCATAGCGAATGTCACCAGCGTGTTGCGAAGTAGGGGGATATTTGTTCCACTTTGAAAGGTCGGATTTTACCTGAGCGTGTACAATACATTTCTCGCTTCCATACAGCAATCGCAGCAAGGATAGGATGGTTCGGTAACCTCAATTTCCTTTGCCGAACCCCGGGGTTTGGCAAACAATTGCTTGACTTGGTGAGTAAGGCTGACGCTATGTACGGCAGGGCGAGTACTTATTTTCTGTTTATTTTAGAAGGCGCATGCGCCAACATGGTGGCTGTGCCCGGCCATCTTTTACCGAGATGTTCTCCGCATCATGATTGTATTGCTATCTGTTTGGCTCTCCTTTCCTGCTCTTGACCGCTGGTTGAGCTCAACGACATCAACATCCTTGATGTTTCATGTCCTATTACTGTGGTATTTCGTTCAATTCGTATGACGGTTTGGTGTGTGACACCATCATACAAATTGTACCTTTCGTACGGCATCTAAATAAGGTAATCTGATCCGCCGGCAAAGCTCGGCTAACGCTCGGCTAACCCCGGGCACCTCGGCGAAGCCCCAAATTGCCTCTGACCCTGTAACTTACGAAAAATTTCGTTTTTTTTGGGCCGTGTGACTTGTGACAAAACAAATTGAATGAAATACCACAGTAGGCCGTTGTTCCAGCCTTGCTTGGACAGCTCTCCACCCCCATCCGTCCGAAATGTCTTCCATGGGTTGATACAGATCAGAAAAACACATTGTATCCTTTCGATTTCGAAGGCTGTCTTCTCCCGACACCATCTTCAGGACTGCGCCACTCCTGCCACTGCGCTACCTTTCCAGGCTGTAAACACATTCTTTGGATCACTCTTTCGGGTGGAACAAACGGAAGGGTAAGGACAAGAGTTCTTTTCTCTTCTGCTGGCGAGTCGTTTGGTTTGGTAGAGTTTCCCAGGGCAGTCTTCCGCTTCGCACTGCGGTGAATCGAGGCGAGCCAGCTCTGGGGGGAAATGGGGCTTCCGGCAGACCGGGCAAAGAAAAAGGTAGACAATGAGGTTATCAGTGGAAACACTGAGACGCTTCTCGGCAGTCGGTAAAGTCCTTGCAAAATTCGAGAGGCCCTTGAATTCTACACGCTGATTGTGCCGACTGAAGTAACAGCTGCGAACCATCGAGCATAATTGCAACAGCACTCCGAGTCATGCCTTCGAAGGCAGCACCCACAAAAGCGTGAATGTAGGCATTCCGAATTGCGGGATGGTTGTCAAATGCCCAAGGAACCGATTCCTCCCCTGAATCTTCGTGGTCCGGTTGGAATTCATCGAATAGAGATGACCTGGTGTGGAAGAGGGGATCATCTGCTATTTCGTCGACACAAACCTCAGTCTCCATAGCAACAGAATCGTCTTCGTCATCTGATGAAGCAGTTCCTGGGACAGATACGACGCTTCCAGCGTCGCTGTCCTCCTCAGAGTCGGATGAAAAGGGGAAGGGACCGTGGGACCTGGAGTTGCTGTCACTCGTGCCCACCAGTACTCGTCAATCACATCGATTTCGGCCTTCAATCCATCTGAATCAAGCTTGAATTCAAAATAGTCGTGTCCCTCGGACTTGTCTTGACCGCTGTTTCTTTCCTCGTGATGCCTAGCAGAGCTGGGAGCAGGTAAACTAGCCGAGTGCGAGTCATCCGGTCTACCAGAGGAGAGAGCGAGGTGTAGCTGTCTTCGAGCATCCGTGTGCATATGCTCTTGTGCCGTACACATAAGTTGCTGAACACCGTCGGGTCCTTGGAGGGAACAAACAGAACAGGTGCAGTAGGCTGGATGATCCCATTGTACTGGAGGAGTCAAGCAGCAGGCCGGGAGCTCCAGGAAATCACTGTGCACAGGAAGGTCAATGAAATTGATGGTTTACATAAGAATATTGTTGTATAAAGATAATACTGCATTTTCTCTCAACACAGCCTATCACACCAGTTAGAGTGATCTTGTAACCTGGGTCAAAACCTTAGCCAAAAGTAGATAGCTTGAGAGCAGAAAAAAAATCACAATAGTTGATGACTTAATTTGGTCTGAAAGCAACCCCAAAGGAGCAACAATCAAGCCTTGTTTCAGAAGTGCCAAATCTCGCTTTATTAGCAGCAGTTGAAAGAACTTTTGAGAGATGAACTCTCAAGAGCTGCTTCAGTAAGAAAGAAAGACCATATTTTGAAACTAACCAAAACAGGTGCTGACAGAAATTCTTTCAGTGCACCTTTCAGCTGCATAATAACTAATACTTTCTTCACTTTTGGAGAGAAAGTTCCAGTTTTGTGTGGCTGAAAGTGTGCCGAAAAACCATATTCCAGTGCATGATTTGGCTGCTTCCAAAACATTAGGTCTCCTCCTCATTCGAATCACCTCCGAGAGTTCATCTCTCAGTAGTTGTTTTGTCACTTGCTAATAATGCAAGATTGTGTGGCTTTGAAAAGCATGTTTGATTGCTGCTCCTTTGGGGTTGGTTTGAGACCAAGTTGAAACATCAAGTATTTTATTTTATTTATTTCGCTCTTAACTCATCCACTTTTGGCTAATGTTTTGACCCAGGATACAAGATTGCTCTAACAGGTGTGTATAATAAGTACATGCCTGCCAACCTAGTACTGCCCCCAGCGCACGCCGCCAGCCTGAGGCCTCAGCAAGAATTAAACCCTCCATTCCTGATACCAGCTCTACCCACCTGTATAAACCATCTTCATCTTTCCACTGAAGTAATGCGACTCATACAGCGTAGAGAGGTGAGTGCCAGGGTTGGAAACACAGGTACCTGTGCATCTCCGGGACATATTCTGTGTTCACAAGGCCCCGGAGCCCATTGATCTTGCATGTTTTGACCACGAACTTGTCTAAGGATGGGCTGTTGCGAATTTTACGTGGCTATAGACGGAGGTGAGAACAATTAGTGGAGAGGCACTGGCTTGGGAAATGAGGTGCTGTCACTGCAGACATGTGACCAAATTGGACGATGCCGACACGGACCATCGCGGAGAAGTCGATGAATCTGTCTGTTCAGCCGAATATATGTCTGAAAAAATCTGGCTGGGGGATTGTTATATCCGTGTCCGGAAAGAAAAGAGAACGGCCAGAAGGACGGAAGGCCAGAGGGCCAGAGAGCTGGAGAGCCGGAAAGGCCGTACAAAGGTCTGGATGCAAAGCGATACCACAGGAGTATAAGGGTACACCAATTAACTTGGCTCCGAAGATCGGATAAGAGAATAAGGTAGAGGTCAGACCATGGAGCAATGCGGAGGCAAAGCACATTAATTATCAACTAAGGTTACATCCAAAGTAAGTATGTATTTATACCAAGTACGGAGATAATCAGGATGCATTCGGAGAAGAAGTAAAGACAATAGGAATAAGTGAAGACAATAAAGACAATAGGAATAAGTGAAGACAATAAAGACAATAAGGAATACATGTGGAGCATAAGTCATATGGTCAGAGAAGGGAAACACTCAGTAAATCTTCATTGCGTCAAAACCCCAAGGGCGTGCGTCAACGGCTAAGGCCAGACACAACAGCGAGTGAGACGGACACAAGCTGGAGTTCGGATAACGTGTCCGGAAGGAAGGGGAGTCGGATCTGAGGATCCGGACGGAGGACAGAGCCGGAGAGGGTCGGAGATGTACGGGCGTAACAGGGGTACTGACCCCTTAGACAGATTAAAATAAATTTGGTACTATTTGAGGGTCTGAACAATGCTAAGTGAGATCCAAGTCCGATGGGGTCCGGACAGGTGCCTCGGCATCTCAGCCGGAAATTCCCAGATATGCAAAAAATATTATCTATCCTTATGGGAAGTCAACCATTTGCCGCTGAAAATTCGGGCTAAACTTCGGTGTAAATACCAGCGCTGCTGGCCCGAATTTTTTTTACGGTATTTAATGTATAAAACATGTATTTAATGCCATTTTAAATGTATTTAAGCTGTATTTAAAGTGCCCTACCATGTGGACGCATGCCACTTTGCATTTGAGTTGATTGGCTTTTTGGCTGGCTGTGCAGGGGTCTGTTCAGGCTCCCCTTGGCCCAAAGCAAAGCGCTGCTTGAGTTTTGGTGCATTGAGGTCGATGTACATCTCAATCTCCAAGGTTGGAAGGCCTGCATGCCGAATGAAAAGTGGAGGAGGGGCAGTATCAGTCTCGTCTTCGCCCTCCTCCATCGCTTCGAAGTCCTTGATGCCATACAGATCTGGGTGATTGAAGAGAGATTCCTCATCAGGTGTATCCGCGTTGAGGAGATCTCGCAGAGTGGGAATGCCAGCAACAATGGGGTTGGAAGGCTTACGGTTCGCCGTCGGAAGCTCCAACCAAACCTTCTGACAATGGTGTTTGACTTCCAGAGATCCAAACCCGTACCGCTGAAAGACAGTCACTCCTAGTGCGGATGGATCACGTTTGAGAAAGGTTCACAAAGCTAACTTCTATAAAACCAAACCCTAACCAAAACCACTCAACGACACCTTTCCTTAATAGGAATGATAGTTTAAGTTCGGGGGTGTAGACCAAGTATTAGGTCAAATAGCCAAGTGCGTGCAGGTTTCAACCGTTCGAGAGAGTCTCGTAGTTGATCGTGGTGCATTTGGTTGGTTCGAGGAGCACTTTCCTTTGTTCACGGATGAACGTAGGTTACTTAGTATAAGAAACAGACTCAAAGGTCTGGCATGGTTTGTTCTGAGGAACAGGTTTTGCTAACATGTTGGCTTAACAAGCTCACAACAATGGTTTGCGGACACAGGGACACAGAACACAGGACACAGGACACACAAGAACACGTTCACAGACACAATGACAAGACAAACACAAGACACAGGACACAGACACATTCAGGGACACAATTCCACAGTTCAAGTTCACAAGTCCACACGGATATTAATCCAAACCACAAGTCACTTTATATCAGATGAAAGAACAGTTGCGCTGGGCTACTGAGCTCTCGAGCCAAACCTATCTACAACACTACTGTGTCTAGAGGCGGGGTCTGCTACTGTACTGCTAAACTGCCTGCTCTTTTATACTACTCTCTTATTGCGATGACTAAATAATATTATATACACTGGTCCGTTTATCCCTTAAATCTGATTCGAAATCCCTGCTCGAATAATGCTATTGGCTCCCTATACCGGTAGATCAAACACTGGTTCAGACTCGATTGATCGAAGTTGAAATATTATGGTATCTTGGTGATAATGCTGGGTCCGCGACTCGCAGCTTGGGCGACGCTCTTGCCTAGACACATCTCTTCTTCATCCTAGCCCTATTCAGATTCTCCTACTGAGGTCGGGGTCTCTTCGTGAGCGACTTATATGGTTCGCGGGCGGTGTCAAACTCTCGCAGTTCAACTATATTGATCGCATTTCGGCTGTTGCCATCTTTGATCGGACAGCTCCACCTGGAGCGCGCTTTGGCATTGGTCACCTAATTCATCTTGGTCATACTCCGGATCTGCACGGACCTCGGAGCTATAGCCGTTCGAGGTATTCACCACTTTTCCGTTCTCGGAGCCCTCCGCTTGCATGTGACACACACGTCCACTAATTCCAGGAATGCCGCAACAAACAAAGTGTCTCTGGAGGTGGTCGCGACCACTGAGTTCCATCCGCGATTGCCAAATATAGATTCCTTCTAACTCCTCTGTAGTCCAAGTCAGCATCAGCGCTTCTAGGCGGGTTCCTAGGTACTGTCTGGTTATTTGAGATTGTCTCTGTGTGAGAGCAACTCTAGCTATATGACTGGTAGCTCTCTGTGAGAGGCTTCGCAGAAGCTTCTCGGGATGTCTACCTGATTGTTTATACTGAAAATCGCAAAATAGCTGCGTTTCACGTGTGGCTGCTTTCACGGCTTATCACCGCCAATACTGATTGAGTTGGGCACAACGGACAAGGTTGTCGGCTGCCAGATTGTTCCATCTAGCGGTGTCCGTGGCAGTAAGCTTCGAAGCCGTGCGCTCGTTGCACATTTCGCCAGGAACAACACTGAAGAGCTGGATTCCGAGGCGCTAACGAGATGTGAGTCTAACTCAAATTACATAACCTGAACAACGTACCGCCAGCACGTCTGATGTCCCTTGCCAATGACTTCCACCAGGTGAGACGCATGGGCAAACCAACACATGGGTTATCAAAGGGTGCCTCCCGATACATATAAGCTACTTGCTCGATCAGCCCGGATCCAAAGGAACAAGCGAGATACTTATGTACATATCATCTGTTTCACGAGGATGTCGCCCTCAGCTGCATCTCCTCTTTGTCCGCGCTTTTGTTTGTTTTGAAGCATCAGTCGAGCGGAGGTGATCAAGTATTTAACAAGAGGAGAGGCAATGTCTCTGCTGAAGTGCTGCCGGGGTGGAAGAAGTCTCAAGGCACCATCACTGTAATAAACTATTCAACACTTTAGTGAAGAGAAACAAACAGCTACCAGATATCGTACCGGGATCAAGGAGATCCGAGAGGATAAACATGCCTTGTGTACAGTCGTTGATGAAAATTGAAAAATGACGGTTGTATGCATCGAAAGTCTCTTGATGAAATTTGTGAATGGGATTGTCTAGTTGGAAGTCAGTGGTGGCATACGGATTTTGTGTTATGAACGGGACATACTTTCGCCGGAAAAGACTTCTTTAAATCCAATTGCCAGGCCAACCCAGATGTTAAAAACATCGGAACAAGTCCCCTGTGAGCTTTCCAAGGTCTTGAGACCGCGAGAAATCGTTTTAAGGAGCATATTGATGTTGTAAAGCTGAAGACAGAACTGAAGTTGTCACACGACACGACACGAAACGACCGCCCGCCGCACAATCAGAATCAGAATGCGCAACCAATGCGCCAGCGAGGAAAGTCGCGGTGGTGACCCACGTCCAGAAATGACATGAAAAAAAAAAAACCTCATGCGCGCTGCCGGTATGTCTGCAGACCAGACCAGATGCATGCAATAACGACACTATACTTATCCCGGCCCATGCCCGGGGGGGGGAGAAGGAAGCAATGCCTGTCCTGTCTGCTCGACCCCCCATCGCATATATGAACGCCGTGGATATATACTACAGAGCCTGGCGCAGATGCACACTGGGGGCAAGAAACATACACTGCTGCCCGTGCCGGAGGAGGCGAGAGGCACGACGACGGCGTGGGCGAAGGTTCTCATGCACGCGCGCGATGCATGCGAAAAAAAAGAAATCGGGAGTGGGAGCCTGAGGGGAGTGGAGTCGCGTGCCGCCCAAATTATGTATTGCGCAATTCCGTTTACACGTACAACGCCCACACGCACGACAAGGCCGCCGTGGCGACGAATATCCAAGACCGAGGCCGTATCCCAAGGAGAGCGAGCAGGCGTGCGAGATGTGGAATAACACCGCGCCGGCATGGGGACGAGGGCACCCCGGCGTGCACGAGGCACAAGGCCGATGCAAATCCCTGACCGTTCCGCGTGCGAAATGCAGAATAACGCTGGGCGTGTGCATAGAAACGTCGCCTCGCGCTCCTTCGTTGAGGGCGCAAGAACGCAAAGACGCAAAGAGGGTAAGAAGAGAAGCAGAATAGAATAACTGAATAAGGAGTAACGGCACACAGCACTCAACAGATCGACCCACGTCCAAGCCCACCTTCTCGCGCGCACCCTCGGTCCGCTCGATCATCTTGAGTGCCTCGTCGAACAGCGGCGCGCGTACGAAAAAGAAAAAGAACATCATAGCAACACACAGCTGTACAGTGAATAGTGGGCAACCAAGCACACTCACCCTCCCCGGATCCCTAACAATCCCAATTCGCCTCCTCAGCGCCAGCCCAATAAAAATAAACCCCGCAGCGCTTGTTGTTCCAAAAAACTCAGGAGTCCTTACCTCTGCTTGTCCTTAATCCCAGTAGCAAGACTTCTTCCATGAGGGTGGATCTTTGGGAGAGAGCGCTGACTTAAGACGCGGAGTCGGGTCGCGCCATGGTTCACTTGTCGACACGATGGTGAAAGTCAGGGAAGACGAACGTGCCATGTCACGTGCCCGTCAAGTGTCGAATGGGTGGCGGCGCTGTAAGCGCTTAAGTTTCTTCCAAAGCGCTCACCAGCCATTTGGCAAAGACACCTTGCTCGGACCCAGGACTGGAGCTGCAATGCGTCGAAGCGACACCTCGCACTTCCTATCTCTTTCCCCTGGCTGCCACCCTGTCTTTTCGCCAACACTGTCCTGACTCCTGGATTTATCCTTCCTTACGTTTCAGTTCGAGTTAACTGTCAGGGGAACCGCCCGTCCGTCCGTCCATCCGTCCGTCCGTCCGGCTCCGGCCCATCGCACTGCCCCGCTTCCTCGTCCGATCCTTCGTCCGGCCTCCGGACTCGCACCCCAGCCTGCGCCTCCATCCGGAACGTCACCTCCCGTCCCTCCGGACTCTGTTCCCTTCCGTCCGTCCGGCCGCTCTCACTGGCACGTGCTGTGTGATCAAGCTCGAGACCTCTGCCGATCCCTCCGGACACGTGCTACTGGCTAGTACTTAAAAAACCTCGCCTAGCGTGAGAATCCTCATCCTTTCTTCTCTTCGGATTCTCCCGCTAGGTGCGTATTCTAGAAACCTGTATTTAGTACCATTCAATTGAGTTGCTTCGGATTCTCCTGCTAGTCTCCCGCGCTCTGCGCCGAGCTGAGGTTGCCCTTACATTAACGACAATCTTTCCCTTAGCTGCTCTGCGCCGTGAAGGGCTATAGGCAAAGAAACGCAATCACCGAGACTCAACGTATATACCGCACCTGTCGCGGCGGTCTACTCTCCAAGTCCCAAATGCCCGGCAACACGATTTCCAACCCACAAGCTGGCGACTCGATTCGAATGAAAACCTGATATTCTAGGGATTTACTATCTTCCTGTTTGCTGGTTTGGTTTGGGATCTGTTAAATGACTCCTGCTTCGACCAACTACTCTCAAAAGTCAGTTCTGCATACTGTACACAAGTATTCCATACAATCGCCGGGTTGTGCCGTGGTGGACGCTTGTCCCTGGTTCAGACATGGCTCTTGCTTGAGTCTTCGCGATTTGAAATACAGTTCAAGTACTCAGCTCTGGGAGCCTCGACCTCGGAAAAGGTCAAGACTCATAACCGCGGGGCTCTGAATGGTCATCTAGAGTGGGTAGGGCTCATGGCCAGTTTCATTATACTTATAGAAGGCTCATCACCGAAACTTCACTGGGACCGACTACTTATCTTTGGACTTGGGGCAAGAAAGAAAGTGGCGCAATGGTCTCCGCAGCTCCGCCTTCGAGCTCGGATCCGCTTTCCCAAGCTACGAAACTAATGACAACTCCTTTGTTCCATCAAGTAAAGTATGTACGTGCTTCAGCAAGCTGAAGTTCAACCGACTGTGCCGCTCCACAACTAAATGGGCAGATTAATGCCCGAACTTCCTCGCGACATCGCGATTCGCACCCGAATTAGAAAGTGGCGGGCCGGCAGGCTTCTCGGCTTGTCTATGTAGCTATAACATATAAAGCGTCTACGAGAGACTACAGCTCGTCAACACTTGGCACTTTCTTGTCTCAGGATCCTTGTTTACTACATCGAGGCTCTTGTTTACTCGAACACCCACCTATCTCCAGCGCTGCACCTTTGTTGCTCTCCCATAGTCTGCACCATGGAGCGAATTTCCAGCCTAGCATCATTTCTCCAACTCGGCATCTTGTTTGCATCTGCAGTGCATACTCAAGGCAACACCTATTTCATTCCCTCCGCAGTGCAAAATGGCACCAGTGAAGCGCAGTTTTTTTTTTTTTTTTTTTTCCATTCAATTTGCCCCTCGCCGCGCACAGCATGTTGGGCATCCTTCTACACACACTATAGGACTAATGAGTCTACTCCGGGAGACCGGGAGGAAAGGACGGGAGAGTGACAGCGACAACATGCGACCAGGCCAACAGATTAGGCGAGAAGGTGCGTGGGTGATTAAGCAGAGAGCTCGAGACACTGGGGTGGAGTAAGGTAAGTGGTCAAGGCTGTAAAGTATTTGGGGTGAAGGCCTCCGGGAGGTAGGCACTGGTGAGTAAGATATGGTGGGTGCGCTAGTGCGTGGTTGGTCATTGCGGGGGGAGGTTCCTTCGTTTGGCGGCGGCAGCGGCACGCATCTCGTCGCGCATCGCGTTGTATGCTTCACGGAGGCCTGGTACCCACAAGGTGTCATGGGCAAAAGGATCGGCATGTCGCGGGTGCGTTTCGGGGTAGTCAAAATTTACGAGGAAGGCATATGTCTCATGTCGCGAGGGGCGGTGCGGGTCAGGGGGCTCCGGGAGCGTACCATGCACAGAGTGGAAGCGTCCGGTGCAGCCAATGAAGCGGAAGAGGTGTGGCAGCACCTTCGATGAAGATCCTAAGAGCTTCCTGAGGACGCGCGCGTCCGGTCCTGCGGCGCCATGCAAGCGCTGTCGTGCTGCGGCGTGCACGGAGCAGTGCATGAGGTAGTGTGCCACTGATTCATCAGCTTGGCGGCAGCACGGGCATATGGGGGAGTCGGCTTTGCGGATTCTGTGGAGGTGCTTTGCTAGCGGGACATGGCCGGTGCGGAGTTGAAGGAGCAGGACTGCCAGGCTGCGGGGCAGGTTGTCGGCAAGTTGTAGGTATGAGCCCTTAAGTAATTTAGCGTCGTATTGCATATTGCGCGCGTAGTGCGGCGATGCTCTCCACTGTTCCTCGACCTCGCGTTTATGCTCCGCGTTGAGGGACTGCTTGAAAGCAGAGCGACTGCGGGGCAGCTCGCCGCGTATGCAGCTCGGGGTGTCGGCTATCCTGTATGAGTCCCGATTCTGAGCTGCCCGCTTCGCCTCCTCGTCAGCCCGTTCATTCCCCGCAACACCGACGTGCCCCGGCACCCAACAGATCGTGACCTCCGCGTTGGGGTGCTTCCGCTCCAGCGCACGCTGCAGCCCATGCCAAACGTCCCAGATCCAGTGTGATGGCGTGGATGCCAAAGACTGTGTTGCTCTGACGGCAGGCTGGCTGTCGACCAAGACGCTCACCGGCCCACTAACCTCTCGAAGACGCAATAGTAATGTCATGGCTAGGCAGCCGCCTACTCCCTCACCCTCGAAGACCGTGTGGTGCTCGTCGCTGCCTAGATGCATCCGTGCGAAGTCAATCTCTCGTCCGTTTTCGAAGAGGACCGCTGAGGCCCCAATCTGGCCGTCAATCCCGGAGCCGTCTGTGTACACCCGATACCTGGAGGTGTCGTCCCTCTCCGCCTTCGCCGCCGCCTTCTTCGACCCTGCTATCTCGATCTTCATCCCCGGGGTCCACGTCGCCGGATGGCGGACTGACTCAATTGACTCCATAGTGTTCGGGTCGATGCCGAAGTCCTTCATGAGGTTGTACAGCGGCGTTGCATGCCTCGAGGTCGGTTGCCGTGCCTCCTCGCGCACAGCGTAGTGCAGTGGGTGCGAGGACGGCAGACACGCAATGCGTAGGGCAGCGCCAGCGCGCACCTTGTTGATCAACTGTTCCACCGGCAAAAGGTTAGCATAAACGTCTAAAACTTCGGTGGGAGTGGAGCGCATAGCTCCCGTGATTGCCAATGCAGCTCTCCGCTGGATGGAGCGGAGTTTCTTCCACACTCCTCGCTCGCTCCTCCCCTTCAATTGTTGAGCGAGTGACCTGTTGATGGCGGGTGGGGAGAGGAAAATGTCAGCTGCATACAACATTCTGGGGACGCAAACCCCCAGGTAGAGCCTGCGCATGTCCCGGGCACCTATCCCGCGCAATGCTCGAGCGATCCTTGCCGTGCTGATGAGCCATGCTTCGCCCTTGGCGATTGCTGCGGCCGCCTGCTGGTGCCAGCGCAGCTCGCGATCGAGGTGCACTCCCAGCAATTTGACTGAGTCAGCAGACTTGACCACATGTTGTCCCAAGTGCACGTCAAAACGAGGGGCAGGGACGGTCTTCTTGGGTAGGATAGGGTGTCGGATGCGCACCCGCGAGAGGCCCGCCCCTTGATACTTCTCGGGGCCGAACTTCGCGTTGTGTGCCACACCCCACGAGTCTGTTCCTTTCGGGCGCAGGGTCATGTCCTTGATTTTATCGTTCGCTGCTGGAATGTTGTTAGCCGTCACCATCACCGTGTTGTCATCCACGAAGACAACTCCGTCCTCCTTCTTTCGAGCGCGCGGTACCCGTGCAAGGCCCCTGTTGTAAATTCCGTAGAGAAATCCGGACTGGGGGTCACCCTGATCCAATCCTCCAATGATGTCGAAGGCTTCAGAGATGAAGTCTCCGAAAACGAGTCTACCTTTACGGTGCGCAAAGCGTCGTCGCAGCCAATCAACATGCTGGACTGGCACCCCGCACATGCGGAGATCGTGGAAGAGGCGGTCGAGGTCTACACTGGGGAACGCGCCCTTGACGTCCATGCAGAGGATTGCCGTTACCTTGCCATCGCGCCATGCGTCTTTGGCCACCTTGATCACTTTGTGTAGCGCATCCGTCGTAGATCTGCCAGGGCGGGCACCATACTGGTTCTTTGGAAAGACGCCCGCAAGCTCCGCTTCAGCTACCTGCTGGAGTGTCTTGGCCGCATACCACCACCTTGCAAGGCCCTTGGTGAGGGCAATGGGGCGGTGTGCGCCTGTGACAGCATAGCTGCTCTTTCCCGGTTTGCGGATGACCGGGATCCTCAGCTCAGCCCAGTCGTCCGGAAAATGCTCTAGCTCGTCGAGGGAGCGGTAGATCGGGCCCACAAAGGGTACTAGGAGGTTAGTGCACTCCCTAATGACGCAGTTGGGCATGGAGCCCGGGAAGGTGGCCTTGTAGGGTTTCATCCTGCTCGCGGCCCTGCGGAGAAGCACGTCAGTAACGGGCTTCCACTCCCAGGCAGGGTCAGGGTATTCGGGGTTCGGCGGCACGGACGACTCCTCCATCGCCGGCGGGAAAAACTCCTCGCGCAGCCACTCGCACTTCTCCTCGTCTGTCTCCGTCTTCGCGATGACTCTGCGCGATGTCGGGTGGTGGCGCTCGAGCGTCGGGATGTGCGCCGCGCTTCCGTCAGACGGGGCGGCATTGAGGAAATTGTGCACGTCCCATACTTGACCATCTAGGAGCTTCTCCTGCCACTCCACCCAATGCCGGGCTTTACCTTCCACCACCACTCTGCAGTATTCCCTCCGCGCTTCTCTCGCCTGACCGTGAATCGGGTGCTCGGGCGTGAATCGTTTGTCGTACGCAATGCGCTCTAACTTGGCGCTCTCCCGGCGAAGCGTGCGCATCTCTGCTGAGAACCAGCGCTTCACGTAGGGGGAGGGTTTCGACATCTCCACGATCTCCCGTGTGGTCGTTGCAACAGCCTCCTCCAGCGCTCGGATCGCACTCGTGACGCTCTCGACCGTCTCGTAATGGTCGGGCCTCTCGAGCTGCGCAAGCTCTTGATGTAGTCGCTCACGGTAATCCGACCATATCGTTTTGCGGTAGAGGGGTGTGGGCGTGTGCGCAATCACGGCGTGCTCGAGCTCGAGAACTTGAATCACTGGGAAATGGTCAGTCTTGGGTGGCATGCGACTTGGGTCAGTGTCGCAGCTGATGTATGACGAGAGGAGGGATGGGGAACAGAAGACGTTGTCGGGCCGCGTGAAGTTCCCGGTGCCGAAGGCGCGGAGGGTGGGGATGTCCCTCGGTAAGACCATCACCATCGAATGAGCGGCAAGAAGGTCGAGCAGCGGCTGAGCAAGGTCCAGGTTGTGGCTGGTGAATAAGTGGTGGTTACGCAGCTCGTCCCAGAGCGGGTGGTGACGATTGAAATCGCCAGCCCAAACGTAGTGCAGTCGCCCCACGGGGCAGCGCCTAGCTTCCTGCGTGCGGAGGTACTCGCGGAGGACATCGAGTGTTCCGTTGTCGTCACAGTTGTTGTAGATATTGACAATACGGATGGTGCCAAAAGCCTCCCCAAAGAAGTCCACGGCGGTGATATCGGGCGAGGGGATGGGCATGGTCCGCCACGAAGACTTTGGTAGTCGGGTGTTCACCAAAATCATTGACCGCGTGTTCTTGTAGGTGGCGGCGGTGTGCGTTGAGGGGTAGACCGCTGTGAAGGCGCGCGTCGCCCGCGAGACGCCCTTCTTGTCGAAGTACGGTTCCTGTAATAAAGCAAAGTCAAAGTAATGTGGGCTTAGATGGTTAATGAAATCGAGCTGGGCGTCAAGCGACTTGTTGAGGTTTTGGCTCCAGATGCGGAGCTGATGCCCCGTCGGTGCGGCGGGCGGTTGCTCAGGCATGGCGCTCGCCCACCGCGGGTGCTGTCGAACGTCATTGTGTCTGTGATCAACTGGTCGTCCTCGTCCTCGGTCAAGTCGCGCAGCTCGCCTGCAACGTGCTGCTCCTCCTCCTGCGTCTCGGGCTCCTCCGACCACAGTGTCGTGTTGCGGTCGTACTCCCCCATAGTGAATCTCAGGGCCCGGCCTCAAGCCCTAGGCCCGCGAGGCCAGGCCCTGGGCTTAAAAGGCCAGGCCAGGCCCAGCGCAGGGCCTGAGCGGGCCCAGGGCTTGGGCCTGAGGAAGTTCAAGCCTCAGGCCCGGGCCTCAAGCCCGGGCTTTCATACCATCTCAATAATGTATTTGTTGTGGTTCTTAGCAGGAGTGCTGGTGTATAAAGTCAGTTTTCTCCTCCTAATAGCTCAGAGACCGAAAAGAATTATGAACCAAGCTCATTTAGGGTTGAAAAGCGGCTGCCGTAAACAGCCGAAAACGGAAATCATTTGCAGTAATGGTTGAAATTGGGTCGAAAGTTGAGCAAACAATGACGGTGTGTATTCCCACACACATTGGAGCACTTTCATACCATTTTTATACCTTCTAACCTTCCATAAGGACGACTTGTCCGCTCTTGGCTCAGGCCCGGGCCTGAGCCGGAGCCTTGGGCTTGAAGCCCTGCTTGCGGGCTTGGGCTTGGGCCTGGAAAATCTCAAGCCCAGGCCCGCTCAGGCCGGGCCCAAGCCGGGGCCTCCAGGCCAGGCCGGGCCCTAAGATTCACTACTCCCCCATCATACCCCCTCCCTCGTTATACCGCCGTCTATCGTCTTTTGACTTTTCCTTCCGTCTTTCGGCTGCTGAGGGTGAGCGAGTCCTCGCCGGTTCTGTCCCCGTTGGTGCCGCAGAGCTCAACGGCGCCGAGCTCGGTCCCGCACTCTCATAAGCACCCAGAACGTTGTTGGCCGTTCTCCTCTGTTCCTCCTCCATGCGCGCGGCGCGTGACGGGTGCATGCTCCCATGTCCCCCACTTCCGCGCTCGGCCCGCACCCCCGCGTCTTGTCCGAAGAACTGTGTGATGGGACGTTGCCCACCAGACCAGTCCCCTGCTTCGCCCCCCGTTCCTTGCCTCTGTTGCCAGCGTGGGCCGGGTCCTCTCTGTGTCATGCTCTCCCGTTGCGCCGCCACCACATGAGCAGATGGCCCCGGCCCAGTGTTGCGTTTGCGCTTCTCCATCGCCACGCGCCACGCCGGGACCCCTCGCCTCCTCGTGAACGCGGCCTCGAGCTCGTCGTGGGTTACCCACGTAGACGGATCGTTCTCCACAAGGAAGAAAGGGTGCGCCGCCTCCGGGCTCCGTTCTAGCGCAAACTGAAGCTTATCTTCAAACACAGGGCACGAGCGGTCAGCCGCCCCGTGCCCCTCGTGTGGCCGCTTCTCTGCCTTGCAGTTTGAGCAAGCCCGTTGGTGGTTCCCCACTACGCACTCCGACGTGCGGTGGCCGTCACCACACCTCGCACACGTATCGTCACCGCGACACGTCGCCGCTATGTGACCAGCTCCGATCTTCTGACATTTCATACAGCGGATTGGCTCAGTCAACAGCTTGTGTTCAGTCACCTTGCTCCCCTCTATCCACGCCCCCAGGTCGATGACCCTATTCGCCGCCGTAGGGTCACTGAACCCCAGCACCGCGTGCGCCACGCTCTGGCCCTCGTGCCTCCTCTGCAGCGGCTTGATCCACCGCGCGGCGGTTAGGGCACCTCGCGGTAGGCCGTTGTCATCCTCTACGGCGCTTACTGCCGCCGCACTCCCCGGCTCAAATGAAACCGGAACGAACTGTACCATCACATTATAGAGCCTCTCTTTGAAGGAGGACGTGCCTCCCATGGCCGCTAGAAACTCGGCCATGTTGCTTTTCACCCAGTCCGCTGCCCCCGCTGAGTTCGCGTGCAAAATCACAGCGCCGTTCCTCTGTCTCGTGGCGCCAACGAAGACAACACCCGCGGGGGCCGCCCTCGTCCCGTTCTCTGTCATCAGTACCGCGGCCATCCGCGCTTTATTCAAGAATTCTTTCTCGGATAGCGTCTCAGAGGACTGTCCGACGCCGGGGGCGCATTCAATCAAGATCTGGCACTTCCGTGCCGCTGCGTTCGCCAGCGCCGCGGCACTCGCAGGTGGCAGAGCCCGGGCCGCAGCGGCGTACGACCTGGAGTCCTCGACGGCGGGCCCAGGCGTCGTCGGGGGGTCGGGAGCGCCCTGAGCGGGGGTGTGCTCTTGTACTCGGCGCGTTATGTCATCTACTTCGTCGCTGAGGCGACTTGCGGTGACGGCGATCGCGTCGGCCTGCTCGTCGATGGTGCGCGTGAGCACCGCCGCCGCGCCGCGCATGGAGTCAACCAAACCCTCGTCGTCCCCGACGGCGTTCTTCAGGTCCCCCAGCATGCCAAGAGCGGACGCCATGTCCTTGGACAAACGCTCCAGCAAGTGCTCAGCACTTTTAGCCTGCAGGCAGACTGCGACCGCTCTGAGAGCGTTGGCCGCTACCGCCGTGCCCGCAGGTAGCGATGCCGCAACGCGTAGCACAACGAAAGAGAGCAGGGGGAGGGGCAAAATCGTCGCACCTGGGCCCGCACCTTCGTCTTCAGTGAGGTAGCCTTTCGCATACAGGCTGTTCTTGACGTCCTTCGAAGTCCACTTCTTCCAATCGCTTCCGCTGGTGGTGAGAGCTAATAGCTGCTCCTTGGTCTTGTCCAGGTAAGTCCCGGCTGCGCCGGGCGCTGAGCATAAGACTCGGTCTTTCTGCTTTGCGGCTTGGGTCGCTGCGCTGGCATTTTGTCGGCTTTTGCCCGTCATCGAGCTCGTCGGCGTGGCCGACTTGGAACTAGCGGTAGACATTTTTATTTTGTAGGTAGGTGGTGAGAGTGTATAGAAAGAAGCTTAGGACCACTACGTGCCCGATGCCCGAACTTCGAAAATTTCGAAGCCTCGATCAGGTGCACGTGGTGGTTTGTTGCCAAGAGAGATCCCCAGTGAAGCGCAGTTCATCTCCACTGCGACGGGACTCGATACACCCAAAGTACAACCTATCAGCGCGTCTGCCTTCGAATGGTGGTACTTTGATGTCGTCTCCACCGATCCGACCTCTCTCGCCTCAGTGGTCGTCATGCTCTTAACCGCCCCACATTCCGCGTTTCCTGTTGTGCCGGCCTCCGACTCCGTCACAGTGGTATCTATTTGGGCGACTTTCCCCAATGGTACCCTCTGGACTGCAGCTGTGGACGGAACCGGTGCGACTGTTGCAGTCGAAGGGGACGGCTCCAGTGGCACTTGGCATGGAACGGGTTTCAGTTGGACAGGCACTCGGTCATCGGGCTATCGCATCGTCGTAGATGCACTACAAATAGGCGTCACGGGCACTATCAGCTTCCAACCGGTGGGTCATATTTATCTTCAACTGTTCCCACTGCTAAAGTTTTTGTGTGGTAGAACGCACCAGGCCATTATCCGTGCGGTCCTATTACGGAGGGCCAGACCTTGGAAGTGGGTCCGCACATCGGTTGGGCGAATGCTGTCCCCGACGCCGCGTCTGTTGTCAAGCTCAACATCGGCGGTACCCCGCTTGCATTTAGTGGATCCGGCTATCATGACATGGCGAGTTTTAATCCCGCTTTCGCCGTCCACCGCGCGGTTAACGTATCCTTTGAAATTAGAATTGGAGCGACCAACCGGCCGCTGCCAATGTCGCCTCCTGGTATTGGGGCCACGGACGTCTGGGCGACTACTCAATCGTGTGGTACGACTTTCTAGATCGGAAGGGGACAGAGACTGTCAGCGCATATGTTTCAAAAGATAACAAAATTCTCACCGCAAGCTGCACTCTCGGGAGTATCATCGTGCGCCCCACGGGACAGAATTCAACCTACCCACCCACCACCAGCACCGGTAATCCCTCGGGCTTTCACATCGCCATTGATCTCGGTGCCGAAGGTCGATTGGAGGCCGACGTGACAGTGCTGGGCGTCTTGATTGACGCGAACCCCATATACAATCGCTTTGCAGGGAATATCTCGGGATCGGTGATTCCTCTCCGAGGACGTCGATTGACGGGCCTGGTGGGGATGGCGTTGTTCGAGCAGCTCAAGTTTACAGAGTGATTCGTAATTGATACCCTGTGAAATGCGGGCGTTTGAGAGGACTCCAAAGTAATAATACGTACCTACCTACCTCCCAAAGGCATGGTATGGAGGGGATAAATGAAATACTTGATTCCGGAACTAGATTTGAAGGCGTGATTTTAGAACAAACGCGCTGGTCAGTCAAAACCTGGATGGAAAAGGGAAGTTGTTGTGGAATTCAAGAGACAGGTTACGGTAAATCCAGCTCGGAAGAAAACGGAACGTCAGGAAGGCTCAGGCGTAGACGGCATGGTTGTAGTACAGGCCTCTGGTTTAGAGCTGCCACTTTCTATATTAAAGGCCTTGGTAAAAATGCCGCCACTACCGGCCCTGGCGGCAAAAAAAATGCAGAAAGACTCTGGGGCGGTACTGCAACATCGAGCTGAGAGGAACGTTCTTAGGGTGAGCCAATCGATCTGGTTGACTTGATTTGGCACTGCTTGCGGGTTAATAAGACGGTCAGGGAGAATATCTGCTGCAATGTGGTTGGCCGACTTGATTAATCATTAAACGAGGGAGGATCGCGAAGGATGTACAGAAGACCTCAGTGAGGGAGAACAATAGAGGGCCGGCCCAGATCCAGAGACAGGAAGAAGGACGGCAAAATCCCTCCCAGTGGCGCCGCGACGAAGGTATCATCGGAACGGCCGACTGTGCGGCGTCATCGCCGACGCTCCGCTCGACAGCGCATTCCAGGAATGGGTCGGTTTTAACATGAGGATGGCCTTAGCATTTCAGAGAAAGTGTCAAGATTAATATTGGTTGACGGATGTAGCGGTGAGAAAGAGGAGGCGCTTAGCGGATGGCCTGAGAGGGTCCATTTTCCACGTCGTGAAAACTGGCGTTCCAAGGGCGATTCAGAGACTCCATGACCTTGACTTGACAATCGATGAGCAAAAATAATACGATATAAGGCGAAGAGTAATCGCCGGAGAGATCTGACTCACAAGGGTCGAGTCTTTATCGGACGTTGCAATCCCCCGTTAAAGGCAAGGTTGAGAAGTGGCTGAAATCGATAATATAATATATGGTGCGAACCGCGTCTAAGTTGGGATAAATAAGTATTAAGTTAAATCTAACAAGAAATGGGGTATGGCAGGCATACTGTATCAAAAGTATTTGGACAACTTGCGCATTTTCTCATTAAAAAACGGGTACAACTTACATGTTACTAGAGCTCAACTTTTTTTGTGCACAACTTTGAGGGAGACAACTCCAACTATGTCGGTGGCATGTTCAACTTGGCACAACTTTCATAAACACTACTTCAAGTTTCTCGGGATACATCTTTGACATGGGACAACTTGGTTTGGCAGCAACACAACTCTATGGATGTAAAACTCTATGTGGGTCAACTTGGAAAGGGCTGCAACTAGACTACACCTGAGTTACAACTTTGGGATTCAGAAAGACAGCTATATGAGGAGCCGGCACAACTTTAACCAGTTGACAACTTTGTCAGACACAACTTTCTGAAGCCCAAACACAACTTACCTTTACTCACTGACATCTTGCCGTCCAAAAATCACATCTTCGGTTGGGACACAACTTTCGAAACTGCACCTTTGATCAGATGGACAACTGAGATTCAAACTCCGCCAGTGCCATGATGGCCATCAATAGCATGATCTTGTTCAAAGCTTTATTACATGGCATGGTCCAAATCACGAGCACCAGTTCTAGGAATTCTCTTGGTGTACAAGTAGGTAAATACAGCATCATCGCATGAAAGGGCTCACATGATTCCATTATTGACTGGACTAGAAAAATCCGGTCCTACGCTGTCTGTTTAGTGGCCTGAACTACTGACAGGCCAACTGGAGCTAATGGCAACTGGGACTAGAAACCCCTGCTAAGATCCATGGTTCCAGGAGGGCCTGGTGGATGTTTTGAATTTTGATTAGGGATCCCCACCGTAACTGTAAATCACAGAGGTGTCTCACATTGTTTTGAAATATGGTGATAATATGAGAAAGATGGTTACAATCAAAGGATGAACAACCATTCGGAACTATAAAGAGACTAGAGGGAGCAGACAAGGAAGCGACAAAGATGAAGGAAGAGGGAGGGATCAACCAAAAAGTTTCAAATCACATGAGGGGCTCGACTCTCACCACCACTGAGTGGAGTCCAGATCTGTCAACCTGCCTCTCCCAAGTTGTATTTTGTATCTGACAAGTTGCGCCTTCACTGAGTCAAGTTGTATTTGATGTTTGAAAAGTTGTGTCCATGGATTTGGCAAGTTGCACTCTGCCCCAAGAAACTTATACCCTAGAAGAAGCATCAAGATCAACAGTTGCGGCTCGGAAACTTGTATTCATTTGGCTTGTACACTTGAAAAGTTGTATCATAATTGAGACGCAGAAAAATTGGATGAAGTTGTCTTGCCATTTGAGTTGCAGGAGAATGAAGTTGTATTTTGATAAGTTGCTGGTTGTGTCTATCAGATTGAAAGTTGTACATTGCAATATGCAGAGTTGTCCCTCTTTGCAAATTAGATGTGTTTTCTGAAGTTGTTAGATTTAAACCAGTCATAATTTCCAAGGTGTGTCTCATTCTGAGTTGTCTCTTTTTTGGCTCTGATTCTCGAGTTGTCTCTCTAAAAGATGTGATTTTTTTCGAACTTGTAGTAAATACTTTTGATACAGTATACCGCCCATAATGGGGCGCCAAAATCTCAAGATTATGGCGTGCAAGGCTCCCCCATGAAATCGAGAACACCCTCAGCCATCCAGTCATCAGTCGGCATCCTCGTCAATGTTTTCGCGACGAAGTTTTTTATCACCTCGCCGCCGATTATTCGGTTCAAATTCGATTAGTTTTTTCAAGTTTTTTGTTGTCGAGCGAAAACAAAACGGCAAGTCAGTGGCGTAACTGTGCTCCGGCTGATTTATTTGAAACTTGGTCCTCTGAAAGCTGTCATCTAACACGTAGTGTCGGATGGTTCGGACTCCTCTCCACTGGCACCCTGGTTCAAAAACCCGACGCTCACATCAACTTTCCGCTCTTTTCCTTCTTATTTAGGCTCTCCTTTTCGCGTCTCAAACCGGAAATAGGAGAAAATTCGTAGCTTTCGATGGTTTGCCTTCTAGCTTCGATGATCAGACGCTACGGAACTTCGTCCAATGTCAATTGACTAATAGGACTCGGTGAAACGGGATACTTGCTTTACGAGTACGGAAGTAATCGTTCATAGAATCTCTCAGACTGAGATTTTTTGACCACCTTTTTTACTGTCCCAATCTATCATCCTTAATGAAATTAGCGGCAGTGCTTAGTTTTATTAGATTTTTGAAGCCCTCTTAGTGGCAGTGTTTTTTTTCTTACATTGTTTCATTAGATTTTTGAACTTTCATTAGATTGGTGAGGCTGTGCAAGATCTGTAAGCAGGTTTTGCGAAGATCACGTGTTCGATTCTTGCAGGGACACTATCAATCTTTTCAGTCATCTGCACTGCATTTTAGCTCAGTGGCTGCAAACCTTTTGCTCTGTCATTTTTCTTTCCTTCTTGTACACAAGTTATTCCCTCTACACAGAAATCATTGTATGTGGGGCAGGAGTAACAAGTGAGAATGGATGTTTGGATTACTTGAGACAAGATTTCAGGATGCTTAGCTTGGGCCAGCTCCTTGGGGGGTCTCAAGTTCAAGGATTGTGAAGTGAGGACTTTTACTGTCAAGTATCTGGTTTTATCAGGAGGCCAAAAGACAGAATTTCAGATTGTTAGTGGTCACTGGTGATGGGATTTCACAACTCAAATGATTAATTCAGATAAACAACTTAAGTACGAGTTACGCCACGGTTTACCGGTGGCCTTACCAACAAGTTAGGTGTGGTGCATCGAGGGAGGATCTACCTTATGGAGTGTCAGTACACGCCTTGAATGCAAAGGGAAGAGGCGTAAAAACAAGAAGGAAAAGTGAGGATCGGGGCGATTGGAGCAGGGGAAGCAGCGTGCGCCGGTCGGCTCAGCTACGTAGCAGCATGCTGGACGTTGTAATACATCTCAGTGGCATCTCGGTGGTCGTGGGCATCACGGTAGACGAGGCGTGGTGTACGAATGCTGCATATCGACGACGCTATCTCGGTGACGCAGTACGGGCCGTAGCGCGCGACGTCGCGTGTAGAAGGAATTCGAAATAGATTGCAGAGGGCGTGAATGAACACAAGGACTTACCGAGTTTGCATTAGCAACCAGGACATGAAATTATCAGAGCGTAATCCTTGCGTGGCCAGATATTCCAGCGATCGCTGATGAACCTGTGGCCCAAAGTTTTGAACCCTTTGTTGACGCATAGCTGTTGGGTCGCCAATACTGTACTATTACGACCAAGTGTTCATCAATTTCGGAATTTTCGATGTCCGGGATGCCCGATAAATTTTCTTTTGAATTAAGGTGATTTTTGCACACATCAAAAAAATCTGAGTGTCACGCGTCACTGAACACTTGGTCGTAATAGTACAGTAACTTAGAGCTGTCGGCAATGTCCGAATTCGGCAACTTAGCGCGGTGATGCGCATCTTGTTTTTCAAACTCCGCCCTTTTTCTGTCGTTCTTCCGCTCATGGCAAACATTCAAGTCCCGACTGTACTGTTACCGAGTGCTCTCGACCGATTGCCTCTATCGATTCGAGCGAGTGCTTCATGTCCTTTCCTTCTGTATCCACTCTGACCAGGGTGTACAGAGAGTGGCCAAAGCTGTATGCGACCCGGATTGCTCCTCTGACCAGGTGGACGAGATAGCGGAGATAATCAATAGCACGACACCAGCCAGCCTTCACCAATTTCTCCCTGTTTTCTTCTCCCTTCTGGATCCTTCTCGCATCCCAACGCAGAAGGACCTCGACGTCGACGTTTTGTGTCGCACCATGTGCAGCGCGTGCACGCGGCGAAGCAGGCCCTTGGGACAGTTCACCGCCTCAAAATACCTTCCGCAGCGCAACCAGTCTTGTGGTCGCGTGCATTTGTTTGGATGCAGTTCCTTCTGACTTTCGAGGAATACCTGTCCGATGTCGCCGAGTTCTGCGGAAGACAGCTCTGCGTCGACTTCGTCCTGTTTTCCCGGTTATTGACGGAAAAATGCGCGGCACTCATGCTCGAGACTCCAGGTTTCTTCGTGGTACTGGGCCATGGGTGGAAGCGGCTTCTAGGAGTCGAGGATCCCCAACTACAAGCGTCCGGGCTCCAGGCCATGTTCGCGTTTTTACAGGACGTAAATCGCCACGACCGTTCCCGCGACGAGCTGATAGAGGGCGCCGGAGACAACTTGGATTTCCTCGCTGTTCTTGTGGTTGAGACCATCTCTCTGGTCGCGCCCTCCACGGAGAACCCGTTGTCTCCGGAGAATCACGCCATTTTGGAAAACGTCCTCTATTTTGTGGTGATATTCGACACCTTGGATGCGACGCCGACTGGGGAACTTCCTCCTTTGTGCGCAGCACTGGCGTCTCTGAAGGTTGTTGAATCTCTCACGATCGCCTTATCTGCTCTCATTCAAACAACCACCGGCCCGACATCTGCATTGGGAAACACCTTGTTGATTCTTGCCCACATATTTCTGTCGCCTGGCGGATATCACAAAATCCTGGACGCTATCAAAAACGGATTTCTTCATTCTGTCATCGAGGGTGGGAAGAGTCGACAGCCGGATCCGCGCTTTGGGGTTATACTCAGCCAGATCGTCGCCCCCGCCACCGTTTACTATCCTGTGCTGGGTGGGATGGCGGAGGTGTTCCCCGACATTCAACGGCTAGCTTCATCCGAGGCCTTCCGACGTTCGACCATTTTCGCCGAATGGTCGAGCTTTGCCGAGCTGGTATCCTCTCGACTCAGGGTCATGCAGCGCTTTCATGACCGAAACGGGGTGTCCCAATGCGCCTGCGACAATCCCAAAGTGAGTTATCAAGACGCTCTTGCCAGCTGGTATGAATTATCTTCTAGTGTTCGAAAATTGGGGCAAGAACGGAGTTCAGACGCTGCTCTGGATGCAAGGTTCTCCGTTACTGTTCAGAGGCTTGTCAGATTGTCGACTGGCTCGAGGGTACGCACGCACATAGGCAGCTTTGTGTAGTGTGTTATCGCGTGATGTACAAAGGCAAGTGTTACGTTCCACAGGGGGCCTTCGACGATCTCACCCGTCCCCAGATATTCACGGAATCTCCACTTCACGTGAACGGGCATTCCTGCGATTCGTACTACATCACGATTATCTTGAAGCGAAGGGTAACATTATCATGGACCGAATTCCGCACCCGGCAGACATCCCGTCGTTGACTCTATTTGACTACCGTCAAGGGCGCGTTAAAGTGGAGACGTTTGACATCTCCGCTGCACCCCAGAAGTTGCCAATAAACACGTTATACCTGGCAGATCGCATGTCACGCGCTATGGAAAGCGACGGACGCATGGAGTTGCGTGTAATGGTCCTCCCCAAAGGGAAAGTCGGAAGATTTTGGGTCGTTCCCCTCCGCACTAATTCTGCGGTGGTGAGGGATTCCCTGGTTCTCATGCGGGCTGCCTTCCTGCGGGGCGGGATGGCCGGAGTTATGGCAGTGTTCCAAAGTCTGCGACTACCGCATGGCTTCGTCGAGATTCACTAGGACAAGATCGGACGTGGAAAACGAACGTCGAAGCTGTGGATGGGCTGGATTTGCTGTATAGGTACAGGGCATCAAACCTTCCGGAGATGTAATCAGTAACCAGAGGGGTTTGTTGGGCAATATAAGACGACAGCATCGATCCCGGGTTGAGGCTAAATTCATTCAAGGGTCTCTTTGGTCTCTGGTTCCTTCTACAGATTCTACAATCTGTGGTCAATATGAAATTCTTCTACCTTGCTCCCGACGACCGATTTTCCGCCCCACTGAGAAATTCGAACTAGCAAAATTTGTACATTCGATATCCATTCTTCCATATGCCACATGCACCACGCGTAAGCGTTCTGCACACCGATGCTCCAGTGACGAGATATGTCGACATCCGAGCCGTGTATACGCAGCGCCACGAGGAGTCTTCGAATAAAGCTTCCCCCCGCACCCGCGCATGAATGTGCGAGACATGGGATAACGCGAAGGATAGATAGCACACCACACCGACACGACGCGACATTCGCCGTCTGACGCTAGGAACCCGTGGTGGAGATAGACACGTCCAGGAAAGAATCAAGACGCAAAAATCACCCCGGGAACGTGCGCAGATAACCAAGAGAATGTAACAATGAAAGCATTCAACATAGGGGTGTCGGTCCGCGCAGTCAGACGAGACGGGGATAGAAACGGTGTCTCCGAATACCCCGCCGCAGCGCCTCTGGTCTGGCTAGGAGACCCTAGATTTATTGTGTTCGGGCGGGAACAGCACAGCCTGTGCGGCTCCCCAGCACACAGAAGTACACGCCCAAAAAGGGCATCACAAGAAGGAGAGATATTGACGCACCGAACAGAGGCAGTGGCAGAGGCAGAGGGAGAACGCTCTCGAAAGACACAGCCAAAAGGCCCCCGAAGGACAGAAAAATTGAAATAAACGAGAACGGAGAACGCAGCGCACCATTCACCAAATAGATCGTCAGGCGCATGGAGCGGACCGCGGCCGGAAGGGCAAGCGTTTCTGCGTGAGCGCGTCAGCGTATGTCCCACATATTCCAAAAATCTTGCTCTTTCGTTCAATGAGGAGTGAAATCGAAGGGCAGAGCCCGAGGCAGGCGGAGAGGAGGGGTCGCGCGGGTCGGAGACGACAAGGGGAGCCGGCTTGTGCGGGGCGTGCGTTGTTTCCTCCATGACCACGAGTATTAACTACCGTTACTTTCGAAGATACACTTGTACCATTGCCATCAAGTATATGCTGTCTGTGCGGAGTATATACAAGAAACGAAAACGAAAATGTATATAAATAGAGCGGCAGGGCAGAGCCGGTGATGGCCCCAGATGGCCGATGCAACCTCGGCTAACTTGACAGTCACAGGGCGTGGGCTTAAGCCGGCTGTCTGGACATCAGATCAATGACCTTTACAGTTTGGCATCAGCAACGTGATATTCTCACGGCCCTTTTTTGCCTCCGTCATCCACATGCCCAAGTACGAAAAGACTAATTTGGACACAGATATTGACAGGCTGCTCAGCAAGGCCAGTAAAAAGCATCTGTCGCCCGAGGACCACCAGAAGCTTACCAATTTGGTCCAACAACTTGCGGATCTCGATGTTGATGGCGTGGATGATGGCGTGGATATGGATCTGATATGGGCACTTGTCGCCGCGTTAGTATAAAGCTCTTTTGTAGAATGAAGCAAAGATCTTCTCAGCCCTTAGACTTGAATTCAGTTCAAATGTTGGACGCCAAAAATGTAAAACACTCACACTCTTGTCGAGATCATTGCTCTCCCAAAAAGGTAATTTTAGGCTGTGCTCGAAGATTTGCTTTGGCGTGTGCTCAATTGCAGCTGGAATTGAAAATCACTTCGCAGGGACACTGTTTGGACCCTTCAGAGTCAGATTCTAGCCGAATGTCGGATGCCACAAGCGAACTGCAGTCAATTTCACCAAGATATTCTCGCTCTCCGAAAAAGGAAATTTCTCAGGGTGCTCGAAGTTTTTGCTTCAGTGTGTGCTCAATTGCAGCTGGAATTGAAAGACACTTCGCAAGGACACTTTTTGGACTCTTGAGACTCAGATTCTGGCTGAATGTCGGATGCCACAAGCGAATTCCAGGCAATTTCGTCAAGAATATTCCCACTCTCCGAAAAAGGAAATTTCTCCGTGTGCTCGGAGACCACAAGCGAATTTAACGCATTTTCCTCGAAGAAACTGACGTCCTCCCAATGATACCAACATTAACTTGTATTATGCTATTGGACTGAAAGGACAGAAGAAACATTCTATGATCAAACTAAGTCGACCGGGAAAGTTAGGGCGCTGTTTATAATTCCGCGGCACATTATAAACGGTTTATAATTTTGTGTTTATAAACAGCGTGTTTATAAACATGTTTATAAACATCTGGCGCGAAAGCGGTTATAAAACTGGTGTATCTACTTCCCTTTCCCCCATGACCACCCCAGCTACCTTTGTTTTGCTTTTGGAGCCCCCTACCGCCCGCTTTGAACACTTACCAAAATTCCCTACCTCATCCGCACCGGATATGGTCGCATCTGAGAGCAAATCACGACAAAATGGCAAGGTCATAACAATATCATTGTGTGGTGAGCTAATTGTGGTACTCTCAGTTGACTGAGAAGGGGTTGTTGTTGTCGTCCCGGCTCGCCGCCCTCAATTGCGATTTTTTTTTGGCTCGGCAATTCCCGGGAATGCCTGGGCCGGGGTCCGGTTATAATTAAAAACCAGTACTTTCGGCCGACCCATTTAAAAACCGGTTTATAAACCGGTGTTTATAAACATGTTTACAAACATCAATAAAAAACAGCGCCCTAGGGAAAGTGGTGTAGGGTATAGATCCGATGCCAAGACTTCATCCAGGGAAAAGGTTCAATGCCTTCATTGGGGAAGCTGTTGGAGGTTGTAATAACCACTAGACTACTCGCGCGAGTAGTCTAGTGGTTATTACAACCTCCAACAAAATATAGAATCCCTTAAAGGATTTTTCTATTCCCCGGTACATTTAAACTCGAGTATCGCGCGAGGTCTTTTTAGGGTCCCTCCTCAGGTTGGGGCCTGTCCCGGATAAGTCCTATCGCGGGGATCGAACCGGCGAACTTCCAACCAAATCCTTACATAAGGGATTCTATATTTTGTTGGAGGTTGTAATAACCACTAGACTACTCGCGCGAGTAGTCTAGTGGTTATTACAACCTCCAACAGAAGCCGTACGTGGTGGAGAGTTGTCCAAATCAATGATTTCGTGTGTTAGAGGAGCTGGTAATAGATCAATCAGATATTGGACGAGGAAACAAAATGAACTGACTTACTGCCTTGGCAATTGTTCAAAGATTGAATGGACCTACCACGGCATGGAGTTGAAGCCTCAAGTTGCCTCTGGCTGGAGCTAGCCACAGGGCGGGACAAATCATTGAGGCGAGCATTGAGGCGAGCATTTAGACGCTGTATCTCCAAATCCTTTTCCTTGGACACTTTTTCAGTGGCCTTCAGAAGAGATCGAAGCCCTTTGGTTGCTGGATCCGAGTTTACTTCTGCTTTCTTCTGTCGTGACCTCGGTTGGCGAGCGGCTTGGGAAGAGAATCTGGCACGAATGGAATTATTCCCATTCTCCCATATCCCTGATTCTAGGGATGCCTTGATAATTCGGGCGTTCTCTTCATCGAACTGGCGCGCACTATAGTATCCAATTGATAAGTGACATTCAAAATTGGTGATATAATGACTGGACCTTAGAATTGCCTCGAGTAATGTAGCATTCGTTTTGTTGACCTGGTTATTGTGCGCATGCAAATCCCAACTGAAACTTACCCTTCAGTTTGGGGTTTTTGGATGCACCGCAGAATGTGTAATACTCTTGAATGTCTGCATCTGTGTCCAGGTAGGGAAACGAGAGAAGATACTGAAAGTCAAAAGTGTCCAGGTATGTCTCCAATGCAAATACACCACTGAAGAATTCATTCAGTCACAAGACTCAGTTTTGAATGCAACACACCGTTGGAAATGCACAAGGCATGTCTTCCACACAAACATCAGGATGGTGTCAACATCAACCGTTGCTACACCATCCACGGCTTTCAGATTCAGTTGACGTAAAATTATTACATCGCCAAGAGCTTGTGCTTGAGCGCCCTCGGAATCCCCAAGCGCCCCAAGAAGAGAGGACGACTTTGAAAAAACCTTGAAGTTGAGACTTTGGCCTGTAATTGTTTGAATAGCCTCGAAGATGCCATTCCAAATCAGGACAAAGGCTTCCCGTGTTGCACGGTTACTCCAGACTCGATCTATAATGGTACCTGTAACCACAGCTTATCAATTCCTATCAACCCAAATAGAAAGAAGATACGAACACCTATCCAGATCATTCAACCACATCAAAAGCTTCCATTCGTTTGTCTTCCCATGGACAACAACAAATGTTGTGTCTACCATAATCCAGGAGGCTTCCAGTGTCAATGCTGCAAGCTCAGGGTTGACCATAACAATAACATGAGTATCATCAGCCAAGGTATTGGCAGTGTGGATATAGCGGTCTCCAGGTTCACGGGCTCGATCCAGTTCAAACTCATGCCACACTGCTGAATGAGCCAACAGGTCAGACAAGCATTGATTGAACAATAAAATAATGCTCTCCATACCATTCATACCTGTCCCGTAGGGGAACTTTTCGACTTTCTTGTCGAACACAAGCTCACGCCTCTTACGGGTATTGATTAGGCTGGGGTGGATTTCTTGTAGGAGTTTCCCTTTGAGAAGAGCCCGAGTACTTGCCGCTGGAAACACTTTTGTCAGTGAGCATTAGGATTGGAAGAATGGGCGTACATTTATCCACACGAAGAGTTGTGGCTCCGACTGGGCCCGTAGAGTCGATACATTGCCTATACTGACTGGCAGCAGTGAATGGTACCTTGGTCGGAGGGAACAGTGGGTGATTGTGTTGCTTGCCCGCGGCAGGGATAACTACAGCACGCATGTTGCCTTCATCAACAGGGATAAGAATCAGGAGTTTGGCAGGGCAATCCTGCTTGATAAACCTCCCGCAGACGTGTTTGCCATCGCGGAAATGAGTTCGTGCTGGAAGAAGGTAAGTGAAGGTGAAAAGCAGATTCATAGAGACTCACGACATAGCTTGTTGTTGGGCAGATGGGATGGGTGTACTATTTGCTGACATGGCCCCGACACAACATCATCATCATCGACTTCACCACGAAATATCTTTCGCAAAATCAAGTCCCGAACAGAGTGTGGAATCTTGGTGAACCGGTGTGTGATTGAGTCATTCTTCGACCAATATTGAGTCATTCTTCGACCAATGATTGAGTCATTCTTCGACCAGGCAATCATACCGGCCATTACGCACGTGAATGAGAGTTCAGTGTCAGTGAGTGAATGTGGGGTGTAAAGATGCGAAAGGTGGTGTCTAAACAGTCTGCAAAGCACCCATTTTATAGATTTTCAGGCCCATGATCAACGGCCATTTTGCTTAAAGGGGCAGATGATGGGTACATTCAACCTGGACAAGAAATGAAATCGAACAATTCAGCTGTTAAATTGACCAGTGAAGCGACCCTTTCAAGGATTTGAGGTGCAGGGTCGTCGGCCATGTAGCTGAAAGGAGCTGATGATGTGTACATTTGCAAAAACCGAAGTTGAAGTTGAATGAATTCAAGAGTTAAATTGTGAGAGTTCAGCGTCAGTGAGCAAATGTGGGCAGTAAAGATGTGAAAGGCGGTGTCTAAACAGCCTGCAAAGCACCAATTTTATAGATTTTCAGGCCCATGATCAACGGCCATTTTGCTTAAAGGGGCGGATGGTGAGTACATTCAACCTGGATAAGAAACGAAATCGAACAATTCAGCTATTCAATTGACCAGTGAAGCGACCCTTTCAAGGATTTGAGGTGCAGGGTCGTCGGCCATGTAGCTGAAAAGAGCTGATGATGTATACATTTTCAAAAACCGAAATTGAAGTTGAATTCAAGAGTTAAAGTCAAGCTCTGACAATTTGAGTTGCAAAAGGCCTTTGAAGTATTCAGGGGAGTTTCACAGAATGTAAATTTCTACGCAAAACAGCCTTGGGTGCAATGGAAATGTCCCGGCAGTGCTTCACCGACGGGCGATCATTGTCAATCTTGACAAGGAATATGTTCGGAACATCACCAGTGCCGTCACAGTGACGACTGTGACCCAATTGACTGCCGAAGAGGGCCGTGTGATGCGGCCGAGCTTAGCCGAGCTTAGCCGAGTTTCGTTTTCGCTTTTCGTTAGTACCGGTCTGTGCGGCGTCATCGCCGACGTTCTGCTCGACAGCGCATCCTAGGAACGGGTCAGGTGGCATGATCACAGCCCTGGCATTTAAGAGAAAGTGTCAAGAGTGGTTGACCATCGCCGTGTGAGGTGCGGCGAGAAAAGGAAGCGAACGGCCTGAGAGCCTGGTCCACAAGCTGGTCTATCAGTTTTGGGCGCAAGAGAAAGAACATTGATAGACGGTGGTGTGTGCGGTAGATTGTCCTCGTGAGTTGGTGCCGATATTGGCACAGAGCGCACCGCCTGATCATGAGCGCCGTCCGAGCGTTGAAGGCCGTTAGTGAGGGTAAAAAGATCCGCATCATGATGACGTGATGCGGACTTTTTGATCATTACGCGGGGCGACGCGTCACGGTGATCGGTCTTTTCTTCCCAACCACGTTCAAGGGGGCACCGGAATTAAAAATTTTGACGCAGGGCCGATTTTGACATTAATTTGGCCCAGGAATCCGAATCTGAAAATTAAAAGTCATGGTGATCATTGGTTCAAGAGATATAGCAATTTTTTCATCAAAAATAATAAATATTTTTGGGGATTTTTTTTCTGAACAAATTGGGTAAATCTGTGTCACTTTCAAAAAAGTGTCTCGGGCATCGGGGAACTAACTACGTAACCATTATATAAGATTATTCCCATTTATGGTAAGGAAATCTCCCTTAAAAGGCAGTATCTCCGGATTACAAAAGTGCTTGTATCTTTTGAACCGTTGAGTGTGATGACCTTTGGATTGCGGATTCATGTTTCTAGACCAAATCTACATCCAAAATCAGCCACATGTCAAAATTTTCAATTCCGGTGCCCCCTTGACCACGTTCTGTATTCTCAGTGGACTTGGTAGGTGTAATCATCGGACGATATGGCGCGGTGGAAGACCCAGCTTGAGCCGAGTATACTCCGAGTTCCGCTGAGACTGAACCTGTCACCTTTGCAGCTCGAATGGAATGACCGTACTGGATTTTTTTCCTTCAAATCGACACCAGGTGTGAACCGTGACCATTTCAACCAGTTCGACAATTCAACACCGGCCGAAATTTTCCGTGACAGCCTAAAATATTTCGACATTTGGAACGGAAATTTTGTTTTTTTTTGTCAAAAATCCAGTACATATATTTATTACGATAGACCCATCGCTTTCCCCTCTCTTCCATTTCCACTGGCATTTAATTTGGTTTCCGCTGGTTTCCATTACATTTGACGCAGGTATCACTGGCAGGTCTTTCACGCAGACCCCTCTGCCGTGTTGGAATATGGAATAGCTGTGCGAGCTGTTGCGAGCTCCGCATGCTTAGGCGCTGATTTGGAGTTTACAGCTTTGTTTTAGGTTACGCACTGGTATAGTACACAGCCTAGATAAAATAGAACAGTATAAAGTAGAGTACTTAGCACCATGTACTCTACCAGATTACAACGAGATTCCCCACTCGACTTGCTTGTGATATTTGCCTTCGGGGCTTATTTCAACATAATCTGGTTCTACCCTCGCCTGGCAGGATTGTCAACAATTTGCCAGCAGCAGCCCGGTCGTAGGGCTTGACCGATGAACGTCACCATCGTCGATTTCGAAGTCGCTTGTCACAGCGCACTGGTTGAAGCCGCCCATCAGGGCGCACAGTTCGGAAAGTCCTCGCAGGCGCAGGGCACTCGGTACCCTTCATCAGCGATGAAGGAGCAAGTCCCTGCGGCACCAGGGCATCGGATACCCCTCATGCCCAGCGAAAACTCCAGGCAGCCAGATCGAGCCGGTTATGATCGATCGAGCCACTTCGAGCCTCGTTGAGCCCAATTGAACCTAGGAACGAAATGACCGCGGAAATCCATTCTCCCCAAAGTTTTTGGCTCGACGCGGCACGACCCCGTCCGCGCCGCGGCTGAAATTATTCAAAGTCGTACGATTTTGAATTGCGTCTCACGCTCACGTCTTGCCTCTTGCCACCACAATGTCCATTTGCCCAAGCTCTTCCTCGCCGCCCCAGCTCAACGTTAAACTCCTAGTAGCTTCGACTATCTCCGGCTGTGTTTCTCAGACAATCGCGCCCATGGTCTAGCTTTTTCTTGTGCCATGCAGAGAAGGTTTCGTCGATCTTGCGGCTTCCATACCAGATAACCTGCTCCCTTGTTGCCTACTCCGTCCCAAGTCGACATCTATCCCGAACAAATCGGTGGTGCGCATTTCTTTTTTCAAGTGAAAATAGTTTCTGACCATCGAGTTCTTTGTAGTGCATGGGCATCTCCCCTCTATGTGAGTTTACTGCCCTGACCTATCGTTCCTATTCTCTTTCAGGCAGACAAGACTGGCCGTCGAACAGACTGTTCTGATGGTCTTCGTTGGTGCGCTTTCAGTTTCTTTTTATATCTCAGTTTTCTATTGATATGTTTCTTTGTATGTCTTAAAGGCTTTCTCACCAAATTCATCTCACGATTACTTAGCTGTCTCGGCCATCCATTAAGGGCGTTTACCCCATGGACTCGGTGCGGGCCATTGCCTTTTTCTCAGTAATAATTCTCATTGCGCTCGTCTTCCAGATTCGTGCTGCGAGATTCTCTCGAGTCCATCGATTTCAGTCCGGGTTTCAGGTAGTTGATATTTCTCTACGGTTTCATATCTCTCAGAATCACCCAACGCTCGACAACCGCATGGTCCGGGATTCCATCTAGAATCACATCGGCCACAACATCTCGACTCTCCTACGGCAACTCCAGACTCCCACGGCGACCCCCCTCCTGAGCGACATGGACGGCAACGGCGAGCGGGCGGGGCGAGGGTGGGGTGCAGCTACAGTAGATTGTCCGTATAATAATGGGAAATATATTTATTCTTTATTGACTTCTATTGGCTCGATCTGGCTCGTTCTGAGCCCTACGAATGGCTCGATACTGCTCAATATGTCGCAACAAAAGCGTCGAGCCAGATCGAGTGAACGGCCCTTTTTCGAGCCAGAAAGGTCCGGCTCGATATGGCTGGGCTTGGCTCGATTTCACTCGATTCTGGCTCGATCCGGCTGCCTGGAGTTTTCGCTGGGCCTCATGGACGACAAGGGAGAAAGCCCCTGTGACAACAAGGCACAAGTGAAGAAGTCCTTCACGATGACGAAGGCATCGAAGTCCTCATGTTCTCTGGGCACGTCGGAAGTCCTCATTGATGATCGGGGCACCGGAAGCTGTTGGGTGCTGAACCCATTGTGTAAGCCGCCACGGAAGGCGCATCTCTGTTTCAACATTTGCCCAAGGTTCACGCACCAGCACGGATTTTGGCACGCTCTCACGCATCGGGTCGGACTTAGAACGTTGCGTCGTCCACCTCGTCGGATTTGAACAGATGTCGGTGGATTTGGTTTCGGAGGTTTGAGGGAGTGTGGAAGCAGGGAGTGCAGATTTTGGTTTGAGGGAGTGCCGAGCCGGTGAGCGCTTCGTAGCTTGAGGAGTGAGTTGGAATATGGAATAGCTGTGCGAGCTGTTGTCAGCTCCGCATGCTCAGGCGTTGATTTGGAGTCAGAGCTGTTGAGTTTACAGCTTTGTTTTAGGTTACGTACTGGTATAGTATACAGCCTAGATAAAGTCGAACAGTATAAAGTAGAGTACTTAGCACCATGTACTCTACCGGATTACAACAAGATTCCCCACTCGACTTGCTTTGACGTTCACCTTTGTGGCTTATTCAACATCCATTCCTCCGCCCCTCATGTCCCCCCGCCTTGATTTCTCGCCGTTCCGGACGCATTATTTTTTCCTCGTCACAAACCATTCTAGCAGGCAGTATGTCGCCACCTTCTGCATCGATATCGAGAGCTGACAATTACCAGCTTGGATGGCTTCTGCATTTATATTCCAGGCGATCGTCACAGCTCAGTGTGCGTCCAACCCTTGAGTGGGCCTCTCTGTGTGTTTGTGTACTCACCTTTACTTCAGTCGGGCACCGCGCTCGGTTCCCTATGGTTCGCGATCCTTTTGCAAGCCGCACTCAACGTGGGGTCTTATTCACAGTCGCCACTGACTCTATTCGAATCGCACGCCTCCAACTCGCGACCTTCGGCGCTATCGCTACCGTGTTCGCCGTGCAGGGGACGGACCTCGGTGTCTTCTCCTCAGAGGATAGCCTGCGGCCCATGGGTGCAGGTTATTTGGTCCTCGCGATCGTCGATATTCTCTGGGTGTTCTATTTCACCTCCGAGGCGGATTCGTTAGCGCTTCATCTCATTAATCACCTCGGCACCGGGGGCCTCGCACCTCCCTCTCGTCGCCGACGCAGCGCACGTATCTCCACGGCCACGGCACACACTACCGCCAGCAAGCTGAACTACGCTCTTGGTAGCGGCATCGGCTCACCAGAGGAGCCTGCAGAACCAGCGAAAGGCGGCGACGATGATGCGGAGGAAGAACCTATGTTGCGCGCGCGCGCATTACATGCCTGTACGCATTCCCTTCTATCAAAAGTTTTTGGTCCGCTGCTAATGTAATGCTTGGAATCCAGACAAGGGCTCACCAGATGATCCCAAAGAGCTGTCGTTCGAGAAGGGTGAGGTGCTGGAGATCGAGGACCAGGAGGGCAAATGGTGGCAGGCGAAAAAGCTCGATGGGAAGTTTGGGAGTGAGTTTCTTTCCCTCGTGCATGCGAAAGATGCTGCGCATTCTGCATTGGCCGTCGCTGATTTTCTGCCTTCTCCGCAGTCGTACCGTCAAACTACCTCGTGAGGATATGACACCAACTTGAACAGAGATGTTCAAAATCAATTCAGGAGATTTCCAGTAAGTATCCAGAGCAGAATTAGGGAAAAATACACCCATGTCACCTTAATCGGATCCGCTTGAGTAATTTCCCGCTGGCACGAATGGTAAGATGGATGCATCAACCACACAGGTGTTGAACGTTGAAAGTTTTGAAAAGTAGGTCCGGACCGATGACTAAAACGTTCAGTGAGCTTCTGGGAAGTGCGGCGCACCAACGAATTACGCCGTAGTCAGCATCAGGTAATTTGGCGGACAGTGAGGTTGCAGTACTATGTCGTCGAAGGTTTTAACCCTGGATGCCAAATTGGAGTATAGTCGAGTCACCAATTCCAGAGAGCATGAACTTCGGTGTTTCCACCGTCCCCGCTCAGATGATCCAGGGAAGGTCGATGGATATTCAAATAAGCAAGCATTTTCAGGTCAACTTTAAGGGATTTTGGAAGGAAGATCATCGGGAATGGGCCCTGTTAGAATATTATTGATGAACTTTGAGACGGCGGAAAAAAGGCGAACGAAAAATCCCGTTTGTCACCGATTTTATGCGAAAATTCGATGCGAAGACCCTTGCCCCGACACCAGGCTAGAAATGCGCGTTTAACCGTAAGCGTTTTAGGCCAGATTTCAGGAATTTCTAAGACAATCGTTAGCAGCAAGTTAGTAGGAGCTTCACGGGAGCTGGGCGGATTATTCTTGCTCGGACGCAATAGCGGAGAAGGCCAGAGAAGGGAACATCGACCTCTTTCGCATGGGATGATGTAAAGACACTGTGCCTCGCGGGTGAAGATCACGCCCCAGATAGGTATTAGAGAGAATGTACTCTAAGTATTTCACATTCGTTACTGCATTTGTACACCAAGACGGCTGGTATCCAAGTCGAAATCACAATAATTTATTGAGACTCCGAGACACAAAATTAAACCAATGGCCGCATCTCAATCAGCTATAATGCGTCTGTGGGTTCTCGTGATTATTATGGAGGGAGCTGATTCCGACATCTTGAGTGTGGAAGCCATGGTGGTCGGAGGAGAGAAATGAGAACATTGGTAGCTGGGAAGAAGTGAGGGTCACAAGGTTCGGAACCAGAAGTCGTTCCGTCATGAGAAAGGAATCTCCCACAAGTCTCCCAGAATAAACCAAAAAGAACCCCGAGCAAGTCCGAGCGTCCGCTGACAGATGTGTCCCGTAGCCGCCCGTACATCCGGATAGGTGGTGCCGACGAGTCAAGGACTCAGGAGGCAATGGTGCCTTTGGGAAGGGCATGGCAAAAGACAAACTTGAGCCCGGCTTGGAAAAGTACTAGAGGATGCCTCACCGCATCGCGCCACGTATCATTCAATCATGAGCTCCAGTTTCGGCAAGATGAGGGAGGCGATAAAAAATGGAAGGAGAAGTCAAGATGAAAAATTGAATTTAGAAAGGGAATGCGGTGAGTCGAACTTGCGTAAATAAATCTCACATACCCAGCTTCACCTAAAAGGGAGGGCACTTGAATCTGCCCTCCCTGTGAATATTCACACCGAAAAAGGAAATTTTTCTGGTGGGATGAAAACTAACCGTGGAAAGACAGTCACTCCTAGTGCGGATGGATCACGTTCAAGAAAGGTTCACAAAGCTAACTTCTATAAAACCAAACCCTAACCAAAACCACTCAACGACACCTTTCCTTAATAGGAATGATAGTTCAAGTTCGGGGTGTAGACCAAGTATTAGGTCAAATAGCCAAGTGCGTGCAGGTTTCAACCGTTCGAGAGAGTCTCGTAGTTGAGCGTGGTGCGTTTTGTTGGTTCGAGGAGCGCTTTCCTTTGTTCACGGATGAACATAGGTTGCTTAATATAAGAAACAGACTCAAAGGTCTGGCGTGGTTTGTTCTGAGGAACGGGTTTTTGCTAACACGTTGGCTTAACAAGCACACAACAATGGTTCACAGACACAGGGACACAGAACACAGGACACAGGACACAACAAGAACACATTCGCGGACACAATGACAAGACAAACACAAGACACAGGACACAGACACGTTCACGGACACAATTCCACAGTTCAAGTTCACAAGTCCACACAGATATTAATCCAAACCACAAGTCACTATCAGATGAAAGAACAGTCGCGCTGGGCTACTGAGCTCTTGAGCCAAACCTGTCTACAACACTACTGTGTCTAGAGGCGGGGTCTGCTACTGTACTGCTAAACCGCCTGCTCTTTTATACTACTCTCTTATTGCGATGACTAAATAATATTATATACACTGGTCCGTTTATACGTGAAATCTGACTCGAAATCCCTGCTCGAATAACGCTATTGGCTCCCTATACCAGTAGATCGAACACCGGTTCAGACTCGATCAATCAAAGTTGAAATATTATGGTATCTTGGTGAGAATGCTGGGTCCGCGACTCGCAGCTCGGGCGACGCTCTTGCCTAGACGTGTCTTTTCTTCGTCCTAGCCCTATTCAGACTCTCCTGCTGAGGTCGGGGTCTCTTCGCAAGCGACTTATACAGTTTGCGGGCACTGTCAAACTCTCGCGGTTCAACCATATTGATCGCGTTTCGGCTGTTGCCATCTTTGATCAGACAGCTCCACCTGGAGCGCACTTTGGCATCGGTCACCTAATTCATCTTGGTCATACTCCGGATCTGCACGGACCTCGGAGCTATAGTCGTTCGGGGTATTCACCGCTTTTCCATTCTCAGAGCCCTCTGCTTGCATGTGACACACACATCCACTAATTCCAGGAATGCCACGACAAACAAGGTGTCTCTGGAGGTGGTCGCAACCACTGACTTCTGTCTGCGATTGCCAAATATAGATTCCTTCTAACTCCTCTGTAGTCCAAGTCAGCGTCAGCGCTTCTAGGCGGGTTCCTAGGTACTGTCCAGTTATTCGAGATCGTCTCCGTGTGAGTGCAACTCTAGCTATGTGACTGGTAGCTCTCCGCGCGAGGCTTCGCAGAAGCTTCTCGGGATGTCTGTGTGATTGTTTATACTGAAAATCGCAAAATAGCTGTGTTTCACATGTGGCTGTTTTCACGGCTTATCACCGTGAAATTCATAGGATCAATTCAGGTTCTTATCCTAGCGAAACTATTAGTATCAATGGAATATAAACTGAAATGGAAACATGTTGTTTCAGAGATCTTTCAATGTCACAAAGAAAGGTAGTTTCTTAGTATCATGAAAGCTTCACAGAAACCTGAAGTTTCATTGCAGCTTTCAAGGACGCCAAAATAGCCAGTTTCAGGAACAAAGAAAGTGGTGCTGAAAGAACCAATTTTCGCGCCGCTTTCTGATACCCCGAAACAATCAGTTTCATTATCTGCGCTATTTTTGCCATTGGTCTGGGCAATGCTGGACCAATAGCAAAAATGCCGCAGCTTTCTTTATGCCCGAAACTTGTTCTTTCAATATTTTTGTAAGGCACATTGAAAGAGACTCTTTCAACATTCCTTTCTTTATTTGTGAAACTACTTCCTTCAGTGGCCTTGAAAGGTACAGTGAAACTGAGACTTTCCATAAGCCTTTCAGGATATAAAGAAACCAGCACTCTTTGTGACACTGAAAGGGCTTTTGAAACAAGCAGTCTCAATTTCACTTCATGTTACATTGATACTGGTACTTTCAGGTGGGCCCACAACTGAAAGTGATACTACTTGTTTCACAGTTGGTTTTCATCCAAGAGAAACATTTCTTTTTTCAGTGTGTATTAATGGCCATCTTGCACCACCATGCCACTCCTCCTCTGAAGATCACTCCTTCATAGGAGAGAACTCGAGACCCTGGGTACAAAGGCACAGGAACCAAAACCTGGGCCGAGCATGCAGTTACTGGAGATGAACGGAGCATTAGATGCACATACTGTTGTAGGTTCTAATTGTGGCCTCATTTGCATGGCATAAGACGTGCTTGACCAACTTGGGCGCCAGAGAGAAAGTAAAAGAATGGAAAGTACAGGATGAGCCCGCCGTAGTACTGTACTATTTCGATCAATTCGGCATGGGTTGTGACCCATGACCGAAAACACCGATTCGGTACTTCGGCAACCAGCTGATTTTGGCGTGACATCTTCAAAAATTCGGCCCTCAAGACGAAAAATTCCGCACCTCCAAGACTTGGCCCGGATGTCGCGTATTTTACATTCAGCACTGGGCGCCGTGACCAGTGACTGAGACCAAAATTCGTCGCGGCACAGGGGGTGCGTGATGCGTGACCGCCGAATTGATCGAAATAGTACAGTATGAGAAGCAGCCTTATAGTTGCCTCAGAACTATACGAGAACTCGGACGGTGATCATGATTGACGACTGCCAGGACTCAGGAGAAGATTAAGTAGATGTGAGAGGCCAAGATTCTGTGTCAAGTCTGTGTGCTGATGACCATTGATGACCATCCAGCTATGCTCATATTCAGGAGAGCGGAGCAATGATACTTAACTTCGACTGAGTGGCGGCGAGTGCTGACATGGCAGCCCGGGTCACGTGATGGATGCGACGCGCCAACCAGGACCAAAGGGGGCCAAGCAAATAAGTATGGTTGCAGGTCGGGACTTGGAACAGCCCAAGAGCCTAGGGGTAATTTTAAGAACACATATTTTACAGCTCCTTTTCAGCCTGAACTGAGCCAAATTCTGAAGACTTGCTGAAGACATCGGAAATAAAGCATGTGACAAATTCCCTTAAAAGGAAATATTATGTCATCCGGTGATTGCCGTGGTCGGTCGGTCCCCTGGTCCAAGGCTTAATGCGTAATTCAACGGGGTATGCTTAATTTTTTTTTGCTACCCCCTTGCCCTGCCGACCTCACCGTGCCAGATGGCGCCCAACTGCGGCACACGTTTGTCGGAAGACTCTGTCTCCGCGCATCACGGACCTCGCCAATGGGCGCACAGGCCGGGTCTACCCGGGCCCTGAATGCAGTGAATCCCAAAGTGAGTTATCAAGACGCTCTTGCCAGCTGGTATGAATTATCTTCTAGTGTTCGAAAATTGGGGCGAGAACGGAGTTCAGACGCTGCTCTGGATGCAAGGTTCTCCGTTACTGTTCAGAGGCTTGTCAGATTGTCGACTGGCTCGAGGGTACGCACGCACATAGGCAGTTTTGTGCAGTGTGTTATCGCGTGATGTACAAAGGCAAGTGTTACGTTCCACAGAGGGCCTTCGACGATCTCACCCGTCCCCAGATATTCACGGAATCTCCACTTCACGTGATCGGGCATTCCTGCGATTCGTACTACATCACGATTATCTTGAAGCAAAGGGTAACATTATTTCGGACCGAATTCCGCACCCGGCAGACATCCCGTCGTTGACTCTATTTGACTACCGTCAAGGGCGCGTTAAAGTGGAGACGTTTGACATCTCCGCTGCACCCCAGAAATTGCCAATAAACACGTTATACCTGGCAGATCGCATGTCACGCGCTATGGAAAGCGACGGACGCATGGAGTTGCATGTAATGGTCCTCCCCAAAGGGAAGGACGGAAGATTTTGGGTCGTTCCCTTCCGCACTAATTCTGCGGTGGTGAGGGATTCCCTGGTTCTCATGCGGGCTGCCTTCCTGCGGGGCGGGATGGCCGGGGTGATGGCAGTGTCCGAAAGTCTGCGACTACCGCATGGCTTCGTCGAGATTCACTAGGACAAGATCGGACGTGGAAACGAACGTTGGAGCTGTGGATGGGCTGGATTTGCTGTATAGGTACAGGGCATCAAACCTTCCGGAGATGTAATCAGTAACCAGAGGGGTTTGTTGGGCAATATAAGACGACAGCATCGATCCCGGGTTGAGGCTAAATTCATTCAAGGTC
>WIQG01000295.1:0-188377 GCA_014925785.1 Mycena galopus ATCC 62051
GTGGTGTAGTGGTCCATATCCGTGTTCCGGAATCCTCTCCCGTTTACTTCCGTTGACCTCCGGCATTCCCGAGCCCGGTCATAACCCATCCGGAACCTATCCCCTCTCCTTCCTTTCTCTCCCCTTGACACGGATATAACACAGGGACGCGCAACTTTCTACCGCTCATCGCACTTCACGGCCACCAAAATTCGATCAATTCGCCGCCAATCCACGATCTTGATCAATCTCTGCCACTTCTCACATCCAAGTGAGTTCCTTCGATTTTATTGCCAATATCTCTTCACATAGGATATATCACAAGGACGATTCGCTCTCACCCCATTTGGCAAATATCTTATGCGCATAGTGTACCGGCATGTCGGACCGCAAAATTTGTCACTGTAAACCGACATGTGGGCGCCTCATTAGCGCTCGCACAAGACGTGACCATTACAGCAAAGTCCCCGCAACCTCAATCCGTCCATCGGTTTCTCCTCCACCAGAATTACCACCGACAACCCTGAAAATTCCCAGGCAGCGGACGATGTACCTCCTTCTTATTCCTCACCTGTGGAAGCACACTCCCCATCACCATCACATACTCTGGATCTCCACGACTTTGGAATGCATGAATGTTCGTACCCAGACGATAACTCGTGTTCGGGCTCTGTAGACATTATGGATATTGATTCAGCATCTGATTCTGCGTCGTCGGCGGGAACGGAAGAGCGTTCTATCTCATCTTTGGACCCCGACCTTGATCCGTGGTCAGGATTTGATGAGTTTCAAGACCGAGATGAACCGCTCTCTCATGCAGAAATGCTCCAACAACTAGAAGAAATGATGGGACCCGGTGATGAAGGTAAGTTGTGTGCCAGTTTAATTTCCCTTTCTGATGTTCTTTCAGATGATGCGCGCTTTGATCGCGAAACCGAGGCAGACTTGTGGAATGAACGTCGGTTGCCATTCCATGTGTTACGCCTCCCTCACTCATGTGTTTTCAGGGAACAGCATTTTGACAGACCAGGACCGAGATAACATTCGCGGCTTCCATTTGAAGCTCGTCTCTAAAATGCCACGAACAGCATATAACCAAATGGTTTACGCTTTCTCGCGCAAGATGGACCTCAGTTCTCAGTGGGTAATGTTCCATCGAATGGCGATCGTTTCTGGTGTGGAGCCTCTGTGGATCGACTGCTGCATCAAATTGTGTGCTGCATACACAGGTGGTTTTGCCAACCTCACAGAGTGTCCCTATTGCGGGAGTCCACGCTTCTCGGCGACCGGCAAACTACGGCGCATGTTCTGTTACCTTCCAGTAATTCCCCGTCTCCAAGGTTTTTTCCAGAACCCAAAATCCATTGAACGACTACTCTACCGCGTCAACTACGTCCACATCCCTGGGGAAATTTCGGATGTATTTGATTGCGAGCATTACCTCTCCCTTTGCGACCAGAATGTTGTTCTTGATGGCGAAACCCTGCCATACAAGTATTTCTCAGGCAAATACGATATTTGCCTTGGAGCTTGCATGGACTCATACCTGCTGTTCAAACGAAACCGTCATGGTCCATCTGCGACCCCAATTCTCGTGAAGAATTATGCGATAAATTCCGATGTTCGGACACATCTCGACCCCCTCAATGGTGGCTTGATGTCCACAGGCGTAATTCCCGGTCCTCATCCTCCGAAAGACGCGCGGAGCTTCCTCATTCCATATGACAATGAATGCGCTGCCCTGGCCGTTGGCGTGCGTACATTCAATGCCAGCACTCTCGATTTTTTCATGCTAAGGGGATACAACATTTTCGAAATGGGCGACATAATCGCCATCGAGAAGTCCCTCAACATCAAGGGACACAATAGCCTCTCTCCTTGCCGTTCATGCGATATCAAAGGAGTCCGCAATGTTACCGGCAGAGAGAAAATTTACGATGTACCACTCACGCATCCGGACGGGCGATCCTGGGACCCCGAAAATCTTCCCTTGCGCTCGCCAGAGAAGCTGGCCGCAGTAATCCAGAAATTTGACGAGATCTCGGCGACTTTCGAGAATCTGAACGCAGCAGTCAAGGCCAAGGACACCATCGCCAAGTTCCATGGCATAAAAGGTCTTCTTGCACTCCGCCGTGTAGGCTCTCTTCACTACCCCAGATTGCGACCATGGGATGCCATGCACCTATTTTTTGAAAATGTCGTCCCGAACTTGGTCCAACTTTGGAGTGGCAAGTTCAAGGGGCTCGACGAAGGAACAGAAAACTACGAAATTGATGAAGATACCTGGACTGCTATCTGGCAGGAAACCGCCGCCGCAGTCGAGCATCTTCCTTCCGACTTTGTGCGTGTTCTAGGTGAAACTTCCTCCTACTACAGTGCCGAAGCGTGGGCTTTCTGGTTTTTATATCTTGCGCCCATCCTTCTTAAGGGTCGATTTCGGCACCCGAAATATCACGCACACTTGTGCAATTTTTCTGATATTATAAAGGCCTGTCTTCGGTTCACGTCCACCACGACCCAAGTTGAAGATCTGCACCAAGATATAATTCGGTGGGTCAGGACATACGAAGAGTGAGTTCAATTCTGCTCAGCATCGACCTGATTTCATTCCCCTCCTAGATATTATTACCAATATAACGAAGCTCGTCTTTGCGTCTGTACACTGACCGTCCATGGGCTGCTACATGTCCCGAACGACATACTCTTCTGCAGGCCATCATGGACAACGTGGACCTTTTTCATGGAGCGATATTGTGGCATTCTTCAGGCCGGCCTTCGCTCGAAACAATTTCCATAGGCAAACCTTAACAAGAACGTGCTTCATGTGGCGTACTTGGAGCAGTTGAATGCCAGATATGATGTGGAAGCCGAGCTTTTCAAGGGGAACCCGGGCGCTCACCAGTTGGAATATGTTTACGAAGAATGTGAGTGTTGGATCGAATTTCCGTGGCCAATTTTTAATGAATTCAAGACCCCCAAACAGTTCTGATCCCTCCCTACAAGAGGAATCACATCCCGGACAACGCTCTTCGCAAGGAAATCGCGGATCTCTTTGCTGCCTTGCTGGGGAAGCACCGCAAGCAGATTCTTCCCCTTTTGCCAGAGATAATGCCTAGCTTTGGCAAATTGCGCATCCTACGTGGAGATTCTGTCCGCAGTGCATCGGCTTGTGGAGACGGTTCGACTGCCGAACGGAATATGTCGTTTATTAGAGTAGGTTTTTCCCTTTCCCCAACTGAATTCTCAGCTAATTCGAACTGGAGTATGAAATTCAAGTTCGTCGGACTGTATCTGATCCTTGGATCGCAAAAATCTCCTACGGCCGGCTGGAAAGAATTCTTGAATGCCGTCTCCCGGAGGCTGAGCTCCTGGGACATATCGCAGGCAAGAAACGCCTCCTCGCAGTTATAACCCCTTGCCAAAACACCGCTGGTAAAGACGCGGCTTTGGAAATGACATCATATCGCGGAATGGGAGATCCAATTGTTATTGATCTTCAGGCAGTGGTAGCGGTCGTGGGTCGGATGGAAACCCGGGGCAGATGGTTTATTGTCAACCGCACTGGAGGTCTGATTCGTCCCGAGTTTGTTCCCCATGATGAAGACGAAGAGGATTGAGGTTGATAGTGTGCTGGTAATTATTGTTGATGTACAAGACACGCGATATTGTTCAGATAAAATCAAACTGTTGATATATGCGCCAAATTTTGAAATTCTTGCCAGATATCCATGGTTGAGGAAAATGAACGAGGGACGGAGTGCTAAATCACGGCGAGTCACGACCACGTAATCGTTACTCCTTCTCTTCTTTCCACCACCATGGTCGCCAAAGCCAAACTCAATGGCGCGGTGGAGATGCACCAAATGAGTGACGAGCTCAAGAAGAAGGATAAACAAGTCCGTACGTCTACTGCAACACATCCGCAGGTTTAACTGAAAGGTTCTTGTCCTCTAGAGAGACTCGAGCGCGCGCTAGCCAATGCCTCCGCTTCCTCTGGGCCCCAAAAGCGACTCACTCCCAGACCCAAAGGACAGGCTGGAAGATCAGACGGATACAATATTCGCGATGCTATGGGGCTCAAAGAGGACGCTGAGAGATACAATCGACTCTTTGTACGTGCTTTTGTCATCTTGCTTTTCTTCAATATTAAAGAACCTCCTGAAGAGAATTGTAAAGGACTACACCAACCGATACCTCTCTGTATTCGACACAATATCAGATCAAGATAAAACACGCCTGGAAAAGACCAAAGTCAAAGTGCGTCGTTGTGGTGGCCTTGCTTCTCGAACTATACTAAATTGTTTTCAGATTGCAAAAGTCGCAGTGTTCTTCGCCAAATTCGAAGGTCTTTGGCCTATTCATGGAGGATATACAGAACTATTCACGCGCGCACATTCCCAAACATGGCACATTGGAATCAAACAGTGCACATCCAGATCAAAGGGTGCACATTCCGATCAATGTGCAGTGTTTGACTTCAAAAAGGGCATTTTCCGATTTGCGGCGGGTTTGGCATGGGATGGAGCACGTGTTTCACCACAATTTTCAACCCCTCTCTCTGACCACCATCCCCGCTGCCCGACAGGTCGAACAAGCGCACCCAATGTCCCCCGATCTCAACGCCAGATCACCCGCCGACCGAAAGTATTTTGACAGCCTGACGGCTCGTCAATTGATAGTTTTGCGCCACTGCGTACGTCGCCACTGCGTACGTCGCCACTGCGTACGTCGCCCCGGAGGTTTCTCCCACGTACATTGCGCTCAACGCCAGCCAGTTTCTTCGATAACGAAAATTTCCATGGCCATCACTGTCCACTGATATTCCTTGCCTCAGGAAAAGATGGCTGGGACACAAAAGAAGGCAGTGGTAACGCCAAAGTCGTATCTGCACCCGGCGAGGCAGCCGTCGACTGCAAAGCTTTGCGTTTCAAGTGTAACGGTTACTGCCACTGCTTGCGATCGGCTCAATCCCGCGCTTGGAACCGATCTTGTCTTGTTTTGTTTTGGACCTTCCGGGATGCAACTATAGTGGCTCAGCAGGACATCAGACGCTGAGAAGGGAAACTGGGGAAGAGCGGGCCACAATCTATGTTTATTTTCAGTGTAGTGTCCCGTCTCATGCCTGCCAAAGCTTCATGGCGATTGTACAGGGTGCCAAGTGCGTCGCGGTCGAGTCCAAGGGCAGAACAGAACGTGCACGGGTGAACCGATATTGAGGCCGAAAATTCTGATTTTGCTCTGCTGAACTTTCTAACGTGACGTTCCCGAACCCCATCCTCATAAACGTAAATGGAACGCTGACGGAGAGACGCCAATGAGCGGCCACTGAAAAAAGGGAAACAGAGCCCGAACAACGTACTTTCTTGCACTCCTGTTTTTCTACGCTAAATTCCTGAGGTTTCAGTGGATAAGTAACGAGTAACGAGTAGCTAAATATCACTTGTAATAAATATGTCGCCTTTGCTAGTTGAAGACAATTAATTGAATTCCGCTCTGATGGCCTTGAGTGAATTATGTGCCAATTTAAGGCATAGCGCAGTACATCGCCACAAATCGGAAAATGCCCGGTATGAAATCAAACATTGCACATTGATCGGAATGTGCACCCATTGATCTGAATGTGCACTCTTTGATTTGAATGTGCCATGTTTGGGAATGTGCGGGCGCGAATAGTTTCGTTTATCCCGCTATTCATGACATGATGGCATCTTATCTTCTTGGGATGCAAACGCGGCGGCGGACCGACCTGAGATTGGAGAAGGAGGCGGAGGAGTGTGACTCGCGACATTGTGGCAAAACGCATGCTGTTGACGATTCAGATGCTTCAATGGAGTCCGACTATGATGACGAGGGCGAGGAAGAAGAGGAGGAGGAAGTCATCCCAACACGTAGATCCAAGACTGCCCAGAAGGCGCTGTATCTCGATTCGGATGACGACGAAGACGACGCAGTAATGACTATAAGAAAGGTGAGTACTAAACACCTGTTTTATGTCTACACTCTTCCTCAACGTCCATACAGAATCGTGTTGCTGGTAAAAGAAAATCGCCACCCGGCCCTGTTCACGAATCACCTGCAAAAAAAGTAAGTTCTATCTGGTTTGTTGGTCTAGATCTTACCATCTCCGTAGGCGAAGACAGGGAAATCCATTGAACAGCCGGTTTCTTTTGTTACATTATTCGCAAAGGTATATTCGCGTATATCCCATGATTCAATCCGGCTTCCTGAAGACCTAGAAAAACACTGAGAAGAATCGGCCTGTCAATAGGATATCCGATAAGAATGTATGTTCCTCAATTTCCCCTCAATCCTGCTCCCTCATTTGTTATTAGGTCAAGAGCGAGGACAAACCTGAAAAAATCGTCAAATTCACCGCATCACCCCTCCAGTTGACAAACCCTCCCAATCTGTCTTGGTCTCGTCTTCCTTCTAGGTGTCCAGAATGTGACGAGGAGCTACCCAACGAACCCAACACGCTTATTAACTCGCTTTTCTCTCAACTACGATGTCACGTCAAGAACGTCGGGGACTCTGGCCCTGGCGTCGAGTTCCTACGCCTCCAATTCTGCGGAGCCATCCAACAAGAAATTAACAAAGACGAATTCTTTGTCTTGGGAGATCACCGCAATTGGCCTGAAATGATTGATTATGCTCTCCTCGTCACACGGACACAGCGCCTTCGTCCCTATCTCATTTCCATGATCGAAGACGAATCCATCCTCGTAAAGTCAGATATCTGGAGCACCTTTCTGGAATCCATTGACTACAAGATCTTCGAATTTGGAGCCGCAGACTCCGTACTTGGTTACACACATGCTCTCTTTGCACGTCGTGCCGGATAGTGCATTGAACTTTCCGCCTTTGATCTATTGCAACTGATTGGCTGAAGTTACGGCCCCAAAGGCCAATTCGTTCTCAATTCGACAATTGTTAGCATTCTGGCAGACGAGCAAGACTCTCTGGTGGGTTCCCTTCACCGCACCATCCACGACATTGTCTCTGCAAATCCCGAGTCCTTTGATGAATATGACGCAGAATCGGACCTGATACAGCTGCAAGATTTCGTCTCCTTCATTCTTGTTCCCTTCACGGCTGCCTTGCTGATCGCGGAAGACCTTGATCTGGACCTGGAGGACGCCGCCAAGATTCGTGATGCCAGCAACGAGTATGGGGATGTGCTGCAACCTGACAATGGCGACGACGACATCATCGAACGCTTGCATGAAGAAAATATTGAAGCAATGAAGGATTGCAGAACCGATTTTTTGCGGCCCGCTCCACGTGTTCGAAGATCTTATTTCTCTGTTGAATTCATGTCCGATTTTCTTTCCAGGCTTTGAAGGCCCAACTCATGTTAGCAGACTCCGAGGTGCGCCATTTTTTTTCAACCGCGAAGATACTTTGTTGATCCGTGCTTAGGCTGAAGTAGACGAAGACAACAACAAACAGAAGTCAGTGAAAGCGACAGGGCTCTCGTTAAAGGATTTTAAGGTGCGCCAGCATTCCAGGACATCATCCAGTTGATGAATCAACTCCACTAGTTTGAGGACGAGAAACCGGACAAGGGTGCGCCGGCACTTGTGAGTCCGTCTCTATTTGAGGCTGACTTCGATTTATAGGGTTCAACGACAATAAGAAGGTCACTGTGTCGCTTCCTGTGAGTGCACATCAACGAAACGGAATTGAATTCAAACCTTCCTCTAGCCAGATACAGAAAAGAGCCACAAAAAATCCAAGGCAAAGGCAGCGCTCACTGTCGATGATTTTGTAGAGGTACGTGCTTATCGGAAAATGCCAGTTTATTAATGCATTTTTAGCCGGACCCTGTGGCAAAGAAGACTGCCAGGAAGACAAAGGAGAAGAAGACTACTGCCAAGCAGACGAAGGAGAATAAGACTGCTGCTCCGAAGGTGCGCGCTTTCCATCCAGATGGCTGACCCAGTGCTGAAATATTGGATCATCAGGTGAAGAAGAACCCAGTGCAATCGAACTGCGGAACTCGCGTAAAGTCAAAGGCCGTTGAATCGTAGTTATATCTATTTTTTCTGTGCTTTTGTAACATTGTTGAACACGACGCTGCTTGATGTTTGGAACTGCGCGAGTTTTGTCACTCTCCGGGGCTTTCCCGGCCACAAATGGCATCTGAAAAGACTCTCAATCGACTCCGAATTTATTATGTAGGCTTCGTAACCAGTGGCTTCAGAGCGCGGAGATTTACAAACAATTCGGAAGGCGTGGGAGTGAAAGTTACGCGTGACTGTCACAGTGTGACACGACGCGCCTCTTCTTTCCACTAGCATCGTCTCGTTTGCTTGCAGCCATCCCTCTCATTATAGCTTCTCGGCTGGATCCCAAACTCATAATAAAGCCTCAAGACACGTCCCAACGTTCCTTTGGATCCCATTCGGCCTGTTCTTAACCTCTGAGGACCTAAATATACAATTTTCTCCTTTTCCGCCAAGAAGGGCGCGCGTGGAGACATTGGCGGAGTCGAGGGGTTCCAAACCATCCCAAAAGCGAAATACGTCATCCCTCAATGTCTCTGTGGTCCTTTGCTATTCCCCCACGTCACGCCTGACTCGAACCCGGGACACGAACGGGCGGGTATCGCAACGGACCACTTTTTCTTGCCCAATTTCGGCACTAACACCCTTCCATACCCGTACAGGCTCGTTTCTATCAAGGACGGGTCTATGGAGCCAGGTCTTAGAGGAAGGTGTGTGGCTCCGTTCCCATAACTCGAGTTCAGCTGACTTCAATACATACCTGGCTCCGGCGTCAACCGGAAACCAACAATTCAATGCCTCATGTCCAGTCGTTGACATGGGCATTGCGCCTTTCGCATTCACAGTGCGCTTCATTCTTGTTTCCTGTTTCCTTTGCCAATCGCCATCCCCTCTTTTTTTCCTTCCTGTCATTGTTCTAATTGCAATCATCCTGCCCACGAGGTGTCCGAGGCTTCGTAGGTTTCGTTGGCTCTTGGTTCCCCCAACGGACCCGGCGTCTACTTCCGGAATCATTCTTATCCTGCAGTCTCGGTTGGGCGGTTTTCTTTTTCGCTGTCTTGCGCTTGAGCAAATAGTGATCGTTTGCCGCCCTGCCAAGTTTTCTCTTCCGTGTTGTGTCAGGTCGTTGGACTGCCCCTGTCTCCTTCTCTAATTGATCTGTTTCGGGGCTCTTCTCGCTCGGAAGCAAGGTTCCCTACGCGCGTACATGGTTTCGGTGATGATTTGACGGTTCTCATCCCCTAACTTGATAACTCATCCTTGCTCTGCAGCCCCCGCGGTCCACGGCCCCTCCAGTTTGGAATGTCAAAGGTGCAGTGGCCTTTGATTTTTTTTGTTTCTCATCATTTTCTCGGTGTAATCTGCAGGGTATTTCTTTTGATATTCTTTATTGCATCTGGCGGCTGCGCCAGCGGTTTACATAACATTGAGAAGATCGACCACGCTGTTCGTAATTCTCTGTCTCCTTCGTCTCTTTTCATTCACTCTGAGTCAGGGCGGAGTCATTTTGAAAATTTCCTTGCTGCCGCCATGTTTCAGCCACCAGTCGTCGCCTTTTCCGAAGTCCCACGAATCCCGCTTACCATCCACATTCTCTGAGTTCTCCTCATAGTGTTCTCCTCAATTTTCTCTTGCGCTCGGTGGCCCGCATGTTTATTTTCCCTTCGTTTCCTCCTCTTCGTGTGCGATACCAATATATACTGAATTGTTTATCTCACTTCAAACGGTCCGGCCGAGCGACTGGCTGGTGGGTCCTCATTTTCCGCGTTGGGGTGTTGCTCGTATCTTCCGGGATGATAATCTTTTTCCGTTTTCTAGTGGTGCTGTACCACTCATGTTTTGGCCTCCTTCGGGATCATTTTCTGTGGTGGGTTCCCTTGCCTGATTCACATCTCCTCGTTAGCTGCATCGGCTGTTACCCTTCTGGATTCCCATATTTCTATCCCCAACACCGCGACGTGATTGACTTGTACGCCGCTGAAGCTTTCCGACGCACACGAGGGATTGATTTCAGCTCTTTTCCGCAGGGATGGTGGTTTTTCTATCGCATGAAAATTTCAAGGCTGACGTTTGCTTTGGCAGGCTATCGTCGGATGTTTTGGTGTGCCCTACCCTCGCCTTCCGTCTGTTCTCCCGCGGCAATAGCCGACACTGTCAGAAACTGTGCGCTGCTTTTCGGTTTTCACCCCGCGGCCTCTCGCTGATTTATTAATGACTGTTTATACCGATATTCTTCTGACTTGCGCTCTTCCTTGAACCAATCATAACCTCTCCATTCTTTGGATCTGCCCTGATTTCTTCCGAGTCCCCGCCTTGCATATACAGGCTCCTCTACTTGCAACGCCCGTTACTCATTTCCTCCGATGACACTCAAAGCTCAGCAAGCAATTTCGACCTCGTGAAAATTTCTCCGTGTAGGTTTGCTTCACTTTCCGCGCCTCCTCGTCGCGCACGGTAGCTGTTCACCTTATTAATTAGGGAGTTGCATATCTACAGACGACCCTGGAACTGATGCAACGGCGATGTACCCCCCGGAAATCTAATTTGGCGGTGAGCTTCGCTGCGAAACTAGAGTTCTCCGACGATCGCGAAGCCTAGTACGCAGACTGTTTCGTTTCCACTCTTTCCAGGTAGTGACGGTTTATTTGTGGTTACCTTTCGCCTTTTCAATTTGATTTGAATTTCATGTACGTGACATTCTCTTACGATGCTGTACTCTGAAACTTACACACACTCAACTAGTGCTGTACCCCATGGACACACTCCTCCCTTTACTTTCCTGCTTCTCCTTCAGTCCTCTTATCTTAACATACTTTCCTTTCTCCGCAGGGCGCCCTGCGCCGACCGCGCGCCCGACTTTCATTCCCCTACAGGGTAATAAGAATGGGTGCGTCGTCGTCCCTCCGTATGCGCTTGCTTCAGCGCCTCATCTTCCTCGTCTTTTTCCGTGCCACCTCATCCGAGTTGACTTGGAGTGACGCCGCAGCAAGCTAATGCGAATTTATTTTCGAGGTACAACGGCGCCCCGACCGTACGCCCGCCAACACAATCTGCACGACCCATCCTGTATGGCGTGCGCGGCACCTCTGTTCGAGCGAGGGGTGCTGAGCCTGCAGCAGCGCGAGAGGGATGCATGCGTTTGGTGAGCAACGTCCTTCTCTCCACTCTTCTCTCTCTTTCCGTCTCCTTCCTTCCTTCCTTCCACAAAATCAGGCTGCGCGGATGCGCGCGGTCTCAAGAGCTAGTCAATGCCCGGCGCGGAAACGGCGGGGGAACGAAGCTCGGACGGTTGCGAGACTTTCAGATTCCATTCGCTTCATTATTCCGAGTTCCGTTCGAACTTCAATCCCTGATTCTTCTCTTCATCGCACGAGTTTAGTCTCGACGCTGATTTTTTCCATCGGGACTCGTAAGGTTCAAGTGCTAAGTTCATGGTGCGTCAAGTCTTTCCGAGCTTTCTTCCTTGCACTGGACTTCTTCCTGTCTTGCTGAGCTCGGCGTCCTTCAATATCTATTTCATTCCTTCATCCACCGACCTTTTCCCGTCCCTGGATTCATTGTTTCGCACTTCCATATTAATCTTCACGACCCATAGGCAGCTCCGCTGGCAATCCGCCCTCCCTTCCTCATAGGTGTGATCTGTTACTATGCCCTGCGTGGTGATTGCCGCTAACCTACGTTCTTTGCTTGTTTCGAGCCAGGATAACCTTGTCGAACCACAAGTGAGCTCCGGTTTATCAATGGTGCGTTGATATTTTTTTCCCTTGTATCTGCACATTTCCCTGTCTGTCTCCGCTATTACCCATTGCAATTTTTTTTTCTGAACCTTTGCATACGCCCGCTTCACAAGGTTCTGAATCAGCTCGCCTTCTTTCACTCTCGATTAAAAAAACCAACTTCCATGTCGGACTCAACATATTTTCCATTCCTTTTGGGGCGCCCTGTAATGCTTTTGGTGTGTCTTTTTCTGTCGTTTGGTGTCTGGGGTCGAGCCTGATCTATATTTATATTCCTCCATGATTGTCTGACATTATTCTTCCTGCTGCGCGCCCCATCGCTGTTGCTGTTGGCTTGGGGACTATCCAACCGCGTATTCTGCTGAGTTTTCGCACTTGGAACATTTTCAAATCCAAATAATCTTCACCGGTACGCTGTACGTCTAGATCTGGCCCTGTGTCCGCCTCAATATAGTATCTCAACGGTGCGTTGCTCATCTATATATTCTTCTTGATTCTGCCTGCTTGTCCTCTCTGTTTATTTCTCGTCCTCGTTTCACTCTTCTGATTTTGGCTTCGTTTTCTGTCTCCCACAGTTTGTGATGTGTTTGGTTTCTGGGCTGTGGTTTTTCCAATATGCGTGCCATTCCGTGGCTCATATCATTGGGGCGTCAAACCAATTCCAGCTTCGGCCCTCCAGAGAATTCTTCTACCGCACAGCAGGCATAGGTGGGTTGTCATGTCTCTCTCTTTGACATCGACACCGCTCATTCTTCGTCTATATCTGCCCTTTCACCGCCGGTGCGTAGTAGGCAACTGCGAATGCTGGGTTGGTTCGCTGGCTCGTGGATTTTAATTCAGGACTTCGTGATTTTGACTTATTCACTAGATGTTAGCAATTTCTCCATGCGCCTGCGGTGAGCTTACTTCGCCAACTCACTTGATTGATTCTAGTTTAACTTGATGAGCAGGCCTTGGATGTGCGCTATCACATGCGCGACACCATAGACTAGTGCGGAGACCTGTATTTATGTACCAGCAATATGATTATGTGGACCTCTCTACCTGACTGTATGGACAATCATCCTGATTGAGCAGTGGTAATCAACCTGCTTGACTGAACTCAATCCAGCTGATTGTGTGACTCAATCGACCTGTTTGACTGAACACAATCAAGGTGATTGTCCGACTCAATCAACCTACCCAACAAAATCTGCCAAATGTCAATCAGTCGGATTGAGCAGATACAATCAGGCTGGTTGAGCACGGACAGTCAGCCTGATGCATTGACCCTATCAGCTTGGTTGTATCCATACAATCAGGCTGATGCAATGTTCTCCCCACAGTATAATTTCGTGTCAAAGCGGCACTGCCTTTGCCAGCTCTCTTTTTAGAACCTCCGAGCATCCATGCATCAACTACCAATGGGCAACGGTCCAGTGTTCCCATAAGAGCTATTCAATCTAGTCATCGACCATTGCATACATGGATCGCCATCTTTCGCCAAGCGTGTTGAATCTCTCCACCTCTGTAACAAACATGAGATGGGTCGAATGAGCTGGATGCATGCATCGGAGGACCCCAGGCAATTTTGGTCCCGCCTAGTGCCGCTTAATCGTCTCTGTATCACACTCGACGGTATCGCCTGGGTCATGGTCTCGCGCGCACTCACCCTATCGACCGTCACCTGTCTGGAACTCATCCGTGTATTCTGCCTTCCGTTCGCATTCTTGTGCCACCGTCGTTCACTGCGTTCCCTGACACTCCGCCAGGTCACCTTTAACCAGGCCGAGAGCTTTGATGGTGCCATCGCAGCCTGCTGCGCCGGCTCGCAGTCAGCGCGATTGGAGCCCCTTTGCCTCGTGGGCGGCTCCGAAACCCTTAACTTTATCACGCGCTGGATCCTTCTGCCGGAATCTTGGCTCGACGTCTCATGCCTTCGCTCGCTCGAGTGCAATGTTGACGACTTCCCCCGATCCAGCGCCTCGTTAGGGCCGCGCGAGGCCTGCAGCGCTTGTGCCTCTCACATTATGAGGACGGTCAGTTTCTTCATTATCTGTGCGTGCGAATGGTGGCTGACCCACAGACAGTCTCGGACACTCATATCCTTGACCTTCAGGATCATCTCCACCTGCACATGCTTTCCCTGAAGATGTGGGTGCGCAATGACACGTATGGTCTCATCTGTTGAGGATCAGCACCCGCTGTCACTGGGAAATGTCGCTTTCCCATCTTCCACTGCTCCCTTCCTTCCATCTGGGCAATTACCGCATTGAAGTCAAAACTGATGAGAAGTATGTCGGCGTGAAATTCAGGACGGACACTCGAAATCTTTTATCCGAGCACGACAAAGACGAGGCACGCACTGCACGATACTGCGGACATCGCATCCTGGAAATTGAGGACATGACTGGAAGACTCACTCCAAAAGAGCTCAAACAACTGTATATGGCTCGCGTTGACTGCCACCTGATCCATGCTTGCGAAGTAACACCGGACAGCGAGGACGTGCACATCAAACAGTTATGTAAAGTTCAAGTGAGCTTTCTTCGCCGAGTGCTCAATCTGCACAATCGGCCGAGATCGCACCCCTATTCACGGAGATTGGAATTATGCCTCTACGTGTCCGTCGCCTGCTTCTTGTTCTCACCCACTTGTGTTACTTCCTATCCCAGGATCACACCCACTATGCACGCGCTGCTCTCAATAGTTCTATTGAGCTGGCTAGCAGGGGGAAAAAATCTTGGGCAGCAGATTTGACTAAAGCTGTGACGAAACTTCCATTCGAGTGCTCGGAGTTGATCTTACATGTGAAACTACTAGTAAACACATCGAAGACTACTCCAAAGAAGTGCGCAAGCTGATGCTAGAATGGTTGCAAGGCAAGATTGACGCGTCCGAAAAGCTCTACCTGCTACACGGCCGTCGTGAACCACAAAAGGACAAAGGACCAACGCAAATCACTTCATGCATGCGGCATTCCCTAACGCTGGTGAATACTCAGAAGCATCGTGAGGCAATTACCTCGCTGCTACTGTCCACTCACCTGCTGGCCGTCGAAGTCCTGCGCTACGTCGATCATGCGTACCAACCCGTGCCTCGAGAGGAACGACTGTGTAGATTCTGCAAGAAGGAAGTGGAGACCCCGGAACATGCTTTGATCTCTTGTAAGTCCTCGGACGTGCTGGTTGATCTCAGAAATACTTTCCCCGCCAAGCTCTTCAACGACCTCCCGGAATTATGCATCGAGATGTTGAGACTTTCGGACACTAATTTTCTGAAGGCCATCATCTATCCCCGTTCGACAATTGCGCTGGTTGCGAAGTACGCGTGTGATGTCTTGGAGGTTTACTACGCTGTGCCCGTGCGGCGTTTGCGTGCTCACTGCTGGAGAGGTAGTTCTGGATCGACGTGCTAACATTTTTCTTTTTTGCTTCTTGATGTTTGTCTAGTTCTACCGCGGCGATTGGTATGGGAAACCAGTAAACCTGTGACCGTGAGCTCGACTGGAGAGACTTGGAGGAGCCCAGGGACGATCGTGTAATTACTAGTGCGTGTACACCGGGACTCGGATACTTCCTGGAAACCGGCGTTCATGAGTTGGACCGGCCGTGTAACCCTACCTACCTACCTACCCATCACGACATAACATCTCCGCGGAAAATAATGCCCGTGTCAAACTCGCGGATGCCGACCGCGCGTTGGCGGCGTTGTCATTCATTACCAGTATGACGATCAGTTTCTCGATTTGGGAAGACCATCGATGTCTCCGACGAGTTCGTGAAGGAGATGCTCGCTCGGCTGCTGCCCTGGTTGGACGATGGAAATGTGACTTGATGATAATGAAGGTGGCATGAATCGAGAAAGCCGAGGAGCGTTGAGCACATGGCGACCATGCAGAAACTACACGGTGAAACTGTTGAAGGCAAGAACGTGGTAAGAGAAATCTAAACATCGGCAGGGGAGACGATAATCTCGATTCGGGCAAGTAAACTGATCATCCGAGTCTGTGTCTACATCATCTTCGTCGTCGTTATCTGGGATATAATAATCGAGAGCTAACGACGATATCATTGACGGTACCGAGAGCAAATGAGACACCATTGATTTCTCCAGATTTCCGCTGCGCGATGAATTCTTCGACCTGCACCCAAAAGTCCATTCTGATTGTACGCTTCCTTCAAATGGAAACTGTAGTTCCTGATTATCCCGACAAACAAACCTGGCTGGAACTAGATCGGTCGATCTGAATTTGACGTCTTTATCAGGTGCCTTCCACGGGACCGAAACGAAAATATTCAATTATGCAAGATATGCCTACGCTTCGCTCCGGCGGATTTTAAATCGCCCATTCTACTGTACAATTTCGATCAATTCGGCACTAATCCGGAAATTTTAGTACAATTAAAATCCAAAAGAATTCCAACAAATTGAGAAAAATTATTGCCGCAATAAAAAAAAATGGGTGTGACGCGTGACTGCCGAATTGAATGAAATTGTACAGTAAACTGAAGTGTATTTATTTGGCACATGGAAAGGTGTATTAAAACAACTCAATCTGAATTCGAGCCAACACATTGAAAACATCCGATTCAGAAGCGGCGAGGCGACAGCGATGGCACAGAAGCATGGCAGTAATTATCAAACAGGATTGGACACTTTGAGCATCTTGTTTGCAATTAAATGGTTCACACAGATTGAAAAGGGGAACTTCACGTGGGAGAATTCAGTGAACGGTAGGGTTAGAGTGGACGAAAAACAACCAGAAGAATCACAGCGTCGCCCAGATCTGAATCTTAACTATGAATTATGAAAATGTGTCGCTAGGCACACTGAAAACACCCCTGATACATACGCCAAGTATCCTTGCGAAATGTACGCGGCATGAGATTCGATTCAAAAATGATAAGTGACAGACGCGAATACTTAAGGCAGCCCAAGAAAAAAGCGACAATTGGCTGCAGCTGGAAATTTGAGGGAACAATGAGAGGCATTGAAGTAACCGCGAGGATGGACAATGAAACTTGATTAAGCTTGAGCTGGAGAACGTATCGGTTGCGACAGCATAAACAAATTTTTGGCCACACGTTGCGCCGCTTACTGTGGAGGGAATCGGAGTGATGGAAACATTAACGTTGAAAGTCTGCAGTTATTTGAGTCAAGGATGAAAATTGAGGGGGACTTGCTGAATGCAAGTGTCGGCTCTGCATTTCCTCCGCCATTCCCGGCTATCCCTCCGGTGGTGGAAGAGGAAGAGTCGGGGCGCAGCCGCACGATGACGCGCAACCCACGGCTTCTCTTTCCGCCCTGTTTCCGACCAGTCAACTTGCTCACCACCCGCCACTGTGCCAGCCATATCCGCAGCAAGGCGAAGAGCGCACGGAAGAGGTCATGTCTTCGTCAGTGGAGCTTTTCCGACTTGTATCGATCATGCCGCCACCAGCACTTGAAGATCTCGAAACGGAGGTGCTCGTCGCCGAAGTGGAAGTGGAGGTAGACGTAGACGCCGCAGTCGTAGGAGCGAAGGCCAGCACCCATTCCTCCATCAACTCCCCACGCGGCTTGGGCTCGACACGGGTGCTGGTGGGGGTGTGCACAAGGGCGGTGCCGCCACAGGTGCCTGTGGGCGGGATCAGGGGAGGGTGAGCGCAAGTGGGGAAGTCAATGAAGACGAGGAGCCAGATGAGACCGAGGGATACGGATATGGATACGGTGACGAGAGCGGCCGATACAGGTCGAGCTCGGCGGCAGGTGGCATTTCGAGGTTGAACTGCGTGCATAGACAAGTATTGAGTGGTAATACCGTATCATTTCAATCAAATCGACAGTCACCCGTCACGCACCCCGGTGTCGATGTCGAAATTTGGTCGAGGTCACGCGTCACACGGGCCGTTGTCAAACCTCCCGAGCGTGACATCGTCCCAAAAAGTTGTCTCAGAACGCAAAAAAGGCGAAATTTTCGAAAATTTAAATTTTGGGGGTGTCTGGCAAAATTTCGGCCAGTGTTGAAATGTCGAATAGGTAAATTCCATCACGCGTCACAACCCCTGTCGATTTGATCGTAATGATACGGTACATACAATTTGAAGGAGAATGAATATGCGCCCACTATCCACCTTTCCCTCTGGTCGGACGTGCAGGCGGCATAGAGGATGTGGAAGAGCTTGGTGTAGATGTGGAACACAATCTGGTCCGTCTTGGCCTGGTCGGCTGGCGCCATTCCCATCCTTCAGATCTCCAAATGCTCTTCGCACGAGTCCGAGCTCGACAGCTGCTCGAGTTCTTCAATGCAATACTTGAAGGGGGTGCTCCAGAGTAGTAGCAGCGGAGACAGTTCACGCGCAGCAGCGCAGTGCGTCCGTGCCAAGTAACGTGTATGTGTGCCACTAGGGTACATCAATAGGTATAACATATCCAAAATCTAGGTTCATCCAAGCAGTACTCCAAATGCTGCAGGTGACTTGCTGAAGACAGAGATTTTGCAGTAGAAATTTCATTTTTTCATGGCATCAAAAATACCAGTATTGCGTTGACTGCGAATTTTGAATGTGATTCCAATTTCCAACACGCCTACTTTCAAGGAAATCCGATTGAAATTGAGCTCAGGGTGGATGACTTGCTGAAAATCCATGAAATGAGAGAAAAACAAGCTGCGCCCTAAGTTCCGCAAAGAGCTATAATGCGAAATATTATTACCGCATTCACTTCCTTCTTTTTCTTTCTTTGTATCTCCCGTTTAGTGGGGCTAGGATGTATTGTACTTATCTAAGCCGTCTCAAAAGGAATACAGGGGATTGTCCGCCGGGACGACGTGCCGCGCGAAACTGCTACCGGAACCAGATGTGTGCATATCATGATGTATGTTGATGTCGAGGGTAAACAATATTTATGTATCGAGCGAGGAAGACGGCAGATCTCCGACATCGCCTGGTAAATGTTCCGACTCGACCGCTTTGTAGCATGTCAGCGCACTGTAGACCAACTTTCGAATGATTTTGGAACTAACCATTGCTAAGAATCCTCCGTTCGAATTCCATAACAGAGGGTATTGGCCGCTGGCCCACAGAATGACGGCAATATCCGGAGATAAATGTATCATCCCAGTTCGTGGTAGATTGTGCTCTTTTAGCCCGAATATCATCGCCCATTAAGCGTTTCATGATTTCAGGGGCTTCCGGGCGAGTCTCGGGAATCTCTTGCCAGCAGTCTTGAAGCAGATTCCAAAGACCATCCAGTGAGGGCTTTTCCAAACATGACGGGGGACGGGAAGGCCGACGACCTTCGGTGACCGCCTTAATCACTGCAGTGTCCCTGAGAATTTCCGAAAACGGAGCAGTTCCTGCTAGCAGCTGTTCATACAATATGAATGTTCGTGTGGTCAAAATAGAACAGTCAATGAGTACACACCTCATACACAAGGCATGCAAATCCATAAACGTCCGAATAATGAGTATTAAGCCCTCCATTGTGCAGCTCGGGGGCTTGATAGCGCGTCGTCCCTCCTTGAGATTGCTTGGATGAATTGGTAAATCGAATTGAGGACATGGAAGTGATGATGGTAGAGAGGCCGAAGTCTGCAATGCACGCCCTCCGCGAAGGAGTCACGAAAATGTTATCCTATCCGAGCATGAAATGGCGGAGAACAAAAATAGGTAATAACCACATACACCTTTCAAATCGCCATGCACGACTCCGTTGGCATGGAGGTACTCGAGGCCGAGAGCCACATCCAAAATCTAGTGGAATGGTTCAATCATATACCACCTTCGGTTAAATGAAACGACTGACCAAAGAAAGAAGAAAATCTGTGTCATATGTTTCTTTCTTCAAGAACCCCCGGATATGACCGTTTTCCATCCAAGGAGACACTAGGCAGAGCCTGTTCTGGAAGTAGTACAAGCCGTAAAATGGTAGGAGGTTGGGATGGGAGAGTTGTCGCCAAATAAGGGCCTCTCGACCAAACTCCTACGCGAAACGTCTAAGGCAAATTTTTCGGGGCAATTTGATTTCGAACCTTTAGTATGGCGTCAATGTCTGATTCGGTGAATACCCTCATCATCTTAACAGCGACAGCTTGATCGCGGAGGAATCCTTTATAAATATCGCCGAAAGCTCCACCGGCTACTAGTTCTCCATGTATCAGGCCTGTGAGTGGGAAGCATCTGGGATGGAGCTTTGAGTCACCCGAGAGCCTTATGAGGGCTTTCCAGAGTCTGCTCCGATTGATCATTCCAAGATTCGAGTTGTAATCCAGCAGCTAACAGTCACCCGATTAGTAAGCCATCGCCCAAAACACAGCTGAACTCACGTCCTGCAAGAGATCCAGACACCATTGAGCAGAGGCCCCGCGGCATGCCAAAAATTTAGAATATCCCTCTCTATCGTTGTGGAAAAGTGTGTCCAGACGTTCCATGATATCGCGGATATTGGCATCTGGAGGATCGAATTATTATACCAAAACAAGCCTGAGGTTCACATCGAAATCGCTTGCCTCGTTCAGGTTCACCTTGTGCATGCTTTCCATCCTCGTAACGATAATCATCATGATCATATGCGCTTGACCTGGAATCTTTATCGGAATGTTCGTCAAGGGTGCGAGAACAAACGACTGTGGCACGCACCAGGGACCAATTGTGGCGTACATTGCAGCAAAAAGCTTATAGTTTCCGCCAGCTTCGCCGCCATTCCAATCCACGATGCGGAGGGATAAGATGCCGGTTGTTTCCCTTGACGTAGAGTAGCCAGCCCCTGTGAATTGGTCCAGGGCGAGTCCAAAAATCCATCAAAGGTGAGGAATGTGAACAGAGTGCGGATTTTTTCCATTTGAGCATCTGGGAACTGCTCAGCCTGAATGTTGTCGAAATATTCCTGCGTAGTGTGGTGGACAAGTCGCACCACAGATCCCTCATGGTCTATGATAACTAGACCAGCACATACAGCAAGAATAATCTCGATGTCCAAAACATTGTCCTCGTCTATCTGCGGCGCCCCAGGTTCAACGGCCAGTCCTATTTGTAATTCTTGGACCGTCAGAAGCTTCTTCGCATTAGCGACCCACATCAGGGCAGTGAGAGCCACCTGTCTGTCTGTCTCGTTCTGTGCTTGAATTCGCTCCATGGCATCGTCGTAGCTGTGGTAGAGGTCTTCTGGTAAGTGTTGCAGTGCTTCTCGAATATGCTTGATAGAGCTCTTTGTCGTCAAAGATTGGATATGTAGCTTGGCGCACAGGAACCTAAAGATTATTCTCGGTGATTACCCAACGGCACAGTAAAGACACTTACATTCCATCCACCATGCCACAGATTTTGGAGAGAATTTCCTCTCTTAATGCGGACACTTTTCGAACATGCTTCGAGAGACGGGAGGACATCTCAATTCTAGCATCCACATATCTCCGAACATCATCGACATTCGCGCGGATCTCTAGAGTGTCGAGATTTGGAAGGGAAGGATCGGGAGCAATGTGAGGCCGGGATGTAATCATCAAATTGACATTGGAGCCCATCGCTCCCAAACGCTGTAGGAGGATTCGCCGTTGAACCTCGGGATATTCATCGATTGCATCGACGACGATGTAGACCGTCGAGAACTCCGCCAAGGTAGAGCGGAGTAACGCGACAACCTCGCCCAAGGAAGATGCGGTGCCCTTCTCGCAGTACCGCTGATATAGCTCTTTTTCCCGGGGACCGACATCTCTGCCCAAAACGAGTTGTCTCCAGAGGCCCGCCAGAAGCCTAGACAGTGTTTGATCCTCCGCTTCCTTGTGATTGAGATAAAGACAGGCTACGCCGATCATACTTTCAGGTCGGAATTTGGCGCTCAGATGATCCACAACCATCGATCTGAGCGCGGAAAAATCAGTACAAGCAACCTTATCATCTGAGCACAGGCATACGCAAGTACAGTTTTTCCAGCACCCGCTGTACATTCTCGATCATTAGTACCCGACGCAGACGCCAAAGGCAGGCAACGCACGAATTCCGCTACACCAAAGCGTCCGCACAGATCCAGATTCCCATTTCTTAAAGACAGGATCTCCAAGCAGCCATCCTCCAGTTCCCGGCTGGCGTTCTCGCGAAATATCTGCGTGTCGCACAAAGAAGTTGAGTGGAGAGAGCCACTCGATGATTCTCATGCGGTCCTCTGGACGAGGTTAGATGGTCATTTGAGTCAATTGTGAAGGCAAAACTCACCCGGTGTAGAGTCACTACTGGTATTGAGAAGCGTCATTTGAGAGAGGAAGGGGACGACGTACATGTGGATGTCATAATATATCCTGGGATCTTCAGGCTGCTCCGTACCCCGACCATCACCCTGCTCGCCACCCGCCCCACCACTGCCGCCTGGGCGACATAAGTGATAAGGTTGGAATTCCTATCAATTTTACCGCGCACCGGAGATGTACTGATTAACCGTCTGAGTTTCTCGATCTTGGGGAGCCATTAACGTAGAGGTCAGAGTGCGCGGAGTCGACGACGGACGTGGAGGTCCAATAACAAGGACGGCCTGACCGCACAGCCTAGCAGGCCACATGTCAGCCTCGTGCATCAGTGTCCTTATTATAGGGCCACCGACCTGTTGCAGTGAGTCGTTTGACACGGTACGAGTTCGATCAAATCGAAGTAGCGCACTTCTCGGTTCCCAGTGTGCGATCATGAAATGAAGTCGAAAAGAATTAAACCTGGAGGTCGGTAGTTTAAAGGGAGTAGCTCATCTTTGTAGTCTCTCTAGACAGTTACTGTGATGATACCAGCTCGTTCTTCGCTCATCACATCATCTTTGGTGTACATCTGGAAAACCAAACCATGTAGCTATGAGCGCTATGGGCGCTATGCAGCAGCGCATAGCACTCAATAAAATGGATGTACCTATGGCGTACTGCCATAGCACTTCCATAGTACCGCATAGCACTCGCCTAGCACCGCCTAGCACTGCATAGCACCCGGAGATAGCGGTTTTCCAGATGTACTGAGCAAACGTTGTGACACATGTGACGCAACGCGCCTGAATCGCACCATCATGAACGAGTGGATATTTGGGCCACCTCCCACGAAGATGTGAGCACTGTTGTGTCATCCTTTCTTTGCGCCTCTCAATTTTTTTCCAGCATTCCACACGACGCGCAGACGGTACCCCCGCCGCCATACACCCCCGAGCCTCCGAATTGCATGTTTTATGGATGGCTCCTAGAGCCCGAGCTCTTTGGTCCCGGAACTATCATCCTTCGCTTCGACGACGGCAGCACGACCACATTCAAACGCCCGACCACTGCCAAGCAGGCGTACAACACTTTTGAATTCGTCGCATTCGGGTTACAGCTTATCGATGGCATTCGCATTGAATGGCCGACCGATAAGCGACCACGTATTGCCAGCTTCGCAGAGGCTTTGAAGGATGTCGGCGTTCGTTCACGGCTCAATGATGGCGACAAAATGCCACCCGCCGCGATGATTCAGAAGTTGGAAGAGACCCTGCACTTGTTGAAGAAGCCGGAGTGGATCGAGACTACGCGTTGCACATTAGTGCGTTCGCATTCGGTTTATTCCGTCCTTGCGCTGAATAGTTATTCTTTGACAGAACGAGGACGTGGAGCGGGCATTCAACGCCTCCGTGCCTCCTCTGATCTTCAGTCCAAGCTTCATACCGACGTAGTAGAGCACAGCGCTTTTTGTATTTTGAACGCATTCAACTCAGTTTGGCTCATAGTTTGGATTTTGCTTGTGTTCAAACTGCGTCGCGGTGGCCCGGCTTGATTTCTATTCTACGTCACTTGCTCAGCATCGGACCAGCTACGTGAACCACATTGAGGAGAGCCGAGGTCTTGAATTGAGGCAGAGCTTCCCGTAGACATAGAATTGATGATGGCCTTCTGGGCCAGTTCTCGTTCGACCTAATTGACGGAGAAGGATAATGGCGGACTGGGGATGCTGGTTAGGTCTTCTCTGAGTACGCCAGTGACGGGCATGGGTTTCGCTTGAAGCTGGGTGTTTGCAGCCAATGTGAGGCTCATTAATATTGCGACCAAGACAGCAGTTGCCAGTGAGAGAGGGTTGCGGTGGCAATGAAGGCGGAAGAACGAAAGAAACGACGCAGGTGGCTCCTTTGAGGGGTATCGCGCCGGCGTGCGTATGAATATCGCAGCTCGCTCGCAAGCCAAGGGATGCCAAAATGGGCAGCTCAGACACAGAGAGAATTTTGACGGCGCAGTCCGTAGTAGACCACGAGGCGGCAAAAACAGGTCAATTAAGCCTTACGGAGAAGAACCTCAACGTATGCAATGTGATGGACACCGCCGAACAAGCAAAATCTCAAAGAACGGAAAATGTATTCTTTCTTCCGGCCTCAATACTGTGGTATTTCGTTCAATTCGTAGAGTCACGCGTCACACGCCCAAAAATCTACGAAATTTTTCGTAAGTCACTGCGTCACAAAGGTGTTTTGGGCCTTAGCCGAGCTAGCCGAGGTCTGCCGAGCGCTGCCGACAGATCAAATTCCCTAAAGGGGCTCGGTTACGAAAGGTACAATTCGTAGGATGGTGTCACACCCCAAACCGCCCTATGAATTGAACGAAATACGACAGTATACTTATTATGGAGCTTTGGACTCAACACGTGCCGAAAGCGTGATGAAAACGTGATTGATATGTAAATTGAAACTCAGATCGACCGGTCTGTTTATCCATAGACAGACCGGTCACCAGTCTAAGCTGGAACTCCAATATCCAGGTGCTCTGCCAGGATTTTCGGATTTTGGGTGGGTCTGAGCAGGGCAAGACGGCTGGTTTTGCTCTAAAGAATAAAGCGGATGAACATTGAACAAAGGTCGGATCAGCGGGCATTGCGCCGTTTACCAGGACAACACGTGGTTGAAATATGAAGTGAGTCACCAATCTGACACATTTGAATGTTTCAGAATTTTCGGAGATGAATCAGGACGTCACAACAGGGAAGACCAGGGCCTATTAACAACGAGCCCTGCTGGAAATTAACACTCAGAGCCGTGTGCCAGACAAGACAGACAGAGACACTTGCGACGAGGTACAGCCTCTACGGGCAGAGACAGTTGCCATCTTACGTCTGTTTCATATTGATTATTTCAAACATAGCGCAAGTCATATAAACACTGCGCTCACCGATCACAATGACTGCGTACTTTTACTTTTCCCTTTTCCTTCTTTCGACTTTTACGACCGTCTTCAGTCTGGGTTGACTTCACTCCCGACTTCATCTACGAACGATACGAACGAATGGCGACGCTGCCTCCAACTACGCACTCTCTCCCCAAGCCGCAGCGGCTTCGGCTCATGCGCTCAACGCGCAAGCTGACAGCTCTGCTAGGCGCCACGCCGCATCTGGTGGATTCGGACGAACATGCGCACATCCGTACCCTGAAGCCCAGCCAGACGCCGCCTACGTTTGCGTCTACCTCGTCCATCGAGCGCGACTCAGATCCGGCAGCACTCGTCTCCGTTCCGGGGGGATCGCATAGTGCCCAGCGGCCCACCTTACTGCTCCGGATCAACACCGTACCCTCACATGCGACAAATCGTCGGCGCTCGAACTCGCAGGGCTGGGGCCGCCCCGCGTCGATGGCGGGCTCTCTGCCGTCCCCGCTCTCGCCCACGGACGAGGACGATGCGTACGCGGTCGACGCCGCTCTTGCCGCTCGACGCAAGAAGATGGCACGCGTCGCGCGCATCCTCGGCGAGAACGTCCCGCCGGAGTTGGTATTCGGAATCCCATGCAGCGCTCCGCCGCGGCGCACTCTGCGGAAAAGCCGGGAGTCCGAGGTCACGTCGCAGAACGGCGTCGAGGAGATCAAGTCGAGGCTTTCGCTCGAGGAGGCGCGATTCGCAAAGATCGAGCTCGCGCCGCTGCAGACTTCGACCGTCACCGAACCGTCGTCCCCGCGCCCATCCGTCTCGTCCGACCGCGTGTGGTTCGCGCAGGGCACACGGCGGTCAAATAGTCACAAGCGGCGACGGAACAGCCTCCGGTCTACACCGGTGGTAATAAGAACGGAGGTGGGATGGATAGGGGAGTGGAATCAGGACGAGAGAACGGTCGTCAAGACTCTGAGAGAGCTGAAACAGAAGTGAGCACACCGTCGATAGGCCTTCATAATACCTGACTTAATTCATCATTAATCGCTATACAACGTCCAATTAATATTAACAACGCCATGTATTACTAGATAGTTTACTTACCGCAAGCAGAGCTTGGCAGTTGTTGTATAATTTACAATGGCGTGATTTGGCAGTGAGAATGCTTTTGTGACTGTTTCAGCTGTTTGAGAAAGCCACGAGGGAAAAAAAGAAAGGAAAGTCGAGGAAACGTGCCGCAGGTTGCATTCAACATGGAATCGCAAGTGGACTCGATTTTAAGACTCGTATATACATATTCCCGATCCTCGGAAATAGGACTTGGTGTACAGACAAGACGGCGCGATGCCTGCCGTCCATGTCCAATTCGAGTGGTGACATATATTCTGCCCTATCGTAGGCTGAGATTCATTGAGAGTGTCCCTCTTCGCAAGTCCACGTCTTCAAGAATTTGGGACGCATCTGCCCTAAACTGCTGGCCGGTGCACGTCAGCTATCTGCTCCAAAAACGAAATGGTATACGCGCATGCGCAATCCGGCACTATGATTCTCTCGAGGCCCTCTCATTACCATCCGTAAATCCATCTCTGAAACTTTGAAGCAGCCCAGGATAATTCCAGACAGCCGTCGCGCCATAGAAGATGTAGCCAGCGCCTACGATAAAAAAATGCACGTAGAACCCGAACATGGCGATGGCTTTGAACGCAGCGAAGCCCCATCTTCGAAGACTGTTATTAGATGCCCATGCTAGGGTTGATCCATTGGAGGGAGCCGTACCGAACGAGTGGGACAGTGGTTTTGTAGGCGGTGTAGATACCAAGAAATCCGAGCAGAGCCAGGCGAAAGGAACGATAGCGATATGAGAGCGCAGCGAAGGCCAGGAGAATTGTGAATTGAAAGACTAAACTGTACGAGTGGAGATACGGGAAGGGGAGGAACGCAAAGGTCATGGTGGTCGTGCGCGAAGAAGGTTTCAATCACGTGTTGATCGCATCTGATGGCATTATGGCATCGTGGAGCCAAAAGCTTAATGCGGCTCCGAGTTTGACAGCTCGTCTTACTTCACTGCATCCGACTTCCTTGGACAGTAATTAGCAAGGTAAATAGGCTCGCCCCCGCTTGCCGCTAATGCGAGAAACCTTTCTATCTGCCGGACTGTTCTCTGAAACTTGATTATTTAGCTGCGAAAATCTGAAGCTTCCACAAACCCACGTTTGATTTCCGGATGGGTGAATGATGGTTCCCAGTGACCCTGTTCTGATAGTTCCCTGTGTAAGAGCTATGAACCTATGTATGATAATTCCCGGAAAACGTTTCTCAGAGTTTCCAAAGATAATCCTGCGTTGGAAATTGCTGTATTGCATTGGTTTCCTTACGAGCGTTGGTTTCTCGTACTCACGCAGGAAGATGATCATCAAGTGTTTTGCGAACCTAACCACCAAGCCGTCGGCGACAGTGGATGAACTGTCACTGCGCTGGCGCAGTTATGGATACATGCGAGGCTGTTTTGAACTGGTCGAATATGTATTCATTTGTACTCCAGCCATGAATTGATAGTGCATCGGTTCGCCATGCTTGCGCGTCCCTCATCCATATATTTCCATCCTCCCCTGCCCGCTTTCCACTTGACGCCCAACAATGAGCGATAAATCACGGTACGAACGAAGTCGATCTCTGAATACTGATGGTCGCCAAATGACTGCCCTTCGCTTTTCAAAAGACATACTTGCGCACGGTACGCGTACGACGGCACTATGGCAGAATTCCTCCCAGAAAGAGTGAAGAGCGCGAGATGCCAGCCCGACTGGTGAATCCTGGTCCATTTTTCTCCTGCGCCTTTTGGCCTTTTTCTTCAACCAAACATGGAGGTAAGTAGGTGCTGAAAATACGTCCCATTATTTCTCTCGCTTCAACATCACATAGTTACAGTAGGGGACAATCAAAGCCCGCCTATTTTGGATGCGTGGGAAAATGTTATGTGTAGGGTGGTAGATTGGGCCGGGCGGCTTGGGAAACTATTTTTGCATGAATTAGGACCCAAGTGAAGAGATTGGCACGAGCAGAATTTCTGAATTCAATGACTTTTCCAAATTTGACCCCAAAATATTGAGAAAAGCCATAAACAATCGCTAAAATAACGTAAAAAACGGCAATCGACTCCTTTCAATGAGCTCGCCATGATCCCAATAAAATTGAAAAATTCCATCGAGCTGAACAGCGCCAAAAGCATTGATGAAGAGTTTTGGTGAGAATCTGGGAAGAAACCACTTCCAGGGACCCAAAAGGGGTACACACAATTCCGTTCAACTGGCCCAAAATATTGAGAAAAACAACGGCTTGTGGGAAAAACTTCGGATGTATGTTTTTAGGCTCCTTTTGACGAGCCGGATCTGAATCTGACCTCAGATTTACTCAAAAAAGAGCCGTTCACACGCTATAAGATAGGCGGGCTTTGATTGTCCTCTACTGTACAGTTGAGTTAAAGATTGCTGATCTCAGATCTCAGATGCTTTTTCCCATCAGGAAAGCTGTGTTTTCATTCACTGACGCCATCTCTCGTCAACATCAGGGTGGAGCAGATCAAGAAGCAACAGGGACTCCCAGAATTTCTGCAACGTATGAAAGCCCCTTGAATATTTAAAATACACAGAAATACTCCGTTAGATTCCAAGCTTGGGAAGTCCTCCTCATCTAGCCAGGGAGCTAGTCTCTTCCGACAGACCTTTTATTAGTCCCTCGCTCGATACAGCTCGCGCCGACACATCGTTCTGCCCCAACCATGACTCACAACGGCATGGGTGTGAATCTCGAAAAGTTGTACCAGCCTATATCAAAATTATCGCGGAGTACTGATCTGCCCTCCATATACGTGCAAGACCATGACCGCCTCACCGCGACAAATTAGAGCACCAAACAGAGCCTCCTTTGTGTGCTCTTTATATGATCCCGGGCCGCCCGAGTCTCCCAACTCTAATGGCATTGTGTCTCGCGACGGCTGCAGTACCTGTGCATTACAAAGCGTCAGTGGTCAGATTTTTCTCGTTCTCGGGCAGTTGCCGCCGCTTGGTTAAACATTTGTTCTTTCCGAAATTCCGAGCTCTTGACAGCCTGGGTCAGTAATGTATTACTCACGTACATGAACGCCAACTCCTCAGGCACGAGCACCTGGTCCCTAGCAGGTGGAATGCTGGTGGAATGTTACTCAATCTACCCCGAACTTCAAGGTTCACAGGACTTTAAAATAATCTCCACAATGCGGGTTGAATTGTGGACAAACGTGCATCCATCAAACTTGAATTCCGTTACTTCGCATCAGAAAAACCTCCGCTGATCGACATGGCAAATAAAATAATAATACTGAAGCCTCTACTGAGCTCTGTGGAATAAAAAGGCTTGAGCCGCTTTTTGAATCCTTGGTTGCGCCCAGTGTAAGTTTTATGGGGAAACCGCGGCGTTCGTGACATGCATGCTCTGAGTCTCAATGTTGTTTCTTCTTGACATCATTTTGGGTTTTACGTCACACCTCAAACGCCCCTGTGACTGTCTTTTATAAAGTGTCCGAGTCGCACACCCATGCTTCTATCGTGGCGGCGATTCTCCCCTCCTTTCCCTCATGTCTAACTCTACTACTCTTTTGAACTTAATTCTGACCGGTCTGTCCGCGACCTCGTCCCTCACGCCCTTTGACCCGGGCTTCAACATCACCGCGGTAGCCGCCGAAGCCAAAGCTCTCCCCAGCCATTCTTGGGAATTTGGTACCGCAACAGAGACTCTTTTGGAGCTGCGATCCCCACTACTTTCCGTCTTTGGTCCCGCCCCTTCCCCGTTCGGACTGTCGATCCCTCCACAGTTCCCAGTCTCGCCTACGCCCAGGCCAACATTGTGATTGGAACTGGCGCCAATGGACTGTCCGATGGCGATGGCGCGGTGGGTGACCCGGCGAGTCTCGGTGTAGGTGCTGTCATGCTCGGCAAGACCAACGTCACCTTTGCTGCCGCTGCGGCGAGCGAGATCGAGTACATCGTCGACGAGGCGCCACGATGGGCCAATGGCGCAATCTCCCAGCGCACCGATGTCGCTGAGCTCTGGTGCGTTCCATCGCTGCCGTACATTGTTAAAGTGCTAATTTCAATTATTCCGCTTCCCGCCACAGGGCTGACTGGATGTTCATGGCGCCGCCATTTATCGCCTATTACGCGGCAGACAGCAACAACGCCTCCCTGCTCGAGACCGCGTACCTCCAATGCGGGCTTTACCGCGAGGTTGTTCTCCTCGGCTCCAATTCCTCCACGTTCAACCCCGTCGGGACCTCCACCACCAACGGCTCGTGGCACCACATCGTCGGGCCCCAGAGCGCGGACCCGGGGCTGTGGAGTACAGGCAACGGTTGGGCCGCCATGGGCATGGCGCGCGTGCTCGCCACGGTGATGAAGGCGCCCGTCGCACATGGAACTTCCTGGCGCTCCGCCGCCATTGCGGACCTCACCGCGTGGATCAAGGAGATTATTGATGGCGCGCGCTCGTGGTCGACGGAAGAAGGCCTCCTCCGGAACTACCTCAACGATACCTCCGGCGACGGCCACGGGTTCGGAGAAATTTCGGGCAGCTCGATGCTTGCGGCCGTCGCATACCGCATGGTCGTACACGCGCCGGAGGCATTCGACGCAGAGACTTATGTCCCGTGGGCGGAGAGCATTCGCACCGTGCTCGGCGGAGTTGACTCAGAGGGGAACCCCCATGTTACGAGCGCAGGTATCGTGACGCCTGCCGTCGACCCTCTTGGTTGGCAGGACACAGCGCCGTTTACCACTGGCAGGTGCGTACCCGCGCCCGAATCTTTCATCCACTTTGACTGACTTTTTTTTTCATGTGTAGCCCTGAGGGCAACAACTTCGTCGTGCTCATGTACGCCGCATGGAGAGACTGCATTTTTGCTGGTCTGTGCAAGAAGCCGACTAATACCAAACGCACCACGCGTTATTCGCTAGACTGAGCCATCCATGTTATTTGCTCCTGGTGCGGGTCCAGAATCTTACAACCAAACTCAATGCCGCGAATCTTATAATCCAAATCCAAAACACAAACTACCCAACCAGTAGTTACGCTACTGGATTCAATTTGTACTTCACGAAAATGTATGTCCTCGTAGGTAGTGCTCGACGTTAATATAAGTATCTGGATTTGCGTTCTTCGCGGGTTTCGCCTGATCCCTTCAAGTCCCGGAATCAACGGAGCGTTTCTAGTCTCGTGATTCGGCTCCGGGCATGCATGTGTTCGACTCAATTTCGACTTCAAGCCTGAGCGGGTAGATGTGCGTCGAACGCCATCGTGGTAGGTAGATAGGTAGCAAAGACGTGCCGACGTCATGGCGATAATTGTTTTTCTTGTTGACATGCCGGCGACAAGCTGGCGGCCGGGATACGCCAGATGCGACATGTGCGGCACATCGTGAGTGCGACACACTCCCCTCAAGTGCGACACATCGCGGAAAAGTGCGACACATCCCTGCAATGTTCGACACACCGCAGCAAAGTGCGACACATCAAGTGCGGCACCCCGTGCCCTCGTGAAGCCCGGGGGCTGACTATTTTGGGCGCACCAGATGATCTGTTTGGTGTGGGGAGAAAATATCAATAGCCTTTTATATACTATACTGAACAGAGAGCTTCAAGTAGGAAAGGAAACCACGGATGTCGACCGAAACACATGCTGAGCAGCGAAACAATTGGTCAAACCCGAATTTCCAGACAACATGGATTAGGCCCATCGGGGAGGGGTTGACGGAGGTGAAGTACAGCGAAAGGGTGGGTTTTACGATCGAGCACAATACAGAACGATCGAAAGCGTGGGCGTACCTTCTATTAAGAAGAGGGCAGCAGTTTGCCTTGATGTCCCGCCTTGCCATCGACGCGACTGCTCGCATCTTCATTACGTCTAGCCTCAAAGGCTCAGAAGACCAGGTGGCGCAACGCATCGCCAGAGCCCGCGGAAGTTGTGCCTGCCATCGAGCGCGTCACCACGCGCATTCCACTGGATCCCAGTCGCGAAGAATTAAAGAACACAAGTACCTGCGCCAAACATTGACCGTCTCCCAGCCCTACACAGGAGTCCTCCCTGTGTCCATCGTGGGGGATTTTCAATGGTCACACACAGCTTCGAACAGCAGCTGGCGGCCGGTGGTGGTGTTGGTTGAGAAGAAGCCTGAAGGACTCGAGGTGAATTGATCCCCGATCACTGTCACGGTCAAACGCCAATCATCCGAACGCCACAATTGCCAATTTGAGAAGTGCAACCAAGTGCGACATATGTGTCGTACTTGAGGGTGTGTCGCACTTACGATGTGACGCACATGTCGCATCTGGTATATCCTCGCCGGCGATCACTGCAATCGAGCAAATCAGCGGCAGTGCTGGCAAAAAGTTGGAATATTATACTCAAACGGTCTCTTCATAGTCCCCACCTTCGCTTTTTGCTAAACTAGATTCTAACCCTTTGTCACGATTCGTCAACTCTGACGATAGATGTTAGACTGCCACGTAACCACGTTTCGCCAAATGTTTACTGGCTACGTTCTCACTCACCGCGTGCGCTGAGGTGGCTCCGACCTTGCCTTGGGAGCAATTGGCTGATCTCACGTTGCTTATGCTGAATCAACGAGCATCTCAACGACTAGACTCGAGCCAGTCGATATTTCTGAGTAATGATGACAGTCGATCAATACAGCAGTTAAATAACGACTGGAAGATAATCACCGGTGGCTTAGTGACCGGAGATTTCCGATCAATGAATTTCTGACTTGACCAAAATTTTCGCTAGCGCATTGTAAAAGTGTTTCGTATGCAAAATTTGAGCAGACAGTGTTGTGGTGATTGCAATTACAAGACTTTGAGTGTTTTTTGTAATCAATTCACGCAGAACTGACCCTGCTATGAATTTCACAATGAAAGCCATGAAACCACGTGAATTGACAGCCGAAAGTCCAATGACTGTCGAGGATGACGCGAGTACCTCTGAAGTCGCATTCTCCATTCTCTGGGAAAATGAAAAACATGCGAAGTCTTGTAATTTTGAGCGCTAAAAGACTGTCTCTTCCGATTTTTGATTCAAAATACTTTTACAATGGACTATCGAAGTTTTTGACCAAGTCAGAAAATCATTGATCGGCAATGTCCGGTCACTAAGCCACCGGTGATTATCTTTCAGTCCCTCCGGCGCACTGATCAAACGACTGTCTTTGATCTTTTGCGCCTGGGACCGGTTCGAGTCTACTCAACGACTGGGCTGGCGGGTCGGCCGACAACGATCTCGTTAGTCCTCCCGCCTTGTATCTCGCCCTTCCATACGTGGAATCCTTGGTCTTCCAGGAAGTGGTTAGTGAGAGCCTGGATGCACTCCTTCGCGGTTTTTGTCCTCTGTAAGATCCAATTGGACAGAATTCCTTGGATCAAGCCCCCATTTATTATACCGAAATCAGCCTGCATGCTCCACGAGATGTGGATCACTGGGAAAGAGCAAAATTCAATAAATGGTATCTCCACACTTTTCATTCCCAATTTCTTTTTCGCTGGCCCATGCAAGGAGACGACCGACCAGGAAGACTCCGACACGAATGCGACCTCCTCTTGATGATATTGGATCAGACCAGATACATGTGGGTTCCATGCTTCGTTTCTCTTGTTAACTTGTCACTCACCTCTTTGGCAGTAACTTTCTCAAATAGGCCTGAGACCGCGGCCTCCTTTTGCATTGCGTCCACATTTCTTTGCCTGCTCAGACTCAGATGTGAGGTCGGGTCGTCTTTGTAACTGTCCAAGGTTTTGCCTGCTTCGTTGACCGATTTTTCTCCAGCCAGATTTTCAAGCAGGAACAGCGACATTCCGTGGAAGACACCGTCAGCTTGGTAGCCAAGAATCAGTAAACTCCTCGACTCACGAGTTGACCGACGCAACCATATACCCCTTCGCTTGGCCGCATTGCCGAGAGTAATTTAACAGAGAGCGGTGTGCCGCTTTCGACTCCGTCTCATAACCATGTCCAACATTGAGCTTCTCGTTTCCCATATCCTGCGCGAAATAATGCTCAGCCTGCCCTCGGAATATCAATGTTTGCTTTTTCCTCATGTCGCGGTACTGGCGAGAGGTGGCCATCCATTATCATCTCTCCTGGTCGTCGTAAGTATATGGGCGGAGATTCGGAAGCGGATTGGTGTCGCGCAGAGCCTTCACCATGTTCGTGAGCGCGCGACCGATCAGCTTTCGTGAGGTGTCAACCTCCCATCAAATTGGCGAGATGCTCGGTTCATGCATGTCACGATGCTGCCGGGAGATGTTGCGATGCTCAGTTGTCCCTCCGGCGCGGAGTGGTCGTCCGATGGGCGCATTGCGGGCCGGTCCGACACTAATGATGAGCAAGAAAAATCTGGGCACCTGTATAATTTTGATCCCGCGCCGCACCTTCACGCGCGTCTCTCCACCCGCACCCTCTCCCCTTCTCTGTACCCGTACCCGTACCCGTACACACCCACACGCTATGGCGCCTGTTCGTAGAACCTACATGTCCTTGAATACAATTTACACTTGCGAACAAACTACCTCCTGGATTCCTCGTTAGTGCGGATTTCCCACAATTGAATTTAAAGGTGAACCCTCCGAGGCGTCGGGAACCTGAAGTCTTGAAGTACTTGAGCCACGCTGAAAGACCGGGATTGATACTTAATTCAAGCTGCGAAAGGTCGGTCAGCGTGGATTTCCGAGAAGGAATGGATCGGGTACGTACCGCTGTGAATCTATCCATGGTGGCCAAGCTCAATCCGCCTCGGCATTCACCCGCTCGCGCGCGTCGGTTTGGTGGTGGGGCGGCATAGGGATTTGTCTGCGAAGTTTTCTGTGAAGCTCCGGCACTGAATCCATTAGTCCTGTGCATATCCCAGTTAGTAAGTGACTCACGCGTAGCCACGGAACGCCTGCTGCAGCAGATTCGGCGCGTAACCTGTGGGATGAGTGATTGCAGTCGGAAGAAATATGTCATTGCCCCAGAAGTTCGGCGTTGCTGCTGGCGGAGGATAGTGGGGAATTGAAGGCGGAGCAGCGTGAGTCGAAAACCAGCCGATGCTTGGTCCCGCGGGCAGAAACGCCGACGTAGGTGGATGTGGAGGGAACGCCGAGGCCGAAATCGACAGGGAAGCTGATCCCGATGCGACAGATTCTGTCGCGGGATACCTAAATATGTGATGTGAGTGTTCAATGTGTCGACAAACAGGATTTCACCACGCACCATGCATAACCGCTGCTCGCCGCGCTGCCCTCGTCATCCGCCCCATAGCACACGTCAGAAAATCCTTCGCCAGCATACATGGTCACTGTGGCCCGTTGGAAAACTACAATGAGTCGGAGCATTGTGACGAGGTTTGAGACATACTGTTTGGACGTGCGGCCTCACCGTCGTGGAGCGGGTTCGGGGTGTGGGGGATGGAAGGAGGAAGCAGAAGCAGCCTTCACCGACCGCTTGCCGCATTGGGACAAATTCCAATGATGCGCGGGTAACCGATGCTGGATTGTTGCCGGACCTCAACCTCACGAAATAGCAACCTCACGAATGATGCACCTTACGAGAGTTACCATCAACTCACAACCTCACGATTGATGCACCCCACCTCACGAGAGTTGCCATCAACCTCACGATGATGGTGCGCAACCTCATGAAACCTCACGCGCTCGCGCACTCACACACATGTATATTACCCGTCGCGCACCAATTGCACTCGAGCATAGCAGGGGCGCCATGCTACGTATTAAATTTCGGTTCATCGGTGGCCATATCTCAGATTGGTCTGCGGACGCGCTCGATGCCCTGGTGCCATATATATGTGGCTTGCATCGAAACACTCAATATGAAATTCTGGGAGTCTTCGACTTGTTCTCTTCCACACAGCACCGTGGAGCCGCTGGTCAACTCCGATTTGGAGTTTCCTGCCCTGCAAACGCTTCGTTTGGAAGGTTCAGAATGCGGCGGCCCATCACCTCTGGTATTAACGGCGCCTCGACTTCGACCGCTCCACGTCCGGCGATTTGTCCTGTCGAACTGCAGCATGCTACTCTCGGCCAGCCTGGAGAACATCAGTCTCTCCAAAGTGGATTCAAGAGTATTTATACCGGCACTCCTCCATATTTTCGACCAGTGTCCGAGGGCGTGGCGTGTCGTGTTGCACTAAGGCCGGCATGGTTCTGAAGGCCCAGACATCCTGTGGGGACACGCACATGAATAACTGGGATTTCCTATTATGTCAAGCGCTTGGATGGTTCGATGAAAATAGAGTAGATACGCCCGCAAGTTGCAACAGATACATCAACGTATACATTGGCTACAAATTACCCAAGAGTCTCCTGCCGACGACGTCTAGAAAACATGGAAAGTATAGAATCTTACAATTCCGAATTTCATTTGACTTTGGATGGAAAACTGCGGCCAACATATATATGCGAAAGACAGGTGGTTCAAGCTGCCGCACGTCCAGCGCGTGTCGATTGTTGTGATCAACAATCCTTCGGCTCCGTTTCACGTTCACTCTCACGCTGCCGCTCAGAAAAAGCGAGGCACAACCAGGCACAACCACATGTCTATATCCGGCAATATACCTATTCCATCCCCCACGCACTCAAGCAGTACACGTGTACACTTCCTTGAAATAGAACTTCGGATGCATTCCACAATTGAATGTCAGCGAATTCCGTCACGGACGCCCATGCGGCCTCAATGAGGTCTCTTGGTGTCAGTGCTCTATCGAAGCGTCCTTTTGCCGCCGGCATGAGGTCTATCTGTGGGACCCAGGAACAAAAACTTCCGGTCTGTACTTGTCGTGACCTTTTTAGTCGGCCCGGGGTGGTCTAGCCTGAGGGACCGCCCGACGGTGTTACTCACTCAACGGCGACCACTCTAACGCCGCCAGGCTTATCATGAAACTGAATTGTAGTGTTTCTCTCAGGATCAACATCTCCTTGAGTATCACGTCACTTCGCTGAAAAACCATGTCCGCGGCCTGTCCATTCTCGTTCTCTTGTCATCAGCAAGGCCCAAATCGTTATTTCTTTCTTGCTTGCCAGATTCAAGGATTTAATTTTTTGTGTCTGATCGGACTAGCAAAAAGCAGGAGCTCTCGCAGTAAATATACATAGCTTTCGATGTGGCGCCGGGTCCAGACTGGACCAGCGCCGTCAGGATTACGTTGAAGATTCGGGAAGCACTCGAAGCTACTCGTTGCCGCGTCAATCGATGTAAGCGAAGAGCTTTGAGCCGGATCGTACCATCTGCGAGATTCCCGCAAGATGGCCGTGAGCAAGATAATACAACCACTGGTCTTATTCTGTTCTTCCGCGCTGCAATTCACACGCACTTTGATAGAAATTTAAAGGGATGCGCCACTGTTCTGTTCACATTTCTTGAATTCGCCCCTGAATGATAAACAAGGGTCTTGTGCAGCTGAAGGCCAAGGCGGAGGTACCCCTGAAGTGTCCATACGTTTGTTCTCTCGTGCTCTCCTCCGGTTGTGACCGGCATCGAGTATGTCTTGGTCTTTCGTCGGCGAGCTTGCATAGACCACGAGGACCCACGTCCGACTGGGGCAAAAAATCCAAGCGCTGATCGTGATGCGTCGTGATGGGTCGCGCCTGAAATTTCCTGTTTCGGTTATCCTTGTTTTTTCTGTTTGCCCCATAAACACGCGCTGACGTCCTCGCGTTCGATCGCATGGATTTGTGGGAGTCTGTAGGTGCCGTATGGGACCAGGTGGGTCCCTGATTCAGATTATCTCTTCTTTTGTCAAAAAATTAAAGCTAAAACCACTTGCGAGCGAATAGACGATCGTTGTAATACTTGGCAAGACGCGTGAATTTTAACAGGCTGGGATAAAGGACGGTATTTTTCAAAGCACAACCTTATGGCAACCTTGTCGCTTCTCATGGTAAACAAGGGATTGATGTGGACCCACAAACCGTGGTTAACCCCAAAAAGCGATCGTTGTCCTGGCTTCATGGCGCCAATCACGGTATCGGTCCCGATACCTTTCCGTTGCGCCCTGGGCACCCAGCAATTTTTTTCTTTGGCCTCAGCAACTCAAGTTGACCTCGCACTGGACCCACGTGACAGTTGCCAATACCTTCACACGAGAATCAATTTGATCTTGAACTCCCTTGTCGTTCTGGGGCGGGTTATTCAAGCGCATCACTTCTCCGGGGAATCGGCAGACCATGGGAAGAAACTCTCCAAGACTAGCGCTCAGTGCTACGGTGGCGTGACCAAGCGTGACCGGCTACCAGTCTATTTTATCTGAAGCATAAACCAAGCTCAACCAGCTACTTACGGCGAGAAGTCCTCCCGCGGACGCAGCCACTGTCAGCTTCCCTTCCTCTTCTCTCCGTTTCCGGTGGATTGAGCTCACCCGAAGCACAGCCAGCGCCTCGTGTTTGTCGTGCGGCGCCGTCATAAGGGTGGATGTTTCTCGGCCTTTTGGACTCTCTCCCTGTCATACCGCCGCCCGCACTCATCCCTGCTGGCTGGAATCCTGGAGAAATCGACGCGCCCCAGGGCCATATGGCTCCAGAGAATGTATCGGCCGTATCTCCGATCACAAGCCTCGCACCGGAGACACTGGAGGAAATTATTGCCTTTACGCCACCGGAATCACATCTGGCTCTGTGTCTCGTCTCAAAGCTCCTCTACACGCTCTGTTATCGCTCGATCTACCACGACATTTCACTCCGGTCGCCAGCCACAGTCGCAAAGTGCTGCCGCACCGTGGCGAAAAACACCATGGTGGCATCCGTAGTCAAGAGGTTCCAGATAGCGTACGCGTCAGTAAGCTTTCTTGACCCTTTGAAGGTCGCACTGATACCTTGCACTCAGTCCGTCGACCCTGCCGTCATGCTGGTCGTTCTATTCCCTGATAGGGAAAGCGCTGCAGCTAATGATCAACGTCCAAGACCTCGTCCTCCTTGTACCTGACCCCCATTACATCTCAGTCCTCACTCGGTGCTCATTACCACGGCTGCACCACTTCGAGTGCTGCCTCTCCCTTGACGACACCATGGTCTCATTCCTTAACCGCCACCTTCAAATCCGATATCTCCAGCTCGGCGCGCACGAAGAGGCCCCACATCCCAGGCACCCGATCGTGACGCTCCCAAAGCTCGAATACTTTATCGGGAATAGCTCCTGCGTGGCGCCGTTAATACACCGCGCTTCCTTGCGAGCGGCATTCATTACCTGGGATTCCGTGGAGGAACCGACCGACGAGTCGATAACGGCCCTGGAGCGGTCTAGTACCGAGACGCTGAATGTCCTCAGCTGCAGGCGCCATGGCTGGAATATCGATCTCTTGGATCGGATATCGACGCACCTCCCCCACATCTACGCTTTGAGTCTGACAAATCTGTTCTTCATGGATGTGGTCCCGACCCATGTAAGACATATTTCTCCTCACTCTATTCCGGGACTGACGTGGTATAAAGCAGCCCGAGAATCTCGAAGCCATTGGGCAATGCCTATCGCGATTCTCCTCGTTGCAGCGGCTAGCTATCACCTGTGTGAACGTCTGGGAACCAGAGGAGCAAGCCGCGCCGCAGATGGACCACGCCTTTGAAACTGTCACCGCCTGGGGTGATGCCTGCCCGTCCCTTATTGAGTGCACTGTCCCCCGTATGTCCCTTTCGTCGTCTCACCGATCGGCTAACGAACAACCACCACTACAGAGTCCAACGACGTCAAGTGGGTGCGCGTGTGCCACAATCTCTGGCTCCCGGACCCGGCCCAGCCGGGCAGCGCGCGCTGGATCTGGGACATGTTGCGCTGGCAAAGGTACCCTGACTGGGACCGTGTAGTCGAGACGATTCGGGTGCGCGAGGTCGAGCGTAGTAGCGACGGCACGCCCCTGCGCGACTTCCACCGTCAGCTGGCGGCCCTGCGGACAGCGGCCCTCGCGCACGAGTACGAGTCGGACGACGGGGATGCGACGGGGCTCGCGCTTATGCATCTAGGCGGGGCCGGCTGGCGGGTCGATGACGAAGATGGTTGAGGACAGTGAGCAAGAATGGACAGTTTTTTATTCAATACAATATTGCAGTGCTATTTTGGGATAACTAGTTTTCAATTCATACTTCGAAGGCAATGGCTTGGGGACGGACCTGCGCAATGCGCACCCCTGAAACACGTTGTTCGAGCATGGTGGCGCCCATTCTGAATAACATCAATCGCATTCATGTTTCGTGATAAAACCCTCCCGTGCACGAGGCCTCCCTGGAAGCAAGGGCTGATAGCAATGCACACCCTTCAACGCAACAATCCTCATGACAATCGTGGCTTCCCGCTGCTAATCGGCGAGTCGGTATCAATATACTGTGGGCTGCACCCGACATATAAGCGGAGTAGGAGAGTGCACATGTCAGTATCCACCGAATCCTCACCGAGATCCCACAGCTGGGGAGTCCGCTTTACGGTACGACGGCCTGTTGCGCACACCGACGATGATCGAATTCGCTGAGCCGCGGAACATTGGTCGCCACCAAATCCTAATTAGTGGGAAGGGGATGGTTTGGACTGGCTGACGACCGTGTCGGTCTGAGACACAGTTTTCAGGACATACGCCGGGAGATTAGTTTCCTTACCCATTTTCAGAGCTTCCGACATTTGCAGAGCTGCATCGTCGCATCTTCTCAATGGTCGCATCTGTTCGCCCAACCAAAATAGACCGAGGCACAAAATTTGCCTCAATCGAACTTTCATTAAGAATTTGAACGTTCCGGAGAGTATAGAGATTTCTTCGGAGCATGGCCTATTCAGACCAAGTCATGACGCGAATGCAAATCGTTGCATTAGTAAATACCGAATGGGCTGCAATCCGGTACTTCTGGGCGTTATCGCCGTCTATTTTTTTAGATAAAGAATGGATTTTGGTGGTGTCGAGTTCAGGCTACTTACTTTCATCCTCGCGAGATGAGCTGCGCGGATCTTCTTGGGCTGTTGCTGGATCTCCTCCATCCATTTAGTCAAGCAGAAGGTTTCTGGCAGTACGGTTGACATACGATAAGTATACGACACCTCGGGTAACACCCGATGAAGCGGGTGACCTGGGTGCCTGGCGACCTCCTGTTTGGCATGGTAACGTTGTCTTGGTCCTTCGTAGACGCTAGCACCTTGAGCGGCGCCCTACTGCCACCTCCGGACTGAGCCTATTGATATCGAATAGACCCAGAGACTAATATGCGACACAGCGGGGTCGATAGATGGCGGATTGGAAAAGAATTATGACATGAACCGGGCCATAATTCTGGAATTTGAACGTGACCCAGAGACCGCGGGAAATATGATCTGCTTGACTGAGCCAGAGGTCGCAATTTATGGCCCATTTAGCCAGATGCTGGTGTTGGCGGACTGAAAATTAGGAAATAAGAATAAGCGCCCATGATCACCCGAAGAAAATACCGAGACCAGTCGTTCGTTAAGGGTTTCTCAACCCACTTCTCTGAGATTTCGACAGAGGTGAAGATGTCTGATCCATGAAATTTACGAGCACGCAAGCCTCGAAAGAATCTGGGGGCAGATGGCGGGAACAAAAGAAAAATATCCCTTCTACTCGTAGGGTCAAAGTTGCAGAGTGGTGTTATGGAAGACTCTGAAAGATCATGCGTCGACGATTCGTGTCGAAGACCTCCATAGATCGCCAAGCGGGATTGAGAGGCTGCCTGATGTCCAGGCTTGTCGCAGAAGAAGCAGGGAAAAGTCGCCACAAGCCATCGGACTAGGAGCCGCAACGTTGTGCTGTTGTTGTTTCGTTACCGAACATTCCGCTGGAATGCCTTCAACGCCAAGGCCACGTTCACCTGTAATTCTGGACTGAGACCTGCGGAGGAAAATCTGGGAGACCAGAAGTGGGACCAAAGGGCTCAAATGCCACGTTCTTGCGACTCGTCGAAGTTTTGCGGGCCAGTGTCCACTGTCCGGAGCCTTCTACGAGGATGGAAGCTGTATTTCACGGGGTTCGCTTTGAGCTTCGGCCGCTCATTGCAAAGCAGGCATGTCGTGGTTGAGCGTGGAGAGCAAGGTCACGCGCAAGTCACAGAAATAATTCAAATATTGTTACAGCCACCTCACGTGTTGGTCGCGTGAAGCAAAAACGCGACAGCAGTGCCAAATACGGTGCGAAAAGGTTGTTTCGGACTTTTAAATTTGCGAAGCGAAAGAAAGAGAAACCCAAGGGCCAACTCGAGCTGAGGGAGCACCTTGCCACCAGTTTAAGAGATAAATGATATTATATATAATAAATGAGAGGCGCCAGTATCACTACTGAAATATTAAAGAAGGTATGGACTCTATGGGAATAGGGTCCTTGAAAAATTTCGCAAGGTCGTTTTAAATGGGGCATTACTCCGTCGTTCAAGGTCGTTAATGGAAGCGTTGTTTGCTCTGTTGCCTGCGTTATTGCGTTTTTAAGGGCAGTACACAATGGTCTTGTTATTAAGAAGTTAGTTGGAGCGAACGCAAAGGAAGAAGAGAAGACGCACGTAATCCCCGCTGGCGCCAACACGGGTGGCCTGGTCCACCGGGCCGGTTCCACCGCAAGTGCCGGACGTGTCGCCGGGGCGGTAGGCCTGATCGCAAGGGCAGTTGGCGTTAGTGCAAGTAACGGTGGCCCCATTTTGGGGAATGATTTGTTGGGCGACGGAGTAGCCCTGGATGTTGCTGATGTCGTAGTCGCTATATTGGATTGGAATCAAAATGCAGATACAACATCGGTAAGGATCCGTACGTTTGCCCGCCGATGTTCGAGGAGTCGAAAGTCCACTCGGTCATGGAGCATGCCGCCTCCCCGAATGCGATGCCGCCGAAGCAGTCGTTCTCGCACCCCGAGTTCGGTGGGCGATCACAGATGCGACCGTTCCACCTGCTCGGAACAGTGATAGAGTGGCTCTGGCCCGCCGGGATATCCGGGATTGCGGGGCCAGTGTAGTCAACACCATTATGCGGGTAGTTGCTGAGGGTCATTCCGACGCCCCAAGCGCAGTTGTTCTGCAAAGCCAATCAGTAAGCCGATGCAGAGTCGCGCTCAATGACGTACACGAAGCGTGATGGTGTGGTCGGCAGAAGCAACAGCCACAAAAGCAGCAGCGAATACGAAGGAAGCGAACATCTTGGATATAGAACGAGAATTTGAAGGAAGAAGATTTCCGGATGCAATCGACGTTCCCATCGAGGCTTTTTAAAGGATAGAGACAGATATCGTGGGAACTGCTTAGATGTTGAAACGCTCCGGTTCTCTTGTACGGAAGCAAGAAATTGCTTGGCAACACGGGGATTGCATGCGGAAGACCTCACTGCACCGCATCCGGCCTGAGACTACCCAATTGTGCTGAGCCGCGGTCAGAATTGGATTCAGCCTTTCTTTTGCCTACCCCTAAAGCGGAAAGAAAAACGAGATGTATCGCAGGTGAAAAATGGGATGACTTGATCGGTTCCATGAGTTTCAGGGATAATTCATTTGCGGGAATCGGTTTACAATTATTGCTGGTAGGCATGGTTTCCATGCGAGGATTTGAGCCGTGGAAATTTATCGGCCTGTTTCTGTCACACTGAGAGACCGTCCCGCTCAGATGAGCTCATTGGATTGTCAACTTGGCAATCCGCTTCTTGGCAATGCCAAGAAGCGGACATCAATGATCAGGGAAACAGACATGTTCAAAAGTCGCATGGAACCCTCGTGGTAAGGATCGACTTCCGAATAAGAATTTCGATATCTAGGAGATCGTACTTGCTTCCTAAGTATACGGACGTTACCACTTGTCTGATAAATACAGCAGTACGAAAACCGAAAGCAAAAATTCACGACTGTCGGCTAGAATAACAATTTGTGGCTTCCTATATTAGATCGAACGGCCAATTGAGCCCCAGGGGGAAAGGGGTTCGTCACTCCTGCGCCGGGACATAACGTACCGTTGCTGTGAATATCTTCAAGTGGACCGCATGTTCACCTTCCAACGGGTCGCGTTGATTTAGGTTGGTCACTCGCATTCACATGTTTCCGAGCCAGCCCCACTTTCTCAGCCGTTAAAAGGCAGACCCTTCTGACTGGGAAACCTCACATCAATTTCAAGTTCTACTCCTCCACGTTAAAAACTTTCACGTCTTCTATCACGTCCCACATCTTAAAAATGTTCTCCTCCATCAAAGTTGCTGTTCTCGCCGTCATCGCTATCGTCGCCGGCCAGGCTCTCGCTGAGTCCCACACCGTCACCTTCGACAACCAGTGCGTAAATTCATTGTTTTCATCACGCAAGTTTCTTTGGCTCATCGAACGCTTCAGCTGTGGCCGCGGAACGCCCATGCTCATAGGCCAGGGCGGCCAGACCCTCTCCACCGGTGGCGCCTACACTAGCAACGGCCCTCTCATCGGTGCCATTGCCTACCTTCAGACGGGCAGCTGCGGTTTCAATGGCGAGGGATGCACCCTTGTCGAGACCACTCTTGTTAACCCCAGCGCCCCGGGCTCTGGCTCCAGCACCGACCTTTCCCTGATTCCCCCCCACTCCTTCTCGGTCACCACTGGCTTCGGGTAAGCAGCGGCTTGTGGTTGCTCCTGGTTTATTCCCACACTTCACGCGCAGCTACACTGGTGGATGCGCACCCGCCGGCGCCGACTGCAACAACGCCAACTGCAACACCGCGTTCCACAACTCCAACGACAACTTCGTGCAAGTTGCGTGCCAGCAGAACGACGCAGGCTTGGTGGTACGTTTCCTGTCGAGCTTCTTGCTATCTTATCTCCTAACGTTTTCAACCTCGCGCGTAGATCACCTTCTGCGACTAAATCGCTCGCCACTAAGCGGGGAAGAACTTTTCGGGACGCAGACTTACGCTCATTTGGTTATTTTAGTTATCTACCAGACATAATCTTACACATGGAGGTGCAAACCACCATGGCTTCTGCTTTTTAATAGGGAAAGATTATTTATTGTGAGAACAACGGGATGCAAATCAGGTACGAACATTCATATGAAGTGTCTGTCTACAAGAGACAAAATCATGTGTGACATTGGGTTGACTCACACGGAGATTTACTTTTGAGAGCTCGGGGGGGAACATGAAGGAATGGACATCGAAGCTTGAGGAACCTACTATGGCACCGAAATGGATTTTAATTTTAACGAGGCCCGCTGTCAAAAGTTCTTTGAGTCATGATTGAAACTCTGCAATCAATCTCGCCATTTGCCGGACATCGAACTTTCAACGGTTCACCAGAGGAGAAAGGTCCAATTGCGGTTGATCCTGACAGGCGCTTTAACAGTGAGCCTGTTTACACCTTTCATTCAAAAAATAATTCCTATTCTCATTGAAACTTGCCCAGGATTACGTAGCGAGGCAATTCAATGTCCGCTCATCATGTTATACACATTATACATCGGATATTAACATTCCCAGCTTAGTTTCCCAATGGGATATCAGAGTTGACCTTCTTGTCCGCTCCCTCATCGAGGAACTTGTCGTCTTGCTGGGGCACACCGACGTCGTTAGCAACATCGTTCACGCCTGTAAGTGTTTGTTAGTATGACATGTTCTGGTAGAATGTACGATCGACCAAGATGCAGCATACCTTGGTTGACGGTGTTGTCAGCCTGGGACTCGACCTGGTCGCCGGGTTGCGATTCCTGGCCAAGTTTGTTCTCTGCGGCGTTCTCGACTTTGTTCTCCATGGCGTTCATAATGTGTGGGTTTGTGGGAGCGCGGAGGATGAAAATAAGAAAGCTTTGGTGTATGTGGGTAGTGAGTGTATGGTAGACGGTCGTACCTTATATACGGATTTGGCTTGGCATTTATTGCTGTGGTGTCGTGCAAAGCAAGCGCGCACGACGTCATACCTGGTCATCGTGGTCATCACCATGAGACGTTATATCATTTGGAGTTATATCCAGCTCTGACGCTGCCTGATGGTCGTCAAAGAGCACCTTGTCTCCACTCAACTTACTCCACGTGTAAACATTTGGCAAAAGGGCGTATCCGGCAAGAAATCGTTCTCGCGATCTCGATTTGGCATCCTTTGACGCGAAATAAATTGCATGGAGGGATGCACATTATCTGGACTGAACAAGGTAATTTTGAGAAATGCTTACGCGCACTTGAGCCCAAAAGAAAATTGATAGCTGAATTTGATGAAATCCGTCAGAATTGATGGTCTGCGAATTTGGTGTCCATCATATGCGATTTGGGATTTGCCGCTCGTGGCTTCTTCCACGATCCACCATTAAATCTGGTATTATTCAGGTGAGTAATGCACATGTATGGTTTCTTTCGCTTCTATTTCTAGACTAATCTACCTTCGGAACATAGCGGGCTTATCACGAATATTTTGATATAAAGCGGGTCAGGCGTTTTATGAATTCACTCATATTCAATTTCCGCGCTAATCCTATCTGATAGCGGCTGAGCTCGTAGCGCTCGACAGGTCACCCAACCGTGCCCCACATATTTCACATTTGCTGCGTCAATTTTCGTTGTCTGGTCTGTGTATTACCTTTTGCATCTGTGATATAGTCAATCTAGCTCACCATGCTTTGGCTGGTATCGAGAACAATATCTCGTTACCCATTGGCTTGAACTGAGGTCGGAGATGTAGAGTTGAAACATCAGATCTCCACGTCTGTGATGCAGTGAGTTTCGATACCAATCGAATGAAAATTCAGTGACCATCGGTACTACGGGAGGTCAAGGAGGCTCCGACAATATCGATTACAGCCGCAAACTAAGAGTTCAAGGGAATCATTCAACGCGGGCTCAACGCGTACAATTCGCGAATATCTCCGCGAAAACCTCCAGCGTTCTGCGGGATATGATTCCATCGGTCGTTCCAAGCAATGCTGCGGCACCTTGTCTGCGCCATCCAGGCCAGCTCCTATTCAGCAATTTCTCACCATGTGCGAGGCTGAGTGACCCGTTGCGGGCAGGCACTTACCTCCAGCCCTTTAATCCTAGCGCTTCGAAAAGGCCCAGCTCAGTGTTTTCTTTGCATAGTTCGAGGTAAGCATGTCAAGTTCTGTTCAAACTCTCCGTGATTTTTTTACTGACCTAGCGTTCTAACAGATCTTGCTCCGCAAACTACAGGTCTCACCCCCGTTCAACGCCAGATACGGTTCAACGCGTCGCTGAGGAATTACCGACTTTCACCGGTACTGTACAATTTCGATCAATTCAGCACTATTTCGGAAATTTTCGTACAATTAAAATCCAAAAGAATTCGGATAAATCGAGAAAAAATTATTGCCGCAATAAAAAAAATGGGCGTGATGCGTGACTGCCGAATTGAATGAAATTGTACAGTAGATGCTACCCTCACCCTGACCTAACTATAAGTATCCCTCATCTGGGGATCCAAATGAGGGATACCCCAGCTTAGGATTGAAAGCTCAGCCGTGAGATATCTGACCTCGGTTGGATTTCAAAGTCACTACATCAACACTACATAGATGAACATCCCAAGTTCTTTACTAAATTACCCAGTGAAGAACTTCACCTATTTCCACACTTTGATCACTGGAAACCAGGTGCGTCGAACGCTTCCAGGGTTGCCTCGTCTGCCGCGGCCGCATCATTTTCTCCTGCGTCCAGTTCCCCTTGTATCTTCGATTGGAGGAACGCCACCTCGCCCAAAAACGCGGGCCTGTCGGGGTTCTCGGCGAAGACGGTGTTGGCGGCGTCTTGGGACGAAGCGAAGGCCGCAACGGACGCGGATGCGGCGAGGGCGGCGGCGGTGATGCTGGCGTCGACGTCGGCCGCGGCCGCGGCGACAGTCGGGCTGGCGGCGGCAGTCACGACTGCGGCGGGCGCAGTAGCGGCTGCGGCGGGCGCGGCGGCCTGCAGAAAGAGTCAGGATATCATACAGTGGGTTTCGATAATTTGAGTACGTACGGGTATGCTTTTGTGGTGGCCTCTGAGTGGGGCCGCGGACGCACAGCTAGCAGCCAAGGTGGCGACGAAGAGAGTTGATATTTTGACCATGTTTCAAAAGGTGAAAACTGGGGAGCGTCAAGCTCAGAAAGTATGGGGAAGAAGTGAAGTGAAGTGAAATGAAATGAAATGAGGAATCAACCTTAGTTATCGCTCGACGCCCCCTCTGACTTTGTATGTTTTCTGACTGCTTCCGTGAATAATTCCATGCTGTATCGTGCACGACTTCCGGCAGATCATGTTATACATCAAGTCGCCCACTGTCCTTTGCTTACATCCCACTGAATTGAACTGTATGCAAGCGTTCAGAATCAGGTATCATGTCCGAGTATTTTGGGTATTGCTTTTATGCATTGATAGACCCTTTAACAACAGTGCATCATGATGTGGTAGCCCAGTTCATCGCAACAAGCATTTTGGAATACAGCCTTACCTTAATGACAGTCCCCTGAGAGGTGATAGGGTCATTTGAACTAGAGTCAAACTAGAGTAGTGGTTTCTGACATGGCCTCGGCACCTTGCGTTCGAGGCGCATTCACAACTTTTTAGCTACTGCACATTGAAATGTAACGGCTGCTTTGATTCGTAAGGCCTGCCGAAATCATGATGCCGGCTGTCGCGAACGAAAGCCGCTACAATGCAATTGGCCGTGCCAACAGCCGAGTATGCATTGACAGATCGTAAATCATCGACATGGCGAAACTGCCGAGGCAAACTTCAACGTACGGTTGCGACATACTATCAGCGACCGGGTAGTGGGCCACCTAAGAGTTTATGGCTCTGGCTTGGATTCAGTCAGGACTTACTATGTCCTGGTGGTGGCTATATTGATAGAACACATCTTAAAATTTGTTTGAACACACTTAGTCGAATTTATATGACATCTCTGCTGTCTTGAATTTTTTCCTCTCAAGATACCAAAAGGGGTAAAAAACGAGGTAGTGGGCCACCTCGTTGCCCGAGTCGCTGAGGCCCCAACTGGCGGCAAAATGTATTCGGATGGGAACATTAGGTCTCTATCTAGGATTGTAAGCCATATTTGTGTATATATAAGCCCCAGAGAGGGCATAAGAATGGGTCCCAGAAGCCAAGATGTCACCCAAGATGGCATCTATCAGAAAATCGAGCACCTTGTAGAAGATTGGAGAGGTATAAGCCCAAAGTAAGCTGCAAGTAAATCAATAAGATATATATGGACACATCTAGCTAAATTTCTCCACCCCAAGTGCCCAACAACTCCTCCCAAAAACTCAGACTTCCCTGACACCGAAATTGGGTGGTTTTGAGTAATATTCATCGATGAAAGGCAAGGGAGATAGGTAAAAATTTGACTAATGCTTTAAGAGGAACAAAGGATGACCAAAAAGTCCTATACAATGTATAAACCCTGTATGTTGAATGGATCTTGAGATGTGAGGTCGCTCGGTGGAGCCAGTCAGAAAAGCAACCAAATATTCTTTGGTAATCTGTGCAGCCTGATCGTGTTTAGCTCTAGAATACAGTATTGGAGGTTGATAGCCTGCATCAGGACAGCATAACGAGCCTAAGAAGTCGCGAAACGGTGGAGAATTGGTAGAGAAAGAGCCAGAAAGAACCGTGACAACCGGACGAAGTTAAGAAATGATGGCTCTCACCCTTCGGATTCCGATCCGACATAGCGTAACTTTTGATCGGAGCATCAACTTGGCCTGAAATTTGTGATGGGACGTCTGCCAAGTTCGTACTTGTTCCCTCAAAGCCAAAATACTATATTCCTCGACTCATTCGAGATATATTAGCAAGTGGCCCACTACCTAGGGGTGGCCCAGTACCCAGTCACTGATAGTACACTCTGTTAAAGAATAGGTGCAGTCCTTAAGGTTCACGAGAAACCGTTGACTTGCGTAAACGCGAATTACGAACAAGCACACGAACCACAGGTTGATTACCTCTAGTAAGTTTGTCCCGAAAACCGCTAGTGCGAAACTTTAGCTGTAGACGGCGACGGGGTCGTAGCGTATTAGGCTAGAGTGAGGGTGCGTTTAAAGCGAATAGTTTAACAGGTAAAAGGTAAAGTATATTGAATCAACTAGTGGTTTATATAGTTGTAAGTAGATATACTATTTTTTATCGCCTACCTGGCCACCCTAGCTAGCTGGCCACTTGGCATCCACAGCTACCATTAACATACGGGGCAATTTTGCGCTGGTGAAAACTCACCAGAATTAATTAAAAACCCACGACATGAAAGAAGAAGAACGCCGGGACTTACCGGGTGATCGGGGAAATCCCGAGCCTCGAGGCTAGAAAACAATGGGATCAGTTGGCATAGGATTGACATGGATACCTAAAATTGTCAAGACAGCAGACACTACTGTGCTGTGTACAATGAGAGGACTTGACGGTGGTCTGGGAATATCTCTCCGTGTCCATCGAGCCCATAAGATCTATAGACTTCGACGAAAATGTCTTAGGTGGCCAGGAATTGATCAATGCAGTTGTGGATCAAATTTGGCATGTACCATTGAAATGACTGAATCTATGCCGAAACTGAAGACATGCGAACGAGCACAGATATCGAACGAGGAGAATAATATTTTACCGCAATGGAATCGGAGCGGAAATGGAGGAGATATTCACGTTTTAACACATATATCCTTTTTGGCAATTTGTAACAAGCCTCTCTCCGAGATTGTCCAGCTGGCCGGACTGGAGACAGGCTTGCTCTGATCCTAGTTTCAGACACAGTTTCGAACTATATGAATGTTAAAAATTCAGTTACAATTTCAGTGCAAGAGTGAATCTTAAAAGTTATATACAAAATCACTGTGGGTGGATTTTCCTATTTGTGCACAGAAAACCTCCACCACAGTCAAACCACACCAGAACAAGACATACTTGGGGAGAGAAATAATTTCACCCACAGTGAATTTGTATGTTAATTTTTAAGATTCACTCTCGCACTGAAATTGTAACTGAATTTTTAACATTCATATAGTTTGAAACTGTGTGTGAAACTTTGAATTTCAGTGACGAATTCAGGTCACATGACATTGTATATGAAAGTTAAAATTTCACTAACAGTTTCACTGTAGGTGTGAATCTTAAAAATTAATATGCAATTTCACTTTAGGTGATTTTTTTCACTTTCTGGTGTGAGTGGGCCCTGAGAAAACTGGTGGGCGAGGATTTACTCATGTGATCCAGCAAACCTGAGCTCCATGGTGCGTGCACCTGTGATTGTGTCCTGGCATGTCCTAAACATTAAAATTTCCACCTCTCCCCTCTCCAGCCCTCCATGAACCTTATGACACACATAATCATAGCCAGCCAGTAGATAGTCATAGAAACTCTGTAAAGTGCGACATGGGCCCCAAGGGGCCTGCAGCACTATAATGGATCAATGAATGAATGAATGTCCTAAACGTTAAAATTTCTCAGGTGGTATAGGAGGGAAAGGCGGACCGGGTCACAAAAAAGGTGGAGACGGCGGGGATGGTGAAGTTCCTGACGTCCCGCATACGCTACTTTCTCGGTTTGCAAAAATTTGAGGTACGCCATTCCGTTGTGCAATGGTCCAAAACTTCCGGAGATACTCGCAGGTGGGATTGGTGGGCAGGGCGGGACTGGTGAGCAGGGTGGGACTGTCGGAAAGAGTGGGACGGGTCAAGACTTGCAGTATCTTCCGAGTTCGCTTTCGAACCCATCGGATTTCACTCGGATGCTAGCGTGTACGGTGGATTGCGACAATTTCACCAAGACAAAGGAGAGAGCCAGGACCTCGCTAAGCATTGAGGCCACCCACTTTATCAGTTATCCTCCAACAGTGGCAAGCCCTCTGAGTCACACTATGAACACATCTCGGAAAGACTTTTCGTAGGTCGGGGGTTGAAGTCAACCACAGGAGGCACTCATTCTTTATTTTCTGACCATCTTCCCACAGAGAGAGGCGGTCACGGCTGAATCCGCATTGACTGTAGGGCAGAACCCATGGAGACATCTGATAGCCAGAATCTCAGGATGATCATAGTGCCAAATTGGCGCCAAAATCTCCTCTCAATAGTTCACGCTCCACAAGATATCTCCCTGTTTTGGGAACATTGGAATTTTTCATGAATGTCCAGCTGTGGAAACACTGAAGTTTGGATGCTTGGATCAAACGTTCTGCAAATCCTAATCCTTGTGCCCGATGCGTGTTCAACACGTGTAGAAGGTGGTTTCCTCCCGTCAGCCATGTCGCAGACCTGTACCTTCGTCAGTGAGCCCAACCTTTCCCTCAGTGCCAATAGGGGCACGTCTGACTCCCAACGGTTCACTTAGATTTCGTCCCTGTGCGCCGCTTGCTTCAATGCGGAAAACCCCAAAACTACTTCGCCATCCAGAATCCAGACGGCTCTCGTCAATTAGTCCAATTCAAGTTGATAAAACCCATGTTCAAGCCGGTTCATTTGTGCAGGCTCAAAATGTAAGCCGCTGCCACCTCATTACACCTCCGCTGTATCAAACCTTCCTGCCTGAGGTTGTCGCCATTGTTGACTTCAAGGGAGACAACACTACAGTTTCCGCGAGAGAAACCCAGCTCGTGGTACAAGGGTTCAGAATTCGGCGAGTGTAAGTTCATTCTCGCAGAGGAGCTCCCACGATGCATCTGACCCAGTTTAGTGTAATCTTCCCAGCTGCCATTCGGCTCCACTGACTCGTGGGGCCCCGCGTGTTCATAGTTCGACTCGACATTGTCAAATCAAACGGGAAAGTCTCGTCACGCATTTTTGTACGCCTCACTTACGCCACGGTTGACCGCGACACGTTGCAGGGGAAGATGATTGGAAATTTCATGTCGACTTGATTGAGGTGCTTCAGAGCAGGATATATCGGACAGGCAAAAAAAATTTCCCAATTATCGATCCCGCCATCGAATCAGTCTGAATATTACTCGATGTTTGGTCCCGTTCTCGATTTGGCACGTTTCACTGGGTGGTTTGCGCCCATTTAGTTCAACTCTCCCTTCGTACTAATTAAGTAAATCCATCCTGTCTCAGTCGGTTAGGCCGTAAGTATTGGTCGGTTTCATTCCCTAACTACGCTTCTTTTTTTTTATTTTTTTATTTTTAACACGGATCTTTATTGACTCTTGCTTGGTCGACTGTCGAAGTCGTGATTTATCACGTGTTTGTTTGATATCTGTCTCGAATCGGAATTTATCGTGAATCATGATGCTCCCCAGAGCCGACTTAAAAACGTGCGCGCGACCATCTGCTCAGAGAAGAACAACGTTCTTCTGCGAGTTCTGATGTTTGCATGTGCTCATCATCGCGTGCAACTTGGTTACCACCACGATGATTTTGGCCGCCCTTCTCCTCGCCTCCAGCGCGTCGGCCTTTCCGCTGGCGCGTAGCGTGTCCAGCACTTTGAGTGGCATCATCACTGGAAAGAACAAACTTACTTTCGATGCTGCGGGGAACTTCAAGGTGCGGGAGAGCGTCCTTTTCCCTACAGTATATCAAGAGGGAGTTAGGTCGTGTCTTTCTCCGACATGCATTTCGGCGAGCGAAACGGTGTGTCCTTGTTCAGAGTCCGACGGTGGTTCCAGTCCAACTGATCCACGCACCAGGCGACGGAACCTGGGCGGTGTGGGGGCCGGCCAATGTACGCATCTCCCTCAGTCTATCCCGCACCCGACCTAATTCTACGGCCGCAGGATGCAATGACCCAAGTCGTCCACGGAACTATTCTGGACAATGAGAAGCCCAACTACGTGTGCGTTTGGTTCCCTTTCTCCGTTCTCAGCGACCTCATTTCCATGGCAGGGTTTTCAATGGTGATATGATGACCGGTGCGTTTTCTGCAGTCTTGTGGGGGTGTCCACCTGATTGGAATCGATGTAGGCGAGAACGTTTTCGCGGATAATGCGACCGGGTATTTAGACCAGGCTTTTGCCCCTACTGTCGCGCGCAACATCCCCTTCTCGTGCACACACGGCAATGTCAGTACAATCGCATGTATAAGGTCTATATGTAACTGAGACGTTTCGGCCAAATTAGCACGACAATGCGGTCCGTCTTTGAATATTCTCACTATATTTCCTTTCCTCGCACACCCTACAGAACAACATCAACCACCAAGAGGAAATCGAGTACGACATAGATTTCTAAGAGATCCGTCAATCGGTGGGACTCACGGCTACTAAAAGCTACGAGCAAGCGCACTACCCTGAGCTCTCGTATACACGCTCCGATGTTGGACCCAAACCCTATGGATCGGGCAACTACTGCAAGTTTCCTTGTCATCATTGCGCCGAGATCCTACTTATCCTTCCCTTGCGTAGGGGTTCCCGTGTACGCAAAATCCTCGGACTGGGTCCCCGCGGCGGTTCTCTGGTTCTTCGACTCCGGCTCCTTTGTGAGTGGCACAGGGAACGGGCCGGGTATGCTGTGCTCCTTTCTTCCATTTATACTCGACTTGACCTATTTCTTCATTTGGTGCGGCTCTCAGGGCCAATCCCGCCTGCTGCTAATTATTACTGGGTGCGATGCGCACCACCAATCGGAATATTTATCTGATAAACATTCAGGTCGACCCAAACACTGTGCCCAATTACATCAACCTCCAGCGCCTGCTCATGGCCGCTCTGGTGCGTCGCGATCTTGTTCTGCAACACAATTCTCCAACCCCTTTTGCGGAGATAGTGGTGGAAAGTCTCCCCTGCCCTGGTGTTCGTGCACATACCAGTACGTTCGCTGTATTCGTTGAATTCATGGAGCCGTTGTTGACGGATAATGATCAGGTGCAAAAAGCGCAGATTCTGGCTACGCTGTACGTCGCCGCGCCCACTCTCCAACAGCTGTATTTAACTCATGTCTAATTGAAATTTCTGTGTTTTACAGCCCAAGCGAGGGTGACCACGACGACGACCCCGTTCCAGCAACACAGGGATTCAATTCGAGCAACCTCTATACCGGCCTGGACTTGCCTTGTAAGCTCTGTACCGCCAGCCGCAACCTTACGAATTATTTCTTCTCGTCTAGTCTGGGACGCCATCATCGCCCTCAACGGCGGCGCAGAAAAGGGCGGTAATGTCCTTGCCGTCACCTCGGGGCACGACCACGGCGATTCATGGTGCGGGCGCTCGACCGACTCGGCGGGGATCCCCATCTGCTTCAACGGCCACTCGGGGTACGGTGGGTATGTGACGACGCACAGTGTCGTGCGCAACGGGCGGGTGTTCAACTTGAACTTGAACGATTTGGCGAAGGAGGTGCCGACGGTAAATACGTGGAACTCCTGTAAGTGTCTTCCCTTCCCCTTTCTTTCGGGCTCGTTTGCGTTTGTAATATTCTGGGGTTCGGCTGCTGATTTGCATTCTTCTGGGCGATTAGATGAGAATAGTACGACGGACGACGCGGTAGAGCTGGGGCCGGATTACATGGCGCAGTATAATTAGCCGAGTCCGTGTTTTACGGGTCCTCTTTACTTTTCACTACGTAGTCTCCAATGATCAGCTGAAACATTTGCGCGTGATCGAGTTCGCCCGTTCAAACTGGTGAATGGCTCGGTGGTTTTGTCACGCAACCACCAGAAAAGAGTCATTCGAACACACGCAAGCGACATAACGAATTAACAACCGAACGAGTTCCTTGACGGCCGAACTTGGTCTTTCGACGCGCTGTGGCTCCTTTCCAATCGGTGTTCCTGATTACACGTTCTCGGTGAAGCAAATTGTAGGCCCAACTGAGGTGGGCGTTCAGTGTAAATGACAAAACCAGGTTTGGATGAACGACTTACTCGGATTGACCCTGTGGGTTGCATCAGAAATCGTCAGTTCACAAACAATTGTGCAAGCGGAGAGAACGATGATAATACTGACGTCCCACAAGCCCCGAAAATACCGACACTGACGTCGAAGGTTTGGATTTTGAAGGTGGTGAGATCGATAGTGCTCTTGAGGACGCAGATCGGGTTCACGTCAGTACCTCCATGGCCGTACGCAACGTAAGAGTATGCGACACAGGTCGTAGCTTCAGACAGAATGATCAGTTTGAATAAATTGGTATGTTAAGGCTATGGGAACCCACTAGACGCGCATGAATGGAGACACGCCGACTCGGTGCCGTTGAAGATGGTCTGTAGGGATCCGTTGTCCATGTCCCAGCCGGGGTAGACGGCGAAAATGGTGCCCGCCTCAGGGACGGGTGTAGCCTTGGCCATGAAGACGAAAGAGGCAAGGAGGATCGAGAGGCTAGAAAGAGAGTACATGGCTGGCAGCTCCGATTTCCCAAGGTGCGGGTATTTATGCGTTTCCCTCGTGCCATGTGGTGAAGTAAGATTTGGCTTATGTCTGAAAATTAGCTTTGCCGTCGCTCAAGCGGAGAAACTGTCAGACTCGTTTGCGTACCTTCTTTCCTAGAGGTAAAGGAGGTATGTTGAGGGCTGCTGGAAAGCTGAATTAGAAGGACCGTTCCTTAGTGTGCGGGTGGGTGGAAGTTGTAACCGGCCTTCTCGGGGTTCAAGAAAAAAGCAAGGCTATGGGCTTGCGACAATGGACAAGCAATGTTTCCGCGGTACCTTGTCAAGGTTCGAACCTCGGAAGCATGTTGCCAGCACATATTCTGGTGAGGTAATCGTCTTCTCTGACGGCCCATCAGTGATCACGGAGAAGAAGGCCCGGAAGTCTGAGTCAGGTGTTAAGTATGTACCTTGACGGATGTAGATTTTTCAGAAGGTTTAAGTGCAATTTGCATCCGGACCAAACTCATCGCATGCTGTGGCCCCGGCGAAGTTCGCGGGCATTGGATGTCAGTCTCTTACCGTTGGAATGGTGCCCAGGTATTTCCAGCAGAGCTAGGCCGCTTTAAAATGCAGCTCTCTTTTTCGAATCGCTTGGTAGAGAAATTATTTTAGCAGGAAGGGAAATGATACTGGGTCACCTTAGAACATTCGGAAGAAGTAGAAGTACTATATGGGTGCATGAACATGGCCGCCAGTAGCCGCCGAAATCATTTTTCATCATGCCGAATTGATGCCGAATTGGTCACCAGTGACTCAACGTGTGACGTATCACTCAAATGCTGTGCTGTATCTCTCCCTCACTAGAAAGCGCCTAATCCCTTCCATATCGTGGAGCCACTACTCTCCAACTTACGGACGGTTAAAAAAAGGGAACTAAAGCGTCAGAACTCCAATTGAACCCACCGCGGGGTGTTACGGCGCTCCTGCTTCAAATGGTTTCTTTGTCTCCGCCATTACCGAGTCGGTGATGTCTCCCAAGGGGCACTCGGGATTCTAATAACGGATAGGGGGTCGAAAAGATTTTTAAGGACCTTGGCCAGACCCCCCCCCCCCCTCCCCCCCTATATAGGGAAGGAGTTTCCCACGGGTACCGTCGGACCGCCTCCCCGGGTCATGTGCCCGTGCATCGCCACCTGATGGCCGCTCTTAAGCCGCTGCCTGCCCGAATAGGCCACCGTGAAGTACATTCTGCCCACAGGTCTTTGGGTGTATACTGACCATAAGATATTTTATTAGAACTGGAAAGTGACTCAAATATATCTTTTGGACAACTTTTGGTGCCTCTTTCACTGCCTTTAAATTACAAAAATATTTTTGGTGGTCTACCAAGGGTAGTGGGACCTTGTAGACACTCAAGGTGACCCTATACATGTCTCTCAGGCCTTCCCATAGCTTCAGATGAGTTTAAAACATTGTTTTAGCTTAGTTTGAAATCTACTACAAAAAGATTTTTAAGGCCTGGTCGGGACCCCCCCCCCCCCCACCTCCTGTCCGGCATTCGAATCCCGAGTGCCCCTTGATGTCTCCGCTATAGCTGCGGGTTGATCCATACGGTGCGCAGTTCGTCAGTGCCGAAAGGGTCTGGATAGTGTTTCGGTATACTGGCGGTGTGTTTCGGACTTGCTTGTTGGGGACATGGGCTGAGTCTGTGAGTGGTTATTTCTGAGCCAGAATCTTTCATTCACAAGCATTGCTCCAATATAACATTTGAGGATGCCAGAATATTTTAGCAGCCGACGGTCGGCCTTTTCTGTGAGAAGCACCTATGTTTAGCGGTCTAAATATCTCTTCTTCGTCAACCTCCGACCCGTTTCCTGGTTCACGAATGCTTTCAGTATTGCACAGCCAACTTTCAAATTTCCCATCCGATGTACTTGGCCTTCATGCAATCACCAGTGAAGTCCTGGCGGGCGCGGCATTCCGATCCATAATTTCATTGGAATACGTGAGGCAATTAACGTGGTACTACCGGCCATCAACATTGAATCACGGCATATTGGCTATCGAACGGAGGTTTTGGCTCTCCGTCGTCGCTGCGACCCCCAAGTTTTTCGGCGTGCCGAACGCTACCCCATTGGCACGAGTGCGTTCAAGATATTTAACCCACTGGTCCCTTGCGCTCTAGGCTAGTCGCCACATCTCTGGTTTGCATATCCCGGTGCTCACGCATCGTTCCGACATGTTTCTTGTACTTCTGGTCTCCTTTTTAATCACAGCAGCCTTGGCATGGACTCGACAGCGTTCGGTCCTTCCCCTTCCCCCAGGGCCACTTGGACGACCGTTGTTTGGAATTCAATCTCGATTGCTTAAATCAGAGCCGTGGAAAACATACGGCGCCTGGGGTAAGCATTACGGCGGTGCGTCAGCCCAAACATTCCATTCCGCAGACCTGAATTTCTCAAGCATTAAATGCAGGCCCAATTCTGTCCTTCCGTATCTACAACCGACTCACGTTCGTACTCAACAAGCACACCGCCGTGCACGAGCTGCTGGAACGCCGCGCGGCGATATATTCGGGACGTCCAATGTCCTGGATGTTTAACGTAATTTGTGGGCGCGGAGATGCGGTCTTCAACATTTCGGGGCTGCACCCGCGGCACAAAATATATCGCCGGTTGCTCCAAGGCGGCCTTAACACGCAAGCAGTGAAAGAATATTCCTCAATTCTGGAGGATGAGATGGATATTCTGGTTCGAGCACTCGGGCAGACGCCAGCCCAATTCGAGCAACATATACGAAGGTGCGTAGGCCAGAAATCCGTGTTGTTTTGTGAACGATGGGTTCTATAGGAACGCCACCGCCGTGATAATGAAGGTCTGCATGAATCTAACCGAATCCGAATCGATCTGAACTGTGTTTTAGGTGGCATTTGGCTACTCAGTGATGGGAGACGACGACCCGTTCATCTCGTTCGTTGGCGGTAGTTTCATTTTAGCATTGGACTAAGGCAATGTTGTAGCATCGCAGACCAATCGTCAAAAATATCAGGATGGGCGATGGCGCCTGGACGCTGGCTCGTTGATTATATTCCCATCCGTACGCCATCTATTTTCCGTTTCCGCATAATTAATAGACTCCTCCGTTGATCCCAGTTCGATTCATTCCGACCTGGTCTCCATTTGCGCATTTTAAGCGCCGGGGGGCAGAATGGCGGCAGGTCCTAGACTCTGTTTCTGACGTCCCGCATCATTTGGTTAAGGCATAGATTGTGAGTGACTACGCGTTTTTTACCTCTGAATTGACTGGCGATAAGGCACGGGGTACCAATATTCCTTCCTTCACCTCCCGCCTTCTGCGGCCTGGAATGAGCCAGGAGGAACAAGATATGGTTAAATGGTGTGCGGGTGCACTTTATGCGGGGGCAGCGGATACTGTGAGTCTGGTTAATGTCCCATCCCTTGTGTCGCGAATTTCAGTGGTTTTTCTACCTAGACGGTGTCTGCATTGATATCCTTTATCATGCTCATGGCTCTACACCCCAAAGTACAAAATACGGTTCAACATGAGATCGATTCCGTTGCAAGTCGGATTCCCCGTACATCGGATCTCAGCCGCCTTCCATACCTTCATGCGGTTTTGAAAGAGGTTATGCGTTATGCCCCTGTCGGAAATCTCGGTACGCCTCAAGTTGACGCTCGCATTCTTTCCCTCACTGCCCCAGCCCTCCCACATCAAGTTACTCAAGATGATTCTTATGCGGGGTATCGCATACCTGCCGGATCGACAATTGTTCCCAATGTCTGGGCGATATTGCACGACCCGGAGCTGTACCCAGATCCTTTCACATTTGATCCAGAGCGGTTTATTGAAGCCTCGTCCGCTGCGACATTGAGAGGTAGTGCCCGCCCAGGCCGGCCAGATCCCAATTCCTACGTCTGGGGATTTGGTCGCCGCAGATGTCCTGGTACGCACCCCAGTCGACGACCTCGTTAGTGCGGCGAAATTGACTTACGCTGCGATTTCTGAGAATAGGAATTTAATTCGCTGAGGCGGCGCTGTTGCTCAGCATGGCATGCATCCTGCACGCATTCATAATCACTCCTGAGTCGCCGCAGACTGGTGCAATGGAGTTCACGACTGGTATTACTAGGTGCGCTGTCGTTGAATTTTGTTCAAGGCAGGCTGACCGAATGTCGTACTTGCAGCCATATTAAACCGTTTTGTGTTCGGTTTACGCCGAGGGTCTAAACGGCGACCCAAATTGCGAAAGATGTTAACTTATATTTAATAGCACCTAATATCCGGCGTAACACCTCCTTAGTGTACAGCGTTTACAAACTGGCGCGTGTCTTCACAGCGCCGTGTTTCGCAATGTATCCTCAGCACTCCACACATTGCATTTCCTATATTTTACCCATGAGGATGATTCGACAAACTTCCCGTCGCTGCTCTTCGCGTGCATTGGTCGCTGCGGAATTTACGTCTGCCATTACCCGCCACTTCAATTCTGTTTCTGGCAAACTTGCAAATGTGTGCCGATTGCGTGGCTTTCCTCCAAGGTTGACGTTTTTCAACCACATGATCACATGATCGAGAGCGAAGCGTTCGATTAACGTGTTATTTTATTTTGTGGCGCATTTTGGCATGGCTGCGATTCAACTCACGAAGCCTGCACCCAGAGGTTGAGGTTGTATAGAGATAGCGCGTTCATTCGTCAACCACTTCCTCTGGCCGGTACTACGGGTGTCAATGTTCGTCTTCTAATCGGGGACGCAGCCCTTCACGCTCCGAGTTGAGTTCGAGATAATACTGAGGGCGATAAATTTTCCTGGCTTCGCAGTTAGCGATTGTCCTTCGACAACCAATCCCTTGGCCGCGGTTCGGCTTCAGCCGAGGTGGCGGTCAAAACTGGCTGCACCCAGCACATACCCTTGCAATGCAACAGCAACCTACTGTGTGAATATCAACCTGAGGAGTGCCTTGCAAGGACAATAATAGCTAGGTAAGTGCCATACAAGGAGACAAAAGGCTGGTACAGCCCTTGCATAGCGTTGCCAGGCACATCTGGCTTGCCGAACTACACAAGGTCACACAAAGATTTCCCAGTTTTGGTGATGGTGGAGCAGTATTTGGCTGCGACATATAAAATGCTGGCTGTGCCCTGGCGCTAATCATGATGTGATGCAATGGTCAATATCAGATCAGTGCCAGCGTCTGAACATTGGGTGACTTTCCATAAGCAATAAATAAATGTTTTCGAATATTTCGAGCTCTATAACCGTCGAATCGCCGCAATGACAAGACAGCTGCCAGGACCCCATCGGTCGGTTAGAATATTGTTGACCCTCTTTCAAACCTCGATTTATTATAATCTGGAGGAGGGGTCCCTACCCCCTCTACAGATTATTCTCGCGTCGAATAGATCGTTTTGGGTGAATGCGTACGGCAAGCTGTACGACAGTCTGCTTCCCACGTCACCTTTTTGGGTCTTGCCGTCTCGGCGCCACTGCAGTTGGCCTCCGCTCCGATCCTCAACACGACGACGATGAGAACTTCAGTGTGCTTAGCTTCAAATTACATACAGTGACTTGCTCGAGTTCAATCTCTGCAACAACCAAGAGATGCCAACCACCGGAGGTTACTGCTTGCAAGAACCCGTTGTCGCGCCACCAAAAATTAACGGACGCGTCATCTATCCTCTATTGACATCTCTGCACATCTTAGGCATTGTTTGATATGTGTTGGGATGCATTGAGACGCGTCGAACGCGTTGTTTATGACCCATGATGTTCAGTTGCCACTCCAAACTAAATAATTGTTGTGCATATATTTTATTGCTTGTGGGAATCTGAGATGATTGGAAAGTCATCCATTAATAGACAGGTTGCGCAGGAGCCACCGGAGCCACCTGGTGGCATTTTTGTCGTGCGCAAACCGGTGGCTCCACCGCCAAAATCTGACGTCAGTGGCTCGTTGGTGGCTACTTCTAAGTAGCCACTCGCCTGCTATTTTTGCGCACATGCCGAGAGCCACGAGGTGGCTTCAGTGGCTAGTGCGCAACCTGTCTAATATCCTCTGGACATCGGAACTTTATTGCAACGCTCACTGCGCGCAGGTTTTCGCAAATTCTCATTCTGTACGAGAAGCGCTGGGGACTGAGGAGGAGGTACAGGGAGCGAGCATCAAGAGCGAATTTGGACCAGTTTCTCACGAGTGGTTCGGGGCTCCTTTCGGCTGGACAGGGAGATGTTTTTGGATACAATTCATGCCGTTTTTTTGGTATGATTCACTTCTATCACGCGCCTTCTGGATGCTGCCCCCACCATATCTAAAGGCCGGGGTCCGTGCCCTGCGTGACACTCCCCTCAAATGCCCCCCGAAGTAAAAATGGGCAAGCATACTACTTGCCTAGATAAACCAGTGGTAGATCTAATACTTATCATGGACAGACGATGAAGGACGTCCTGGAAAGGACCGTCTCAATACTCGCGGTGAGTTACACCCGAATCGGGCTGATGTTGCTGACAATGAAGCAGAGGGCATCGGGGGCAAGGGCGGAATTGGTCATGGCTCGAAATTCGGAGAGCCAATGGTATCTATCCGGGAGGGTGCGCAAGTGCCCAGGTTGGACGAGACGATGGACGAATTTTGTCGTCGATACTGCCTTGGAGAGGAAATCACCAATCTACTCCGATACCACGGTTTTGGTTCCCCGGGGAGCTTCCAGCACGTAACGGATCTCGAGTTGCGTAAGGAAGGATTCAAGGTCGGCTACATCGCGGAGTTGAAGTGGGCCTTGAGAAAAATGGTGGGCAAGGATTTACTCATGCGATCCGGCAAACCTGAGCTCCATGGTGCGTGCACCTGTGATCGTGTCCTGGCATGTTCTAAACGTTAACATTTCTTAGGTGGTATAGGAGGGAAGGGCGGACCGGGTCGCAAAAAAGGCGGAGATGGTGGGGTTGGTGAAGCTCCTGACGTCCCGAATACGCTACTTTCTCGGTTTGCAAAAATTTGGGGTAAGCCGTTCCGTTGTGCAATGGTCCAAAACTTCCGGAGATACTCGCAGGTGGGATTGGTGGGCAGGGCGGGACTGGCGAGCAGGGTGGGACTGGCGGGAAGAGTGGGACTGGCGGGAAGAGTGGGACTGGCGGGAAGAATGGGACTGGCGGGAAGAGTGGGAGGAAGAGTGGGACTGGCGGGAAGAGTGGGACGGGTCAAGACTTGCAGTATCCGCCGAGTCGAGTCAATCTTTGGGAGAGATTTCGAAGTGAGCAAGTATTCCCATATGTCAGCATAGAAAACTCTAATAGGAAGGATAGGAATGCTACCCTTCTCTGAGGCAACCGAGACAGAGGGAACCTATATTTTTGGTACGGCTCCATGCATTGTTTTAGTAATCGACAGCTCAAAGGTTGAAAAATAGGAGGAGTAGGAGGAAGGGGCGGGAGCGGTACTCACGCGGGTGGAGAAGGCGGTGTCGGTGAAGCACCTCACATCCCGATAGGAATTGTCTCCATCTTCGCCAAAATATTCGGTAAGGCGGGTAATACCGATTCTGAAAGATTGCCTATCATTCGCTCCAGGCGGCATCGGCGGAGAGGGGGGAATTGGCGGCTTTTTCGGCGGTCACGGCGGGATTGGGCGGGGTTCTGTTTTTCACGACGTCCTTGGACATCCTCACGAAAAGACCCTGAATGCCCCGCCAATACTGCTAGCCAACTATTCAATGGCTAAAGAGCTTAACGAGGATAGGAAGCTCCGCCAAATGCTTTCAGAGCAAGGATTCGTAACAGTTGGAGCATTATTCGTGATCACCAGGAAGGATCTAGTTGAGGTTGGCTTCAAAGCCGGCCACATTGCCACTTTGAAGGGAACATTGCGAGAGTTTGACTCGAAATATCGCCATTAGTACACTGCTTAATGATCATGATCGCCCGCCCTTTGCTCAGGCTCCTACCCATCGCACGTTCCGAGGTCAATCAATCCTAGTAGAAGTATGCTGAGTGGATCCTGAGAGAAAATTAATCAAGACCGAAAGATCTGATAAATCCGAAAGAGTTTGAGCGAAGAGTTGGAGATTGTGAAGAGGTCTTTGTGGATTGTGCTTCGTCTCGCGCAATGATGGCCCTTAGGCCCAGAATCCAAATAAATACACTATAGGAACTAGTACCGAAAAAAGGCCCACTGCTGACTTGAATTTGAGGGGTCAAAAGTGAGCCAAAAAAAAGCACAACTTGCACTTGAAGCTTCACGAGTCAATGGCCGTATTCGGATGCTTGATGTGGCTACTAATATTTCAACGGACGTTGGAAATACCTTTCCAATGGTCAGTTGGCATCATAGATTTTGCACTGATCTCTTCATCCTTTCGTGCTGACCCTCACTGAGATGCCCTTCAGTACTCCATCATGGCATTCAGCCTCAACAATGTTGGCAAGTGCAAGTCTTCACGGAGTACGCTGCCCAGTCTGTGGATGCTTCACTGAACAGCCAAGTTAAAGCAAGTACTTGCAGGATTGCAAGTTATATTCAGGTGATTGGGTCTTTTTTTAGCTCTGTCTCCGAACTTGTGTCTTTGTTGTCTACCCATTGACTTTACAGGTGCGCTTTTTTTGGTGTCTTTTGAGCAGTGACGACATTGAGTGTCTTTTCCGTTGTAGTGTTCTAAGGTGTGCACCTCGATTCAGTCTGTTAGGAGTGTTGTAAACCTTTTGGGACTTGTCTGACTGGTGTGATTTGTTCTGCAGAACTTTCCCGCACGTTGTGGTTTTTCCCTCATTTTTATCTCAAATTGTGTCTTTTTCAACCATTTTCCACCAAGTTGTTCTCCCCATTATTTATTGGACAGTACATATGTATGACTGTAATAGCGCTGCAATATTATTTGGTACCCAACTTGGTGTATTTTTATACAAATCCACTCCACTTCAGCTGAATTACTGGAAAAAGGCACAAGTTGAAGGTAACTGCTCCTGAATTCACAACTCGTGATAAACATAACACAACATTTGGAAGCTCCAAAATTTCACAATACTACCTACATATGCCATGACAAAAAAAACACAGGTCTATCACATACAGGATATGCACATGTTGAACACTTGTGTGGGCGATATAGTGTGTCAAAAGTATTTACTACAACTTCGGCAAAAATCAAATCTTTTCGTGGGACAACTTGAGAATCAGTGCAAAAAAAAGACAACTCAAAATGAAGCACACCTTGTAGATTAGGACAAGTTTGAGTTTCACAACTTGAGAAAACACAACTATTTTGCAAGGAGGTACAACTCGGCACATTTCAATGTACAACTTTCAATCTGATGGACACAACCAGCAACTTCTCAAAAGACAACTTCATTCTCTAGCAACTTGGATGTCTGGACAACTTCATCTTATCCTGCTGCATGTCAAATATTGTACAACTTTTCAAGTGTACATGCCAAATGAGTACAAGTTTCTGAGCAACAACTGTTGGTTTAGATACTTCTTCTGGGGGACAAGTTTTATTGGGCAGGGTGCAACTTTCAAAAGCTGTGGATACAACTCCCCACCCATCAAATACAACTTCATTCGGTTGAGGAACAACTTGCCAGATACAAAATACAACTTCAGAATCTCTGCACTCCGAGAGTCGAGCCCCCTCTTTCTACATCTTTGTCGATTGCTCGTCTGCTCCCTCTGGCCTCTCATGCCTGAAGCTCGTGAAAACGAGGCATCATTCCTTATTGCAGATGCTTCTGGGGTCCGCTTGCAGCTTAAGGCTCCAGCTGTTTAACCCTCCCGATCCGAACACTTGCAGTTTCAGTGACAGTGAGTGACGATAGTTTTTTTGGAGGCGGGAAGGGGCGTAAAGGCAATTTCAAGGTACCTCCATTTTGGTCCCAAATACCGAAATGAGGGAAAGAAACTATGCTGATTCCTGATCATCCGATATCATGCATGCCTATTGTGCTTTCCAGTAGTAATATAAGGCATTCTATTCTATTAACAGCTTTTCTTTACACTATTCTACCCCCAAGTTAATGCACGGTCCGACTACGCAAAGCCTTTGTGATACGATTTTTCAGCCATCTCGGACACTGAAAGTCAATGTCTTGGAGCAGAATTTCTAGTAGTTTGGGTGCTTTCCAGGCTTGTACACTACAAAGGACTATGTTATGAGTGTTTTTCTCCGCTGCTATTACCCATTTCTCCGAAACTCCTGCCCAGTAGTTGCAGAAATCAAGGAGAATAGAATCCATGGCAGCCTCTCTCGAACTTGTGGAACCGTAAGACGTAAAAGGCAGCGGATTTGTCCTACTATTTGCCTTAACCTACGCGTGAAATACGAAGAACTAATCCATTGCCTTCATCCGGCCATCAGCGCCATCATCTGTTTCAAAATATGGTGCTCTGGCTTTCCATAGTGGAGCATTGAGTTGAGCACAAGCAAAAAAAAACCCAAACCTTGTACACGAACAAAGCAACAATATTTTTGTCAGTTGTACTTCGACTTGGCAATGGAATGGAAGTGAGCTTGAGGAACACAACAAGCTGCCCAGTCGCACTCCCTATGAGCCTCAGGATCGAGAGAATGTTTCATGAAAATGAACACTTGCAACATGGTGACAGACAGAGCTGCCAATTGAACACCTAGTGGAATAAACACTGATGACATGGGCCAAGCACTTGGTTGAAATGCTGAAGACAACAAGTCCGACCCTCACTGGGATCATAGTAGGTGCGCGGTAGTTGTCTGTGTAAGCACAGATGAACTGGAGCATGCAGAAATGCCATATGCCACCCTACTGTAAGCAGTGGAACAGCTGCGGGTGCCAGCAAACTGCTTCCATCAACATGACGGACAGCGGGCCATTTTGTTGAGAAAATACCTCACACATATTGGGGGCCCAGTACTTATAGTTTTTGGTGCCAATGCCACCCTCCGCATTAGGAAAACAGGAGAATGGTAGAGCGATGCAACTGGGAATTACAGTGCGGTGCTTTATCCCCAGCCTTTCCTTTTTAAGGATGTCAAAGTTTACTCACTGCATGCCGTGGAAGAAGTGCAGCATTGAATCTGTGTAGAATTGTCTTCATAGGTTAACTCAATATGATTTGATGCTTCTGCCTCCCTCTCTATGATCAATTCAGTCACCATCTGCATTGCCTCTGCACAGGTTACTTCCCTAGAGTAAGATCACTTGGAGCTGATGGCACTATCGGAGTTTGAATGTGAAGCTCTCAGGATCGCTTTGAAGTTGCAGTTTTGAAAGTTGCGTCAAGACACAAGTTGGGATTGTCAGAGGCAAAGTTGTGTCTCCTCATGATTGAAGTTGTCTCACATCAAGTTGTAGTTGTCTCCAGGTGAAAATAAGTTGTGTTTACACTTGGAAAAGTTGTCTATGACCAAGTTGTTGGCAGGTTAAAGTTGTACCAGCACTGCAGATAGTTGTCATTTCAAATCCCAAAGTTGCGCCTGGTGGGTTTAACAGTTGTACCAGTTTCCAAGTTGACCTACACAAAGTTGCACCTCTGCAAAGTTGGGTTAAGGCTGAGTTGTGGCTAAAAGCAAGTTGTCACAGGTGAAGATGTATCATGAGAAAGTTGAAGTAGTGTCCACGAAAGTTGCGCCAAGATGGACATGCCACTGACAAAGTTGTGGGCCAAAAAAGTTGCGCTCCAGTAAAATGTAAGTTGTACCTGATTTTTAGTCAAAAAACATGCAAGTTGTCCAAATACTTTTGACACAGTATGTCTCCCATACACTTGTAAAAATGACTTCTGAACATGGCGCAACCCAAAATAAAGACACAATCCTCAAGAATGAAAAAGACACAACTTCATGTCGGCGGTCTATATTTACACAACCTTTTGGCAGAAAATTTGAATCGGTGATGAGTGACCAGATGTGACGGTCATTGATGTGTTCCCGGAGTTTCAAACTTCGGCAAGCAGCTTATTCAGCTTGAGAGATCTTTGGATCAAGTCAGCATTCTATAAGCAAACAGCTTGCAGTTAAGACTTTGCTCGCTCGGAGGTACCCATCAATTTGCCCATATTGCATCAGTCCTTCCTTGATTGACTTTGTGCAGTGCCCCCATGATCTATTACTTATGAGCTGCACCTTCAGGCGTGGTTGAATCTCTGCCTCAGCTACCCATTTTGGCTTCCCCAGCCCCGGTTCGTGTGGAATCTGAGTGAACCATAACCTTGGGAAGTAGTCAATGTTCGCATCCGGATTGTGCCTGAGTTTTATATGGAGAACAATGGGAGTGGACTAAATAGCCTTCCTCCTTCATTACAATCATTTGGCTGTGGCTTAGTCCATAACAGCCGCGATTTGGCTGTGATTACAGCTGCTTTGAACTGCATTATCTCAAGAAAACTGTGCGTAGACCAGCTGTAAAATTTAACTGCCATTCAACATCAAGAGAGAAAGGAGTGGAGAAGAAGGGGAGAAGGATGAGTGCAAAGCAATACAAAGAATCACTGACCTGCCAGCCACAATGCCGGTGAAACGTGTGCCAGCAGTCTATGGGTGAAATACAACTATATGCAAATCCGACGGGCTGAATGCAATAGGAAAGTGCGCTCTTGTTCAGGATTCACAAATCCTAAAACAACAACCAACCAAACTTCACAAGTGATTCCAGATAGAATCCCAGAGAGTACGGCCGAGTACGGGTCTTTGTGTACTGATAGAAGATACATGGGAACAGTTGTTTTTAAGATTGCATGAAGCACTATAAGCAGGCTCACTGGTTTGTCCTTAGACGAAGTTCAATTTATAGTTTTGCAACTCTGGGTCACCCACTCTAACCTCGTAGGACAGGAGCAGTGAACCAATTTGACACGCAACACGCAACAAATCCGGAAACACATGTAGCACACTTAAAACACACACACAAGGATATTATCCTGAATAAAGCTGATAGATTTGTGATAACTCGAAAATACAAGCACGTCCTTTATTGGAGTATCCTCAATGAATCAAGCTGGAGGTTCCGCCATTCTTTACTCGCTGGAGAGACTGTCAGCCTTCTCCACTTTCAGCGCCCGGGTAGGATTCCATGCCATCTCCCTACAGACTGTCTGTCCTCCTTATATACTGTACATCTAAAAATAACTTTACAACTCGATATATAATCTACCAGCGTATCCATGTCCGTGACTTAGTATATGAAATGTGATCGCTAAGACCTTGCTGACTGATTTAACTAGATCCTAGAAATGTTGGTTCTGAATTAGTCCCTCGAGGTATTATGGTCGGATATGATAAAGCTATAAAATGCCTCTTTATAGGCAACCTGAACTTGTCTGTAGCCCAAGTATTGCTTTAGGCCATTTAACCGTCGAGGCGGGTCCTGGTTGAGCAGGATACCTATTTGCCTGATTTATCCCTGACGCGATCGAGTTCTTTACTTAGCACCCAATCGGTTCTAGTATTCTGGATTTCCTGGGCTCGTTACTGGTGCCCCTTGAATGATTCTTGGAAATCTGGAACCCTGGGTCTTTTGCCTTCAATTAGACACCCTGGTCCCCTTCATAGCACAAGTGAAAGATCAATTCCTAAATTGGGTTCAAATTCGGTTGCCATATTGAGCTGATCAATATTTGATGGGCGTATGGTACCTTATCCGGATCCGGCCCGTTCGTCATTGTCTTGCTACAAGCATGGATAAACAATGTTGAACCCGTTCAAGATAAACTTGCTGTGAGCTCAATAATTGGCACAGAGTGGATATTATATTCCCTAATGCTTATTTGGACTACCCGCAACCTCCTGCCTATGGTATGACAGTCAGATCCAGAACCAATGACTTACTAGTCGGAGGCATCCAGTATATGTGTTTTCTGGATACTCATCTGCAACCGGTTCCGTATTTGGTTTTCAGCATATAGCTCCAGGTCTACTGACTCGGGGCTTGTCATAGACCCAGACGTGTGTGTATCCGCAATGTAAACCCAGAAAGAGTTAAATTTCAGGCATGGGTGAATTCACGGCTTATCTCACGGCTTATCACCGCCATTGGCACATCAATCAATGCCGCATTGGCCGATGTCACACTATGACATCTGCCACACTATGACATCTGCCACACGCTCTTGACTCAAGGCTGTGCATTTTTATTTGTTTGGCTTTCCACACAAGTTGCGCATGTTTCTAAATTCTGGCAGTCCTTAACTTGTGCATTGTGTTCCAAACAGTGAAGCTGTCAATGGTGTATGGTGGTGGCAAGTGATGTATCTTTTCATGGTACAGTGTGCCTATGTCTTTCCCGGCATCAGTAAGTTGGGTAATTTCCGGGTGTGGAAAGTACCTGTGTACTTTTGGAAGCTGTGTTGTTTTCGTGCTAAAAAAAGGTGTGCAACTTTTGTGTTTTTTTTTGCAATTATATTGCGGCAGTATTACCCCCATACATGTGCCATACAGTTGGCTGGGAAGTTAAGTTCTCAAATTTGCGCAACGTTGAGGTCAGGAGAAAGACACGTCGTTTTTGATCATCAGTATCTGTAATATATAAGTAGTTAGCTGTACAATTTTTTTTTTTTTTTCTGAGTGTTTGGGATAATGAGACTCAGTCTGCAGAAGCATTCCAAGGTCATCCGCTTGGGTTACTGGATTTGAGGCCAGTTGTTGCCAGGGAAATTCAGCCCAGGAGGAAATGCCGTTACACACATTTTTACAGTGTGGGGCTCCGGCCCAAAATATATGTTAACCTATCCCATGTCTATCAATGATTGGCCACATACTCACTAAAACCCCCTCATGTGTCCAGTCATCTGGCAGTGAGTCCTCATCCATAAGTAGTCCACTCCATATATATAATACCAGCCTTTTTGAAAGTGCTAGTTGTCCAAATCTCAGTTTATCGGTTAAAATGCAGTCTCGTTTTAAAGCTCCATTGATGGATTTCAGCCATTGGTGATGGATTTCTGATGAGATTGTAACCTTGTCCGGCATTATAATCACTCGGTTTACATGCAGGTTCCATATAAGGCAACATGCAATTGAGACTATAATCGCAAATAGTCATCCCTTCTCTTTGAGTATGTTGCCTCTTGCAGATTTATTTAACAAGGTTGCAACCTAAAACCAGTCCCCAACTTAATTTGGGCCAGCCATTATATTTGTTTGACCATGGTTGTTCTGTTAGATTCCATATCATTTTTTGACCTGGAGCAAGGGTGTAGTACCAAGCCATTCGAGCGTCTTCTTGGCCTCTTCATCTGTACTGTCTCGGACCCTATCGCACGAATGGCCCATGAACTGTTTGTCAGACAGACTATAAACTTAGCGAGCCATATCTTCTACCACCATTTCTGCATCCCGTCCAATTTTTAGAATTATGGGAACACCTTCGCCACTGTTGTTGTCGTAATTTTACTCTTCACAGTCTTCCTGATCCAGATGAAGTTCTAGCTCCATATATTTGGTACACTGATCCAGAAGACCCTCCCGCAGGCTTCCTGCTTCTCTGCTGAGAAAGCGCCTTACGAGCCAGTCTATCCTCTTTCTGTTGGCTAACTGTTTCGCATGTTGGACCTTCAATCCATCCGGAGCTGTTGTCTCTGAGTTAGCCCGAAACTGGCAGCACGGCTTGGATTTCCTTCCTTGGAGTTCGCTTTCGAATCCATCGGATTTCACTCGGATACTAGCGTGTACAGTGGACTGCGACAATTTCACCAAGGCAAAGGAGAGAGCCAGGATCTCGCTAAGCATTGAGGTCACCTGCTTTATCAGTTATCCTCCAACAGTGGCAAGCCCTCTGAGTCACACTATGAACACATCTCGGAAAGACTTTTCGTAGGTCGGGGGTTGAAGTCAACCACAGGAGGCACTCATTCTTTATTTTCTGACCATCTTCCCACAGAGAGAGGCGGTCACGGCTGAATCCGCATTGACTGTAGGGCAGAACCCATGGAGACATCTGATAGCCAGAATCTCAGGATGATCATAGTGCCAAATTGGCACCAAAATCTCCTCTCAATAGTTCACGCTCCACAAGATATCTCCCTGTTTTGGGAACATTGGAATTTTTCATGAACATCCAGCTGTGGAAACACCGAAGTTTGGATGCTTGGATCAAACCTTCTGCGAATCCTAATCTTCGTGCCAGATGCGTGTTCAACAGGTGTAGAAGGTGGTTTCCTCTCGTCAGCCATGTTGCAGACCTATACTTTCGTCAGTGAGGCCAACCTTTCCCTCCGACGGTTCACTCAGATTTTGTCCCTGCACGCCGCTTGCTTCAACGCTGAAAACCCCTACTTCACCATCCAGAATCAAGACGGCGCTCGTCAATTAGTTCAGTTTGAGTTGATAAAACCCATGTTCAAGCCAGTTCATTTGTGCAGGCTCAAAATGTAAGCCGCTGCCGCCTCTATGCCTCCGCTGTATCAAACCTTCCTGCCTGAGGTTGTCGCCGTTGTTGACTTCAAGGGAGACAATGCTGCAGTTTCTGAGAGAGAAACCCAGCTCGTGGTGCAAGGGTTCAGAATTTGGCGAGTGCAAGTTCATTCTCACAGAGGAGCTCCCATGATGCATCTCTGACCCAGGTTAGTGTAATCTTCCTAGCTGCCATTCGGCTCTGCCAACTCGTGGAGCACAGTCTGGGCAGCCAAGGCGATTGGCAAGGTCCAAAGGCAAGCCTGCAAACTCATCACAGGCGTGCTCCGCACCACGGCCACCGACACCATGAACTTCCACGCGAATCTCCCACCAGTCCACATCTGCCTCAATCAGTCTGCATTTAATGCAGCTGCCCAACTCGCCTCCCTCCCCTCCTCCAACCTTGTTTGCGCCTCATTCCTCCACTGCCGACGCATCCCCTGATTCCACCGCTCCCTGATCCATCACCTCATCCACGCCTTCCCCGATCTTCAAAAACGAGTTCGAGACCATCGACCCACAACGGCATATTGTCCCACTGCCATTGAATGTACTCACCACATCCATTGTGGACTCGAAGGAGGAGGCACAGCGGCGGATGGAGAGGATTGTGGCAAGGGGGAGAACGTGCATCTTCACGGACAGCTCAGGGTACGAGGGAGGGGTAGGATCAGCAGTGGTCGCGATGAAAGGTGAGATGACGGGTGTGACGTGGCGGAAACACCTGGGCAGTGATAGAGACCACGCTGTCTTCGAATCGGAGGTAGTGGGTGGCATCCTTGCCCTCAACATCATCTCGGCCACACCCTGCCTCACCAACATCGACGTGTTCATGGACTGCCAACCAGCCATCTCCGCGATCTCAACCCCTAAGCCCCAGCCCGGCCAGTACCTCCTCGCCACCTTCCACGCCCTCCTCGCCTGGCTACTCCGCATCTGCCGCACCCTGAAAATCCGGATACATTGGGTGCCCGCACACGTGGGAATTGTAGGCAACGAGGCAGTCAACGCATGTGCGAAGGAGGCTGCCCTTGGCACTTCATCCCCCTCTCCATGTCAATAGCAGCATTCAAAAAGCCACTCCCGATGTCAGCAACGGTCTCTGGGTCGGCTAAACGATGAGCAACCCGGTGAGAACCCCAACCAGGAGAAACTCGACAGTCGCTAATAACTGGTGAGATCCCCGAGCAGCAAGACCAACCTAACGGACTCCTCATTAGGAGGCCGTATATTCTGGGTTGGGATGCAAGGTGGAACCCGGAACGAGTTGAACAGGGTATGATATCCACTCAGGTATAATACCCGGGGTGTGGACGCAACCTGCAATAGAATGGAGGGGAAGTAGGACAGGGTGGAGACAATCCCTAAGTCAAGCCAAAGCAGAAGCCTGAGATTAGACGAGGTAGAATCTACTGTACAAGGAGATTCTACCGTGCTTATGTACATTATGAATAAATTAATGTGATCGTGATCAGTTCCTGTATAGCAACGTTAAGGAGCATTAATGCGTGATGTTCCTAGCTCCTGTGTGTTATCACCATAGCGTCTGAGGGTTAGGAGGACCGATGGTGCGGGATTCCTAACCCTTAACGTCTTCCAATATCTTGGTCCCTGAAGCCCGCGATCAGGCTCCTGTAGGGGGACCGACTGTGCGGGTTCCCTAACCCTTAATGTCTTCTCATGTCCAAGTCCTTTGAAACCCGCGATCAGGTTTCAACCGTGAGAAGGTCCTGTGGTCGCGTCATGAGAGTTCCGTGATGCAGATGTGTCACGTGAAAAAAAGTGGAACCCAGGCGATTCATGACACCCGACTAGCAAGGCAGCCACCATCGCAGCAGGTGCCAAGACTTTCGCGTCACAATGGCTCAAGGAATGGAGGCAGTCAACACGTTTCGCGTGCATCTCCAAATTCGACAGCGCGACTCCCTCGATGGCGACACAGCGCATGTACAGCAGGCTCAGCCGCCCCCAATGCAGCATCCTTACCCAGCTCCGCACAGGCCACATTGGCCTCAATGCCTTCCTCCATCGCTTCAAACTCGCTGCCTCGCCAATCTGTCCTCACTGCCATGCCCCCGAGTCCGTCCCCCACTTCCTCCTCTCATGCCCAGCCTACTGCACCCTCCGACTCCGCCTTATCACCTGGGTCGGCACTGCTCAACTGACACTCCGCACGCTACTCTCCTCCAAGACTGACACCGCCCCTGTACTTGCATTTGTGCGAGACACTGACCGCTTCCCAGCCTACGCGCTTTGACACGGTCTGCTCCCTTTCGCTTATCACTTATTTACTTTACTTTCTTCTTTCCTCTCTCACTTTAGATAGACTCAAAGATCACAATTGTCTCACAAATATTACCATGACGACCTACTTCCATAGATTTATCAATCTCCCGAAGGCTTACCTCCAACCTCCCCCTCCCTCATCCCACTTTACGCTACCAATACCTACCGCCATGCCAGCCAGTAAATCACACTGTACCTATGTAGAAGTGTGACATGGGCCCCAAGGGGCCCGCAGCACTATAATGGAAACTGAATTGAATTGAAGTAAAGTAAGTAAAGTATAATAGGAAGATATCAGGGAAAGACTCACGCTCTTCACTTCAACCAAGATGGGCAGAGTGAATAGCATCAAGTGAGACATGTAGCTATATATGGAATATAAATTCTAACTGTCGCGTTGCCCGCGCCTAGCGTACGCGTGGGCTCGCCTCTGTGCCACCTTGCCCCATAAACGTTAACACAAGAAAAAAAGGAAAGCTATAGGTTTGCTAGTCTGTTTCTAAGCGAAGGGGTCCGATCATGGTAAAATCTTGTTACATAATCTCCACAGCCACATTATGTTTGGACCGCGACAACGGCAGCACCATAGACAAATTCCATGCGTTTTAGCAATGTGTCAGCACAGAGCAAATTCCGGGTTCTATGGTGACGAGGGCGACTGAAGCACGATGAGGTCCAATGAATAAGTCTGGAGTTTAGACTAGAATAGTGTAAAGTACAGGGAAATAGGTACAGATTATATACTGTAGGGCCTAGGGGCCATAGCTAAGGTACCATGTCAGATCACAACATATAGGGTAAATGAAAGATAAATGCAGGGGTATATGAGTGTAAAGGGGCGATCGGGAACATCGGGGAACCAATTGAAGTCCCGAAAAGGAACTTGTAGTTCGATTGATCAGATAGTTGATCTGATGAATGATCCACTGTTCGGGTTCTGGAACCCAAAATGAAAAGTCGGTTCATGACATTACCCCCCCTCTAGGTGAAACCCGCCTCGGGTTTCATATTCATCGTCGTTTCTTCGTCCACAAGTCTACCCCGGTGATAACAAAAATGGCCCTGTGCGGTTTCCTTCAGAGCGGTCGGGTATTTCTGATAGAATTCGTTGAGGCACTCCGTGGATTCTCCCAAATGTTCCAGTGGTTCCCAGGTGTTATCCTCCGGTCCATAACCCTCCCACCAAATTAGGTACTGTAAAAATTTCCGCTGTTTGTTGACCCATATTTTCAAGACCTCTGCGATTTCATACAAATTCACCTTGTCTACCACGTCTGGGGGAGGGGGATCGTCGTGTCGCTGGTGTTCGGCTACCGGAGGAACCCATGGGCGCAGGAAAACAGTGTTGAAGACGGGGTGAACCTTCCATGACGCCGGCAGTTTCAGCTCGTAAGATATGGCTCCCACTTTCCGAACCACTTCAAAAGGCCCATAGTGTCAGTCCTCCAACTTCTTCCTAGGGCGGTGAGTGATGAGGTTAGCTCCGGAGAGGTAGACTTTATCCCCGGGCTTGTAGTCAGGGTCTGCCTGTCTTTTTGCATCGTAAAATCTTTTCAGTGTCTCCTGGGCCACCTGCATAGCGGCGCCGGCTTCCTCTCTGACTCTCGACATCCAGTTTGCGAATTTGGAGGCCTCCTCAGTTGGTACTTCCAACTGGGGTTCTGTTCCCTTCTGTGGGTGGAAGCCCATGGTTATGAAGAAAGGACTGAAACCCGTCGTCTTGCTCACTTGGTCGTTATGATTGAACTCCGTGAGGGTCAACCAATCCGCCCAATCGTCTTGTAAGAAATTGGTGAAAACCCGGAGGTATTGCTCAATATTCTGGTTAACCCGCTCGGTTTGTCCATCCATTTGAGGATGATATGCGGTGGACGCATTGGACTTGATCCCCAGTAGTTTCAGTAAGTCCCGCATGAAGTGCCCCATGAATTGGGTTCCTCTGTCACTGATAACCACTTCTGGCAATCCGAAGTCCTTCCATACGTGGTCCCAATAAATCCATGCCATGCCTTCTCCTCCTAGGTGTTCGGTGCAAGGTACAACCCGAATCCCCTTCCCGAGTCGGTCGACGACTACCACGATAGAGTTGTAACCCCTGCCCACCGGCAGTTTGGTGATTAGGTCCACAGACACGTTCTGCCATACCCTCTCGGGAACTGCATTAGGGTTTAGGGGTCCTCGAAGTTTGGAGGGAAATAGCTTCGTGCATTGACAGACAGGGCATGCCGATACATATCTTTTGGCGTCTGATAACAGTGAAGGCCAATAGTAGTTTCGGGTTACTAGCTCTGCAGTCCGGAATTGTCCTGGGTGTCCGGAGATGAAGTCGTCATGATGAGCCCGCAGAACCCGGTGTTGCAAGTTTCCCGAGGGAGGAACATACACTGTTCGATGCCAGGTTACAAACCCGTCTGCATGTTCTTCCCATCCTTCCGCCTTGTCCTCTAGAGCTTTCTTTACCGCCTCTTCCCAATCTGCTTTTCCTGCTTTAATATCCTCCATGAACTGGTCGCCTGGCGTGTCATCCAGGACTGCAGGCATTGCGTTTAAAAACTGCTCCCCATCCATCCTTCGAAAGTACTGTTCTGGGAGTAACACAAGATTGGAATTATCCTGTGCCCCCTTCTCGTGGCCACTTCGCCTCGAAAGCACATCTGTCTTGGCGTGTTGTTTCCCAGGTTTATGAATTAGCGCGAAGTCATATTTGCTCAACTCCAGGGACCATCGTGCTTGCCGCCTATTAAGCTTCTTTGTCGTGGTGAAGTATTCCAAATTTTTGTGGTCCGTCCAGATCTCGAATTTTTTCTGACTGCCCTGCAGATAGTGTCGCCACTCGTAGAGCGCTCGCATAATGGCGAGCATTTCCTTGTCGTGAATGTCATAATTTTGTTTGGTGTTATTAAGGCCCTTAGACATGAATGCAATCGGCACCCACACTCCATCCTGACATTGCATCAAGCAAGCTCCTGTGGCATAGTCGGAGGAGTCCGCCTCAACCCGCCACTCCCCATTGTCCGTGGGGAAGTGGAGTACGGGTTCCGAAGTTACCGCCAAGATCAACTGGTTGAAGGCCCCTCGCTCCAATTCTCCCCAACATCACTTGTAATCCTTTCGCATCAGCTGTGTCAATGGTTTGGCGTGGTCCCCGAACCCTTTGATGAATCGCCGGTAAAAATTGAGGAACCCGAGGAAACTTTGCACTTCCTTTACGTTTTTTGGTGTCGCCCATTGTCACACCCCTTCTACCTTCACAGGGTCCATCCTGATTTTACCATCCCCGACAATCACCCCTAGGTATTCCACCTCTCGTTGTTCAAATTCGCATTTCTCAGGTTTCAGGAACAATTCATGTTCCCGTAGAATCCGAAGAACGTCCTTGACCATGGCGCGATGTTCTTCCAAGTGCTCCGAATAGATCAGAATGTTGTCCAAATACACAATAACCCGTCCTGCTGCAATGAGATCCGCAAAAATGTTGTTCATCATGCACTGGAACGTCGCCGGAGAGTTGGTGAGTCCAAAGAACATGACGAGCAGTTCCCACAATCCACAATTCGAAACAAAAGCTACTTTTTCCTCGTCCCCTTCCTTAATGCGGATAATGTTGCAACCCCATCGAACATCCAATTTAGTGAACCAGGTTGCCTTTCGGAGCATATGCATGATCTCCGGGATCAACGGTAGCAGGTATCGATTTTTTATGGTGAGGGCATTCAACTTCCAATAGTCCTAGACTGGTCGCAGTTTTCCGTCCTTTTTTTTCATGAAAAGGAACGGGGAGGCCCACAGGGATTTCGAGGGTCGGATACATCCGGTTTCCACATGTTCTTTTATGAACGCGTCCAGTTCCGCTTGTTCGGAAACTGACAGGGGAATGCTTCGCCCTTTCATGGGTTCCGCGCCAGGTTTCAATTCGATTGTATGGTCCCATTTGCGGCATTCTGGAAGTTTGCCAAAGTCCTTTTTCTCAAAGACGCTTTGAAACTCTTCTAGGTAATGGGCAGGGATGCTTTCTTCTAGGGTTTTGGCGTTCTTGGCCTCATGTGCGGCAGCCACCAACTTGATAGCCATGCTACCCATGGCGCGAAGATGTTCGGTGTCCCGCACGTCCGCGATATCCTCGGGGTACATCTTTGTAACGAAGATGCGGTCCCCCTCCTCTACCTCGGTGTTATCCTCCTCTTCCTATTCCTCCCACAACCAGGCACATTTGCAGGCAGGAGGGCACCGGGAGAATCGTAGGGTTTGCTTCTGCCAGTCTATCTCCGGATTGTGTTGTTTTAGCCAGTTGAACCCGATGATTACATCGCTCTTTCCAGTATCTGTTACCACAAACGAGAACACCTCGGCGTGGTCCTGAACTCGGAGTTGCATGCGCACGACGTGGGTGATGCAGCCTCCTTTGTTAAGGGTGCCGTCCGCATTGTAAACTGGAACAGCGACCGACAGAGGTTCTACCTCTAAACCGTGTTCCTCCACGAACCGCTGGCTGATGAATCTGTTGGTCGCTCCGCTGTCCACTAACCCGGTGACCGTATAGCCTTTTAGGTTATTTAGCCCTTCCAGGGTCATTGGGAGCATCATAGAGTTCCCAGTGGCCCGGACGTATTGGGGTGGGTTCTTCAGATTGTCTAGGAAGCCCAGAGCATCGGGAAAGTAAGCCATGCGGATTTCCTCAACCATTTCATTGTTTATTTCCTGTCTCTGAGCTGGGTGCGTCCAGTTCGTAATAATGTCCCTAGCCTTCCAGTCTTGTGTGCGTGCCCGGGTTGCAACCCGACACGCACTTCCGAGGGGGAGTCTGCGCCATTCCGCTTTCTCCCGCTCGGGCTTCCGGGGTTTCTTTCCCCTTCGCATAGAGTCCGAGGGAGAAGTGGCTCCCTCCCTCTCAACTTCAACCTCCACTGTGTCTTCCTCCATACCGGGTTCTTTGATAGTTTTATCAAACAGAGAATGAATTCTTCGAAGTCATTACAGGTGTGGGGGGTATACGAGAATCCGAGGGCACAGTCACACCAAAAAAGGAAATGTTTCTTCTTGGATGAAAACCAACTGTGAAACAAGTAGTATCACTTTCAGTTATAAACCCACCTGAAAGTACCAGTATCAATGTAACATGAAGTGAAATTGAGACTGCTTGTTTCAAAAGCCCTTTCAGTGTCACAAAGAGTGCTAGTTTCTTTGTATCCTGAACGGCTTATGGAAAGTCCCAGTTTCACTGTACCTTTCAAGGCCACTGAAGGAAGTAGTTTCACAAATAAAGAAAGGCACATTGAAAGAGACTCTTTCAATGTGCCTTTCAAAAACATTGAAAGAACGAGTTTCGGGCATAAAGAAAGCTGCGGCATTTTTGCTATTGGTCCGGCATTGCCCGGACCAACAGCAAAAACAGCGCAGACAATGAAACTGGTTGTTTCGGGGTCCAGAAAGCAGCGCCGAAAGTGGTTGTTTCAGCACTACTTTCTTTGTTCCTGAAACTGGCTATTTTGGTGTCCTTGAAAGCTGCAATGAAACATCTAGTTTGCTTGAAGCTTTCATGATACCAAGAAACTACCTTTCTTTGTGACATTGAAAGGTCTTCTGAAACAACATGTTGCCATTTCAGTTGATATTCCAGTGATACTAATAGTTTTCGCTAGGATAAGAACCTGAATTGATACTATGAATTTCACAGTTGGTTTTCATCCTACCAGAAACATTTCCTTTTTCAGTGTGAGTCTTCACTCAGATTCGTCGGGAAAATCCTCTTTCCCGAGCTGCTCTTGTATCATTTCCGCTACCAAGGCGCGGAACTGCGGGTTGGTGGGTCCTCTGGAACTACAGTTCCTAGCCAGATGTCCGGGTTCCCGCACTGGTAACACTTCAGGATCAGCTTCCGACTAACCGCACAGTCTATATCCATAGGGGTGAGTCCCACAGCTGGGGCCACGCCCATGGTAGTTGGTGGTGCAGGGGCGGCCGTAGGTGGATTTACGGGAGGAGTGCGATGCTCGTTCCTGCGGAAAAAGTTCCCCAGGTTCTGGTTCTGGTTTTGCTGCACCCTCAGCACCGGAATGGGGTGGTCACGGAGAGCACCATCCATGACATGGAAAGTGCGGCGCAAGCCATCGTGCTTGATGACCGCAACCTTCCAACCGGCGTAGGTGACAGGTAGCGTAGCCTGTCCATAGACAGCTTGCAGAACCGGTTTCTGGATACCCTGCTTGAGAAGCCGGATGAGTGTGGTCTCGTCGTAACCCGCCGTGTTGTTGTAGGTATCCAGGAGTGTGAAGTACTCCGTGGCTGTCCCTGTGTTCTGGTGCAGCTTCTCGATTTTAGCCTGCACGATCTCCACCTGGGCCCCTCCTTTGAAGGCATCGATGAGGTTCCTCTTGAACTCCTCATAGTCTCCGTAGAGTTTGGTACCAGGTTCCTTCGGGTTACGCATGGCCTGCACAATGTTGTTGGCCCATGCGGCCGCCGACCCTTCCTTCATATAGGACAGGACAAAGGCGATCTTCGCGCTGTCCTTCTCGTATGTCAGGTTGTCCAGGAAGTGCAACCAGCACTCCGCCAGGTAAGAGTCCACTAATTCAGAGTCCCCCTTGAACGGAGTTGGGGCCGCGACGCGCGTGGTCTTCGTGTTCTTGGTGTCCTTGGGCCCCCCTGCCAAGGCTTTTCCCAAGGCTGCGAGAGCATTGTGCAGAAGCCTGCTGGCCTGCTGGTTGTCTTCACGCAACGACTGGTTCTCCCCGCGTAGGTGTCCAAGTTCCTCCTGCATCGTCCCGAACTGCCCTCCCACATGTTGGAGGGCCTGTAGCAGGAGGCTATCCCTCTCGTCGCCTGTCAAGGCGCCAAAGTTCTCCCTTGTGGGGAGCACGGATTCTCCGCTCATCGTGTTACGTCCAGTCAGGTTTGCCATGTAGAGACACTATTCTTTTGTCAGCACAGAGCAAATTCCGGGTTCTATTGTGACGAGGGCGACTGAAGCACGATGAGGTCCAACAAATAAGTCTGGAGTTTAGACTAGAATAGTGTAAAATACAGGGAAACAAGTACAGATTATATACTATAGGGCCTAGGGGCCATAGCTAAGGTACCATGTCAGATCACAACATATAGGGTAAATGAAAGATAAATGCAGGGGTATATGAGCATAAAGGGGCAATCGGGAACCCGTTGCATCAGGGAACCGATTGAAGTCCCGAAAAGGAAATCGTAGTTCGATTGATCAGATAGTTGATCTGATCAATGATCCACTGTTCGGGTTCTGGAACCCAAAATGAAAAGTCGGTTCATGACACAATGTAAAATGTTGGTAAAACAGATATAAAGCTCCTCCAATTTATTTGAGCTTTTTACGTGCTATTTGAGTTGTATTTCAGGTTAGTGGTTCAAGTCACATGAGATGATTGAGGATTTTATTCAGTGAATTATGGTGCGTTTCGCGGAATTTTGAGTGAGCAATACTGTGTAAACAGGTCTCTAGAGTGTCTTGGAGCTCAGAGGCCATCCAAAACAATCAGGCAGCAGGGAAATGAGTTAAAACATATGTGGCTGTGTAGATTATGTAACAGGATTCTACCCCGATCGGACCCCCGCGCTTAATAACAGACTTCAACAAATTGAGGTACGAGATCAATTGTTGAAGTGTCTGTCTGCGAGAGACTATAGGCTTGCGGCAATGGACAAACAATGTGTCCGTGGTACCTCAGAGTCTTCGAAGCTCAGAAGCATGTTGCCAGCACATATTCTAGTGAGATAATCGTCTTTTCTGACGGCCCATCACGGAGAAAAAGGCCCGGAAGTCTGAGTCAGGTGTTAAGTATGTACCTTGACGGATGTAGATTTTTCAGAAGGTTTAAGTGCAATTTACATCCGGACCAAACTCATCGCATGCTGTGGCCCCGGCGAAGATCGCGGGGATTGGATGTCAGCCTCTTACCGTTGGAATGGTGCCTAGGTATTTCCAGCAGAGCTAGGCCGCTTTAAAATGCAGCTCTCTTTTTCGAATCGCTTGGCAGAGACATTATTTTAGCAGGAAGGGAAATGACACTGGGTCACCTTAGAACATTCGGAAGAAGTAGAAGTACTATATGGGTACATGAACATAGCCGCCAGTGGCCGCCGAAATCATTTTGCATCATGCCGAATTGATGCCGAATTGGTCACCAGTGACTCAACGTGTGACGTATCACTCAAATGCTGTGCTGTATCTCTCCCTCACTAGAAAGCGCCTAATCCCTTCCATATCGTGGAGCCACTACTCTCCAACTTACGGACGGTTAAAAAAAGGGAACTAAAGCGTCAGAACTCCAATTGAACCCACCGCGGGGTGTTACAGCGCTCCTGCTTCAAATGGTTTCTTTGTCTCCGCCATTACCGAGTCGGTGATGTCTCCGCTATAGCTGCGGGTTGATCCATACGGTGCGCAGTTCGTCAGTGCCGAAAGGGTCTGGATAGTGTTTCGGTATACTGGCGGTGTGTTTCGGACTTGCTTGTTGGGGACATGGGCTGAGTCTGTGAGTGGTTATTTCTGAGCCAGAATCTTTCATTCACAAGCATTGCTCCAATATAACATTTGAGGATGCCAGAATATTTTAGCAGCCGACGGTCGGCCTTTTCTGTGAGAAGCACCTATGTTTAGCGGTCTAAATATCTCTTCTTCGTCAACCTCCGACCCGTTTCCTGGTTCACGAATGCTTTCAGTATTGCACAGCCAACTTTCAAATTTCCCATCCGATGTACTTGGCCTTCATGCAATCACCAGTGAAGTCCTGGCGGGCGCGGCATTCCGATCCATAATTTCATTGGAATACGTGAGGCAATTAACGTGGTACTACCGGCCATCAACATTGAATCACGGCATATTGGCTATCGAACGGAGGTTTTGGCTCTCCGTCGTCGCTGCGACCCCCAAGTTTTTCGGCGTGCCGAACGCTACCCCATTGGCACGAGTGCGTTCAAGATATTTAACCCACTGGTCCCTTGCGCTCTAGGCTAGTCGCCACATCTCTGGTTTGCATATCCCGGTGCTCACGCATCGTTCCGACATGTTTCTTGTACTTCTGGTCTCCTTTTTAATCACAGCAGCCTTGGCATGGACTCGACAGCGTTCGGTCCTTCCCCTTCCCCCAGGGCCACTTGGACGACCGTTGTTTGGAATTCAATCTCGATTGCTTAAATCAGAGCCGTGGAAAACATACGGCGCCTGGGGTAAGCATTACGGCGGTGCGTCAGCCCAAACATTCCATTCCGCAGACCTGAATTTCTCAAGCATTAAATGCAGGCCCAATTCTGTCCTTCCGTATCTACAACCGACTCACGTTCGTACTCAACAAGCACACCGCCGTGCACGAGCTGCTGGAACGCCGCGCGGCGATATATTCGGGACGTCCAATGTCCTGGATGTTTAACGTAATTTGTGGGCGCGGAGATGCGGTCTTCAACATTTCGGGGCTGCACCCGCGGCACAAAATATATCGCCGGTTGCTCCAAGGCGGCCTTAACACGCAAGCAGTGAAAGAATATTCCTCAATTCTGGAGGATGAGATGGATATTCTGGTTCGAGCACTCGGGCAGACGCCAGCCCAATTCGAGCAACATATACGAAGGTGCGTAGGCCAGAAATCCGTGTTGTTTTGTGAACGATGGGTTCTATAGGAACGCCACCGCCGTGATAATGAAGGTCTGCATGAATCTAACCGAATCCGAATCGATCTGAACTATGTTTCAGGTGGCATTTGGCTACTCGGTGATGGGAGATGACGACCCGTTCATCTCGTTCGTTGGCGGTAGTTTCATTTTAGCATTGGACTAAGGCAATGTTGTAGCATCGCAGACCAATCGTCAAAAATATCAGGATGGGCGATGGCGCCTGGACGCTGGCTCGTTGATTATATTCCTATCCGTACGTCATCTATTTTCTGTTTCCGCAAAATTAACAGACTCCTCCGTTGGTCCCAGTTCGATTCATTCCGGCCTGGTTTCCATTTGCGCATTTTAAGCGCCAGGGGGCAGAATGGTGGCGAATCCTAGACTCTGTTTCTGACGTGCCGCATCATTGGGTTAAGGCACAGATTGTGAGTGACTACGCCTGTTGTAATTCGTTTTTGACCTCTCAATTGACTGGCAATAAGGCATTGGGCACCAATATTCCTTCCTTCACCTCCCGCCTTCTGCGGCCCGGAATGAGCCAGGAAGAAGAAGATAATGTTAAATGGTGTGCGGGTGCACTTTATGCCGGGGCAGCGGATACTGTGAGTCTGGTTAATGCCGCATCCCTTGTATCGCGAACTTCTGGTTTTTCTACGTAGACGGTGTCTGCATTGATATCCTTTATCATGCTCATGGCCCTACATCCGAAAATACAAAGCAAGGTTCAACATGAAATCGATTCCGTTGTAAATCGGATTCCCCGCAGATCAGATGTCGGCCGCCTCCCATACCTTCATGCGGTTTTGAAGGAGGTTATGCGTTATGCCCCCGTCGGAAATCTCGGTACGTCTCAAGTTGACGCTCGCATTCTTTCTCTCACTGTCCCAGCCCTACCACATCAAGTTACTCAAGATGATTCGTATGCGGGGTATCGCATACCTGCCGGATCGACAGTTGTTCCCAATGTCTGGGCGATATTGCATGACCCGGACCTGTACCCAGATCCTTTCACATTTGATCCAGAGCGGTTTGTTGAAGCCTCGTCCGCTGCGACATTGAGAGATAGTGCCCGGCCAGGCCAGCCGGATCCCAATGCCTACGTCTGGGGATTTGGTCGCCGCAGATGTCCTGGTACGCACCTCCGTCGATGATTTCGTTAGTGCGGCGAAATTGACTTACGCTGCGATTTCTGAGGATAGGAATTCAATTCGCCGAGCCGGCGCTGTTACTCGGCATGGCATGCATCCTGCACGCATTCATAATCACTCCCGAGTCGCCGCAGACTGGGGCAGTGGAGTTCACGACTGGCATTACTAGGTGCGCTGTCGTTAAATTTTGTTCAAGGCGGGCTGACCGAAATTTTGGACTTGCAGCCATATTAAACCGTTTGGTATTCTGTTTGCGCCGAGAGTCTAAACGGCGACCCAAAATGCGAAAGATTGTTAACTTAGATTTAATAGCACCTAATATCCCGCGTAAAACACCTTCTTAGTGTACAGCATTTACAAACTGGCGCGTGTCTTCACAGCGCCGTATTTCACAATGTATCCTCAGCACTCCACACATTACATTTCCTATATTTTACCCATGAGGATGATTCGACAAACTTCCCGTCCCTGCTTTTCGCGTGCATTGGTCGCTGCGGAATTTACGTCTGCCATTACCCGCCACTTCAATTCTGTTTCTGGCAAACTTGCCAATGTGTGCCGATTGCGTGGCTTTCCTCCAAGGTTGACGTTTTTCAACCACATGATCACATGATCGAGAGCGAAGCGTTCGATTAACGTGTTATTTTATTTTGTGGCGCATTTTGGAATAGCTGCGATTCGACTCACGAAGTCTGCACCTAGAGGTTGAGGTTGTATAGAGATAGCGCGTTCATCCGTCAACCACTTCCTCTGGCCGGTACTACGGGTGTCAATGTTCGTCTTCTAATCGGGGACGCAGCCCTTCACGCTCCGGGTTGAGTTGGGGATAATACTGAAGGGAATAAATGTTCCTGGCTTCTCAGTTAGCGATGGTCCTTCGACAACCAATCCCTTGGCCGCGGCTCGGCTTCAGCCGAGGTGGCGGTGAAGCAGTATTGGGCTGCGACATATAAAAATGTTGGCTGGCTTTTTTCCGCCACCACAAGGCATCACCTCTGTTTACAAAGGGCTCAGGTTCACCTCAAATTTTGTTCCTGGAGGAACATTTCGGTCATGCCTCTCGCGGTCTCAGCTCCATCCTGATCATTCGGTACGCTTGACTTCTCATCCTCTTCTGAGAAGAGGATGTCCAGACGAACGCCATGTAGGGCGCCACGTTCATCTATGATTCTCAAGACATTTCACTGAGCCTCACCCACCTATCCTTCTGTCCTCCGCTGCCAGGCGTATTGCCGTTTTGGGGAGCAGCTAGGCGATGCGGAGAATATCTTGATGTTTGACTACCCTCCATTGTGGGTCACCGGTGGTGTATTGTTCAAGTTTCCACCCAACCCGACTTTCGCCGCGCGGCCAATTTCTTATCCTCTTCATACGAGCGCCCCACGGAGTGCTATGTGTATATTTATATTCCCATACTTCTCTGAGTCCCCATCCCTCTATCTTCCGTCCATTTAGATTTTGAATTGTCCACTGCTTCATTTCTACTTGTTGCCGACGACAATCTCTTCATGAGAGGTCCACACCGCACCCCAGCTCGACTCTTCGCTAACGTAGACGAAGAGTCTTGGCTAGCTTAACATCTCTCTTCCCGGAAAGCCTCTGCTATGCGTCTATTTTGTCCGTCGTGATCTCCGGTATAATACGCGTGTCTTTTCTATTTCTCTCATTCTCGACTCTCGCTACTTTCTATTCGAGGTTGACCGTCAGTCTGACCTTTTGCCACGTACAAGGATATATTACACGCAGCACATACACTGAGCAGTACCAACTACGACCTCTGATTTTGAATCTCTGCGAAAGCGACCAGCTCCTCCGCGACCCCCTCAACGACATCCCTCCGCACCAGCGCATCCCGCCACGCGCGCACCCTCGGCGACCAAAACAGTGCTCCTCCCTCCTTTCCGTCCTTTCCGCCCTTCTCGTCTTTTTCCTCCATCGCATACCACGCGCCCGCGAGCCCTCCATACACTGCGGCCACCGTGTCTGCGTCGTCGCCCATGTTGGCTGTGAGGAGCGCGCCGGCCTCGAACGTCGGCGTTGCGAGGAACGCGTAGAGCGCAGCGGCGAGGGTGTGGACGACGTAGCCTGACGAGGGGAGCGCCGCCGCTGGAGGGAGGCGGGCGAGCGTGCGAGCCTCGGCGGTGGAGTCGGCGTCGGCCTCAGCAGTGGCAGGGTATTTCAGAGAGTCGCGCGCAGCGGAGGGTTCTGACGACGCACGCAGCGTCTCCGCGACGAGTCGCAGGAGTCGGTGATGCTCGGCGTAGTGTGCCTCCATGGCAGCGGGGTCGCCTGCGGAACTGGTAGGCAAGGGGATGTCAGCGGCGAGTGCTTTCTGCAGGGCAGGCGTGGTGTAGGGAAAGGACGCGAAGTGGTGCAGCACGTCGAGCTTCGTCATCTCGGCATGTGTTGCGTTTCTTGCGCCTGCCGCGGCACTGCGCACGACCCTCGCGACACACTGCGACCACACCGCGCACGCCTCCCTGCACACCGCATTCGGGTGGGTCGTGGCGCTGCTTTGGCGCGCGTAGTCCCCCACAACGTCCGCGTCGCTGTGCCAATACGCCAGTCCCACTGGCAGCACCCGCATGAGAGATCCATTTCCGCCGAACACCGCCCCGCTTAGGTCACGCTCGATGCGTTTCAGGGCCGCCGCTGCCGCCTCGCGGCGCTTTTCCTTCTCCTCGGTCTTCGCAGCCGACGTCGCCAGCGCCGCGCCCACGCGTTGCAATATCTTACCGGCGCCTTTCCCTTTGCTGCCACCATCGATGGCCCCGGCGGCGCGCAACGCGTCGCGGTACAGCGACAACGCGCGAAGGATCGTGTTTCCGATGTCGAAACAGTGCCCGGTCGCGCTGAGCTCACCGTCTTGCCACCAACGGAAGTACGCGTCGAGCTGGTCTTCTGCATCCATCCCACCGCGGAGCACACTCTGCTCACTGGCGTCAGAAGAGAACGTGGCGATCGAGCGCGCGAGCGCCAGCGCCATGCTCGTGTCGTCCGTCCAGACGCCCGCAGGGAGGCCGAAGGTATCGTTGGGCTGCATATGCGCGACGAATGAGAAAGAGAAACGCGAGTGGAACTCGGCGGGGCCGCCGAGCGCGTCGCAAAGCGCTTTGCCGAGGATGGCCAGCCGGATTTTGGTGCTGGGCGCGGCAGCCGGGAGGGACTGGAGGTGGAGTGGTTGGGTCATTCTTGACGTCCTTTGTGTGATTCGTTCGTTCCTCTGGAAAAGTGAAGAGCGCAGAGAGGAAAGATGGGGAACGAGAAGGAGCTGATCATGATAGGGATCCGATGCATCGACGTGACTCAGGCACAGCATTCAACATTGCGGCCCCTGCCGAGACTTCTTCAATTTCTTTCGTCTGGACTCTGGAATAGACTGGCCTTCCTCGCAGGTGAATCAATAAGCTTGTGTCGTTCGGGGTATCACGTCTTCTATAGGAGCGTTTTCTATCTTCTTCTTTGCCCTCCTCTCCGGCGAGTTTTGCACTCTTCTTGACACAATCTTACATTCAAAACCGAGGCCTGGCTGCAGCGCTTTATCTGGTGTGGGGGCCTGCATCTGAGCCATCCTCCTGACTCGGTATACCATGTCGGCAAGGTCGCGAACCGCCCAACGCCTACGGCTAGTTGGTGGCATTTTTCCGCGCCGTTCTTTACCCAACGCCGTCTCTACTGGCGTTAACTGGAGTCCAAATACAATTAATTCACCGTTTCGGATTCCATTTCCGCGTCCGCACGTTGGAAACCCAAGATGTACATGTGGTGGAACAATGTGCAAAATCAAAGCGCGGATTCTTGCGGCCACTGAGCGCTTTGGTAATTTCGAAAAACGTACCCGCTCAAAATGGAAATCCGCAAGCCGCACAATGGACAGCAACGATAAAGCAACTGCGAACCTATATATATGAGGCGAAGGGCCGCAGCCAAATTCAAACGATCCTTTCTACTCCCCCAACACTGATTATCGCCCCCATGTTTTTGCCAGTCTCTCCCCCTTCCATCGACACCCAGGTACGTAGGGGCCCATCGTCTACGGGGTAGAGTCTGACGACGCACAGCGCGGAATGCAGGTCATTCATGACGGCTCGGGTAGCATCGGGAACATCGCTCCTTTAAAGTCTCTGCCGGAACCAGCGCGTGCGTCTGACTTCTTCCTTGCCATCGCACTCTTGCCCTGATGGCAGTTTACACTCACCCAGGCTTTCCCACCTGCGGCACCAACGCCCCCTGGGCCGTCTGCTTCACGCACAAAATCCTGCCCATCATCGCCCTCGCCGCTCTCCTGGCGATGCTCGTCGTGGCCCCCATCCTCACGTACATCGAACATCGCAAGGTGCGCGAGTGGATGGAGCGGCGGCGGCGCCTCGGGCTGGTTACGTCGCCGCCGAGCGTCGCTATTGAGATGCGCGTGCTTGATTTGAGAAGGGTGGAATGGCGTGCGGGGAGGCAGGAGGTGGAGGTGGAAGTGTATTACGGGGAGTGGGAGTAAGGCGTCGTGTGAGCCCAGCCCAGGGTTTCCCCACAGTTGGATAAAACTATACATTCTCTTGGACCCGAATCCTGAACTTGTGTACCAAATCTCAGTCCAATCAGCTCCAGGTTGTCCATCTCGGTCGCACAACGTTAAGGGCCAAATCCAACTTATCCAAGGTTGTTTGGATTTCACCCTCATGTTGGCAGAGTCTGCGGAGAATTTGAGTCGCTAATGTCGGTTCAGAAGATTGGCTAAAAATCTTCACCTGTAGTAAAGCGACTCCTCTCGACTCCCTACCGCTTTTCTAGTTCGCTGGCCAGCTTGGACGCTGTGGTAACTGGATTACCACGATGTATGGTCCCTTATATTTATTTCTACTGTGATCTCCTCCTGTGCAATGTACACACATGCTTGACTCGCGCACCACGCGGTAACGTGACCGCGTTATTAGCGCTTGACAAGGGTGTGACTTCCAGCCCAGACCGTTGAGCTCACCATATCCGTGGATGCCGCATCACTCTCCAAAATTTAGGTGGCCCCGTCCGATCTGCAACAATGTTTTCGGTGTCGAGATTACCGGACGTCTTCGAGAACAGGGAATCTCTCCCAGGCAATACCACGTGAAAAAGCTCGAACGCGGGATCGGTGAGCCGTGCGACATGGTGGATGCCCGCGCAGCCGTTGCCTGCGGTGTGCCGCAGATTCCTTTCGCCCTCGGAAGTTACCGATGGGAGCGATCGGACTTAAAGCGGGAAATAATTATTAATTTGGAAGACAGTGGACGATGGTCCACAGAACCAGCTTTGATAGACTGTTCAACAGTGAAACAGCTTAGTATCACAAGGGCTGCGGTCAGCTCAGCTCAAGGTCCGACGCTTCCCGAAATGACAATCAGCAATTTTAAAAAAAGTGAACTCAGTGCTGGACTGCGCGCCAAGATCTTCCCAGAGCGATGAGGAATGATGAGCAGAAAGGACTTCAGGAATCCGATAGAAGAAAAAAGAAATCGTAATTATAACATGAAACGAAAGAAGCTCAAACTGGCTGTGGCGGATAGTTCCCGGCGAATCTGAACTCGGGAGTGAGATGGTGAGATAGTGGTGAACATACACGCCTAGCACCGCCCCCTCGTCCATGGTCAGCACTACTGTCCTAGCCGCTGCCACTGCATCGATACTCGTCGACTTTCAGTCGGAGTTGCAGACTAGGGTCGTGTATATAATGCCTGTTTGTAAACCGGTTTACAAACCGGTGTTTATAAACCCAGTTTTTAAATGATTGGGCAAAATGACCGGTTTTTAATCGTCTCTGCAACTCGGGCCGCCGGCAATTCGTGGGTTGAAATCAAGTTGAAATCCACAGTCAACTGCCATTAATGTCACCCATAGCCCACTCTCTTGGTTAAGAATCACTGCCATTGAGTTAATAGGACACACGGCGCAATTTCCCCGGGTTGAGTAGCACCGAGGATGCGAAATGTTGCCAGAAGCAGGATGCCGATCAGATTTCCGGAGTTTTTTACAGCAGTGTCGAGCCACGGAGCCCAGACGAAGTTGCAGACGTTGCGAACAACAAAAATAATGTCAGAGAGTAGAGAGGGGGGGGGCAAAAATTCAGTTTTTAGGCCAGAAAATGGAATCTTTGCGTACCCTGTTGGTAAACCGGTTTATAAACGGCCCGTTTACAAACCAATATTAAAAACCAGTTTTTAATTCACTGGGAATTATATACACGGCCCTATTGCAAACGACGGCAATCGAGTCATCTTAAATACCCTACCTAGTGGGAACTAATGGAGGGCTGAACTCAATGCAGCTGTGTTTCTGGCGTTGTAGTCGATCAGGAACAGGATTGTAGTGGAGCCTGGTCACATCTACACAAGGAGAATAAGCAAATTTGTACTGGGCAAACATGAAAAAAAACGTTGAGAACCAATTTACATCATGCTCTATATTTTTAATGGAATGGCATGTAAAATGTGTTCAAAATATGTTCTGCATACCCAAAATCATGCAGAATATATCCAAGTCATGAAGGCATTTTGAATATCTTTCAAATATTGAAGCAGCAACTATTCAAAAGGCATTGTAAATTGGTTCTCAATGTTTTTCAAATGTTTGACCAGTATAAAATTGATTATTCTCCTTGTGTTACGAGCTCGCCAGGAATGTTCAAAGCCGACTACAGGTAATCTTCCAGGGGCTTCTGGAAAATTCTGGAACGCGGTCCAGAATACCTGAAACTCAAGGTACGTATTCTGCAGTCATCGATGTCAAGGAAATTGGCGGAACCGCGGCGAAGATTGTATGTAGCACAGTCAAAGAACGTATGAAATCATGATGGCTCGGGACTCACTAAAATCTACCATGTTCACTGCATTCAGGGCCCGGGTAGACCCGGCCTGCCGCCGTTGGCCGCCATTTGGCGAGGTCCGTGATGCGCGGAGACAGAGTCTGCCGACACAAGTGTGCCGCGGTTGGGCGCCATCTGGCACGGTGAGGTCGGCAGGGTCTGCCGACCTCTTCATCCAACTTCGACAGCACTCGCCGACCTCGGCTACCTTTCTTTCTACATATTATTGCTCTGTTATGGCCTTCATTTCAACGTGTGCCAACGTGTGCCTTGGCAACGGCAGATGTTTAAATAAAACCTGTTACCTAACGTCACAATGTGATTGCGCCGTCAACCCTGGGCTCTAGCGCTGTCAGACGGAATGGCCCTCGTCCTCTCCTTTGTCTTTGCAACACACTGCGAGTCGACGGATCCAATGCAGGATCCACTGCACTGCTATGGTACCAAGATGCCGGCTCGGAATCTCTGAGAAACAACGCCAGCGAGAGTTGATAGGAGCAAACTAGGGAAAAAATCGTGGCATTTGATGTCACACGACGTTCGGGTATTCACGGCAGGTTTTGTTCTCGATAATTGAGCAATAATTGAGTCACGAAAATGGATTTTGAATCAATTCTGGATGTAGGCCCAGGTTGACCAAGATCCACAGACTCTGCCGACCTCGGGTCTGCCGCGCTCTGGCTACCCGTGGTAGACAGACGTCTGCCTACCAAGCCTCTGAATGCAGTGGTTGACAGCACAGAAGTGTGCACATGGTACGCCGCAGCAAATCCAATTGGACGCCTGACAACATGTGGCTCTACGCATTGAGTTCCGCAACCGAGATTTCCACCATTGTTATTATCTGACAGGAATATCATTCCTCACAATGGCTGTATATAATACACGCTGTACATAACACACCGACGCATGTCGATGAATGGTTCCCGAAGCAGTTGGGCTGTGTGTCGCGCATGTAACCCCAAAGAAAGTCCGGTAGCTGAGAAGATTTTGCCGGAGCTACGGGAATACCTGTTTTTTTAGGGGGGGAGATGGCAGGCCTAGCTTCGCTTGCCGTGCTCGGAAGCGCTAATACCGGTCAAAAGGTGGAATCTGGATTCGTCGAGCCCGCGGCGGGTTGCATTGTACATCGCCTTCGCCCAATTTACAAGTATTCGGAGAAATAAGTTAAGGTTACTGATGGTTGATGCATAAGAGATCCCGAAATGCCGGCAATAATTGTAGGTTCCACCACACAAGGGCCAAGGAGGTCCAGGCCGGTCAAGCCTCATCAGCCCAACTTGTGAAAGGTGCCAATTTATTTGGTTTGAAAATGTCCCTGTCCTCGTTTACTATGAGCCCTCCCGGAATGGCATGGCAAAAGCTTAATCCTACAATATTCCGGGGCACCAGTCCGACAGAAACCAAACCATTGGAAATTCGGCCATCAATCGCTCAATTGCGGCAATCATTTTATGAACTCCGCATTGTCCAAGGTGTCGAAGTAATGGCTCGGCTGGCCATATAGCTGGGGTGCTTGTGCACTCGTTGACACCGTTATTCCCCCTTTCCTATTTTATTTCATTATGTTTCAGTACGATCCTCACTACCGATCACATCCACCTACCTATATAAGACTTGTATCCACGGACTCGTACCTCAGTCGTTCACCTTGAAGTGCCCGGCTGAGGTACGTCTCTTACTTACTTTATTTATTCTTCTTACTCACGCTGTATTTAGCTTTACTTCGTCTATTAGGTATTCTAATACAGTCGTTCACCTTGAAGTGCCTGGCTGAGCTTTACTTCATCTATTAGGTTATGGGCCCCGACCGCGCCTAAATTTACACGACTCACTCAGCTTCGCACGATAAATTTATCACTCGACTCGCCGATTTGCATATACTGTGCTACCTGACATGGCTTCGTCCTTGCCCAATGTGCCGATTCTTCCCGATGCCGAGAAGTTCGACGGCACGAAATGGCCGACCTGGAAGCCCAAGATGACCGCTCAGTCAACTCTCCGCGGATTATACGGATATTATGACGGCAGCATACCTAAACCCACCGCCGTCGCAACGACTGGGACGGCCACTACCACACCCCTTCCTCCTGACCATACCCCTATATTCTCGAAGACTCCGTCGCTCGAGGAGTGGGTACATCGCGACAGCCTCGCGACCAGCTTACTTGTGTTAAATGTTAGGGATCCCGTCGGCGTGGGTTTGAAGACCGATGGTTCTGCACGCGAAGCATGGAAGTCGCTGGAGGACGTCTACGGTCGCGTTACCGATTTGGGACTTAGCCGAGCCGTTCGTGAGTTAAACTCCACATACCTTGCGACCAGCGCGCCCATGGCCGAACACGTCGCCACTATGCGCCGCCTTTGGGTCGCCGCAAATGAGATGGGCGCCAAAATCGAGGATGCCCAATTCCGTACGGTCTTCATGACGTCCCTGAATGAGGACTGGAGGCACGTTGTCCCCGTCCTTCGCACCTTCCTAACATCAGCCGAGGTCATTAATTTTGTTCTCGAGGAGGCCGAGACAAACGCACGTCTTAATCCCCCGATCCCTACCACCGCTCTCACCACAAACACGGCTCTGAATGCAGCGCGCGATGCCCGGCGCGCGGCGCGCAAGAATCTCGTGTGCGCTAACCCTAACTGCGGCGCTGCCGGCAAAAAGGGCCACACGATGGACGAATGCTTCTGGCCAGGGGGAGGAAAGGAAGGCCAGTGGCCAGCGTGGTGGAGAGGAAAGCGCGACGGGGTGACCGGCGCTAACATCTCGAATACGACCTATGCGTTCGCCGCGTGGACGGTTCCCGCAGCCGACATCCACGTCTATGACGAGGGTGGAATGCAAAATGTCCGATTTGAGGGGGAGGACATCGTCGCGTCACCTGCAGCCTTGATGGAGTGGGATGAAGTCAACAACGCCGTCACGGAGATCGCAGTGCGCACCTACACGGATCCACAAGACGGTGTTTCCTCTTCGGGGAGATCGCTGTCGGCTAGTAACTCCTTCGAGATTGTTGGGTCATCGACCTCGCAAACGTCCTCCTACGATATGGGAGACAACTCGGAATCGTCAGATGACAGCTCTAGCGATGGTGACAGCAGTACCTACCCAGTCGGCGAAGACGGCGGCCGAGCATACGCCGTCGACGCCACAGGAGCTTCAGTCAGCGCGTTCATATCTGGGACTGCAGGACGTACCATGGTCTTCGTAGACTCTGGGGCCACGGACCATTGCTTCTCTGCGCGCAACGACTTCTCGGATTATTGCGCTTTCGAAAACCGCGAGGGCACGGGTGTTGATGGCTCGAAGTTCCTGATTGCGGGTGCGGGAACGGTGCGGAAATCCTACAGCCACGGGGGAGTCAGATGTGATGTCTCCTTCGAGGCGTTGCATACCCCTGGAACCTCCAATCTCATATCCATCGCCAAGCTAGACGAGAAGGGCTTTGTCGTCGTCTTTAGTACGAGCAAGGCGGTCGTCCAGGACAAGGCGGGAAATCCGATTATGGAGGCGAATCTCAGAGGGGGGATGTATGTGATTGAATTTGATGACGTGGATGTGAGCGCGTGGGCAGCGCGATCCAGAAGCGTACCGGTGTCCAAGAGTACGTGGCACCGCCGTCTTGGACATCTGGGAATGACCGGGCTTGATAACATCGTGGCGGAGGATCGCGTCGAGGGACTTGTTGTCTCAGAGAGCTCGGACGAAGGTTTCTGCGTTGACTGCCTTTCAGGCAAGCAGGCTCGCCGACCTTTCGATGGAGTTCACGAGCCGGAGACGGAGGCTGGCGAGCGAACGTACATGGACCTTTGGGGACCGGCAGAAGTAACTGGCGTGGGAGGGAAGAACTGGCTATTCCACCTGGTGGATGGTCATGTCGCGGGGCCGCGAGTCGATTTCCTTGCGCACAAGTCAGCGGATGAGACACTCAAGTCTTTCAAAGTCTACAAGGCAGAGTTCGAGACCCAGACGGGTAAGAAACTCAAACGCATCCGTGTCGACAATGGGGGAGAATGGATTAACCAGAAATGGAAGGCTTACCTTGAGATCGAAGGCATCGTACTTGAACCAACCATTCCCCACTCCTCTGCGCAGAACGGCCCTGGCGAACGCAGCATCCGTACCACCGTCGAGTTCGGCCGCTGTCTCCTTGCGGATTCTACCCTACCCAAATCGTTCTGGCCATTGGCCTTCAAGTGCGCAGCGTATGTCCAGTGGTTTCATCTGAAGACGCGCGCTGGTGGCGTTACTCCACATGAGGTGTACGGTGGGAAGAGACCGAACGTGTCTCACTTGCGCGTATTTGGTTCCGTCGCTTACGCGAAGGTGATCCCCGCGCCCGCCAAGCTGACATCGCGTACCGTTAAAGCCGTGATGGTTGGCTATAACGGGACAGCCGGCTATCACCTGTGGGACCCACAAACTCGCCGTTTCTTTTTTGCTCGCGATGTCGTGTTCGAGGAAGGCGCTGGGCACTGGTCGCGTGCCCCAGCAGGGGGAGAAGTAGTGGATGTGGCTGGGGAGACCGATGTCACCGACCCGCACGCTCTCGTTCCCTCTGACTTAGACAATGCTGATCCCTCTGGTACAGGCAAAGCCGTTGCTGGCGATATTCCACCCGATCCCGAAATACCCGCTGTGACGACGGTCGCACCTCGACGTTCCGGACGTACACATGTCCTTCGACGGCGCTCCAGGACTCGCGCGCATCACAAGCCGATGAAGCAGCAGCTAAGGCCACGCGCGAGAAGTGGGCTATAGGCGTCCCGCCGAAACCGAAAAAGTCGCGGGCGAATGTCGCCTTTATCACTTCGACTGCACCGGTTCCCCAGAATTACTGGGAGGCTATGAAGCACCCGGAAGTCTGGATGGCGCCGATGCAGAAGGAGTACGCGATGTTGGTTGGGCGGGAAACCTGGGTTCTTGTGGATCAACCCCCCGGTGCCAATGTCGTTGACTCGAAATGGGTCTTCGCGGTCAAATATGACACCGAGGGCGCGATCATCAAGTGGAAAGCCCGCCTAGTCGCCAGGGGATTCCAACAGATCGCTGGCGTAGACTTCTTTGATACTTATGCAGGCGTCATGCGCTATGAGTCTCTTAGAATGTTGCTTGCCATAGCGGTTGAGGATCCCGGCTGGTATATGTGGGCCATGGATGTTGTTAGCGCATACCTGAACAGCGAGATGAAGGAGACGGTGTATATGCGTCAGCCCGAAGGCTTTGCTGTGCCAGGCCAAGAGGGAAAGGTGTGTCTTATGAAGAAATCCCTTTACGGCCTCATGCAGTCAGGGAGGAATTGGGCCGAACACCTCAACACTACACTCGGGGAACTTGGCTGGGTACGCTCGCGCGCCGATCCCGCTATTCGTATTCGCACGACGGACGCAGGGACTTCAATTATTGGGGTCTACACAGATGATATCGATGGCATCTCGACCACTCAGGCGGCAGCCGATGACGCTCAGGCAGGCATAAAAGCTGCATATGATGTTACTGACGTGCCGCGCACCGCTATTTCGCTAGGGATGGCCATCAAATATGACCAGGAAGCCGGAACCATGTCGATATCCTCGCGTGCGTACCTCGAGCGCGTCCTTGAGCGTTACGGGATGAGTGACTGCAACCCTAAATCGACCCCGCTGCCCGTCGGTGTTCCCGTCGTGCCATCGAAGGAGCCCTTAACCGACGCCGAGCGCGATTTTATGGCCGACAAACCGTACCGCGAGGCTGTGGGCTCTCTGCAACACGCCGCCAATACCACTCATCCCAACCTGGCGTACAGTTCAAGCTGCGTCGCGTCTTGTGTCCAAAATCCCCAACCGCAGCACTGGAGATTCGTCCAGCACATGCTTGCGTATGTGAAGGGTACCTTGGACTACAAAATCACCTATTGACGCGGCGGCGGTTCTGGTATCAAACCCGTGGGTTGGATAGATGCGGATTTCGCATCGGATCTCGCGACGCGTCGGTCGACGTCTGGCGAAATCTTCATGATGTCGGGAGCTCCCGTCCCGGGGTCGTCGAAGAAGCAGGCGTCTGTCGCGCTCTCCACGGTTGAGGCCGAGTACGTTGCGCTTACCCGGGGCTCAAAACAAGCTATGTGGATGTACAGTTTTCTCGAAGAGCTGCACATGCCACAGATGCGCCCGGCGACATTGTATTGCGACAACACGGGAGCGACGGCTCTGGCGAAGGACGCAAAGGGGCACGCTCGAGTCAAACATATCGACATTCGCGAACATTACATCCGCGAACGTGTCGAGGCCAACGACATCGAAGTATTGCGCGTCGAGTCCGCCAATAACTTGGCCGACTTATTCACGAAGGTGCTGCCTCGCGACGCGCACCTCGCGGCTGTACGTGCCCTCGGCCTGACGGAGTAGTTGCGTTGTGGCGTGTGAAGGGGCGGGGATGCCCAGGTGTGTTTTTTACTTTACTATTTACCTACTCTACTTTACTGCCCTATCCATCCTACCCTCCATCCGTCCTCTCCATCTGTTCCGTTCATGCCCATCCGCGCCAGGGGGAGTGTCGAAGTAATGGCTCGGCTGGCCATATAGCTGGGGTGCTTGTGCACTCGTTGACACCGTTATTCCCCCTTTCCTATTTTATTTCATTATGTTTCAGTACGATCCTCACTACCGATCACATCCACCTACCTATATAAGACTTGTATCCACGGACTCGTACCTCAGTCGTTCACCTTGAAGTGCCCGGCTGAGGTACGTCTTTTACTTACTTTATTTATTCTTCTTACTCACGCTGTATTTAGCTTTACTTCGTCTATTAGGTATTCTAATACAGTCGTTCACCTTGAAGTGCCCGGCTGAGCTTTACTTCGTCTATTACAAGGGACCAAGCTACTAGCCTACTACACATTGTCTGCCAATCAGTGGCGGTGTCGACGATCTCTTTTCCGTTTCTTCCTGCATCCTTTTCTTTCTCTACTGGTCGCTCATATTTCGCCTGTGTATTCCCTCAGTACGACATGCCATTGGCAACTTTGTGGCAGGAGTCTGAAGCACCCAACGCAGCAGTGACTCAGATTCAGCGAATCACTGTCCATCATGTGAGTCGGTAACTTCGACTCAACTTTCAATCGTTTCGAAATTAGCGCGGGCTGTTTCTACGCAATAATTGATCTGAGATCTCTCATACAGTGTCTCATCAACAGCTCCACGAGTGACACCTTTTGGTCCTCGCCGCCGTACAGTCTCTGGGCTCTCAAAAAAGGCCGTCCTGGGCGCCTACGGCCAGAACACCCTGGCTAGGATCTGCTGTTGCTCGTTCCTACAGGGAACATTAGGGAACTGTGAGCCCCAGGAACGGAACTTCTGGGGGGTGTGAGATTCAATAGTCTGAATTACGTAGATACACACATAACCTTACCGCCTTTGACGCCAGCTAAAGCTCGCGGCGAAATTTACACAAAATCTGATTGGCAGCTGCCCGGGCTCTCCGGATAAAAACCGCGGACGGGCTTAAATTAAAGCTGTTAAGCTATCTCCGTCAGGGTCAGTCTTTAGCATTCTTCCTGTCTCTTTTGTGCCGCTGCTGTTGAGCTTCGTGATAACGTAACACCACGAGGCTAGGTCCACTCGTGGACGAAAGCGATAATGGCCTATAATGGTCCTTGCGAGCGACTGGGAAATAATCTGTCCAATCACTAGGGTCTACAGCTTTTAGCTAAAATCGGATTGACATGAACACACTTCCCTAGTCTCGGCTAAACCAGTCCCTCATGACATCCCAATTTGGGAACCCTGTCATGAACTAACATTTCCCCATTGGATCCGGGCAGGTGCACCGAACTTAGAATTTTGATACAGATCAGAATATACCGGAAGGCTGTTCCTATGTAGCGAGGTACGAGCACTAATATAAAGTGTTTGTCTACGAGAGACTAGGCTGTTCCGGGCTTTCGGAGGAGGAGGAAGTTGTATTACTGCCTCGGAATGCCGGATGGAGCGTACCTGGCAAAGAGTCCCGGAATCTGTCGAGGCGGCAGCTTGATTGTCGGTTGCGTTCCGGAGATATTACCTTGGTCCCAGTCTTGCCAGACCCATATTGATTGAACAGCGTCAACATGCATCCAGCCCGTTGACAAGCAGCATGACTGGAAGAGGAACAGGAACATCATTATTCACTCCATTTCTATCATATTTCACACCACATTACTGGATCTTTTGCACCATTTTTTTTAGAATTCGAACCAGTTTTATGATTCATTCCGAACACACCCACTCGTCGAAATTTGCGGCAGAAGGAGATGCGCCACTCAATATGATGTTTGTAAAAGCGCCTTCACAAGTAAGGCTAACTTTCGCAAAGATCCCTGTGTGTACACCTTCGCGGCGCCGCGGTCCTGGATCGGTGTATCATTTCTTTGAACCGATCATCGTCGCAGACCTTCAATTGACTCGGGAAGATCGCCATGAAGAAAGATCGAGGAGACACCGTCATCGATGGTGGACGCGTTTTCAGGTTCAGGTCTGGCTGGTTAAATTGTCGAGCAAAAAAATCGACGTTTGGGTCGACGGCAGAGAGATCGACCCAGCCCAACGAACCAGGCGCCTTATACGCTACAGCGTCTAGTGCTCTGCGGCCTGTTCATTTCACAGCCAGGGGAGGCGCTGGCCTCGTGGATGGATTTGGGTGATGCTGTGCAATGGGCGCTTAAAAATAGCTCTTTACCTTATCCCGCTCCATCACTCTACTTCCAAGGATGTCCATCCTCTTACGCTCGCACACGCTGTCCCTCGACCGTCGTCGAGGCCCGAAAACTCGCTTTCAGCTTCCGTTGTTCTCTCGCCAGCTTCCCTTGACATCGAATACTCTTTCAGCTGGGGTGACGCAGTTATCGATATCCCTCCCGGAAGACGTCCTACGAGAAATAACAAAGAACTTGAATACGAGTGACATTCTGAGTGTTAGCCTCACGGTGTGTAGTCGGCTCCTGGTGGCCGTGGCAGACTCAAAGGCGACTTTTGATAGTCATCGCATGTGCAAAAACTGCTCATTCCAGTGCTCTACGAGACTGTCCATCTACGGTCGAGCCGTTCGTGTGTTTCTGGACTCAGTATGCTTGCAACAAGGCCGGAGCTTTGCGCGCACATTCAGAAACTCGCGGTGCGGCCAAATTATTATCTCGCATGGCCCACGCGAAACGAGCCATTGGGCGCGGATTGGGTGGCAATGATGATAATGGGTTTTGCGAAGACGCTGACGCATTTGCGTGCTTTTGACTGGGACGGTCTGGAGATGCCACCCGACGCACTGTGGCTGACGCTGCGGAATTCGTGCGTCATTTCTTGGAGCTAAAGTAACAGAAAGAGTCAATCCTTCATATACTCTAGATGCCCCGAGCTGAAAGAACTGTTTTCGAACGTAGGGCTCGAGCCCTTGGATCCCGAGAGTGAGGTAGGCGAAGCCGATCTTTTTGCCACCCAACGCCCAACACTTTACAGCTATTTAAATTCAGTGACCTCACAAATTTCTCCATTTCGGTGCGACATGGCCTCGGAGCACCGGGTATCTGGCTGTCATCTGTATCCATCCAGCTCTCTGACGTTTCTGGTCATCTAGCCATATATCCGTCATCAGAAGACCTCCCAATGCAACTCTGGGATATGATTCTTAATCGTTGTCCAAATCTCAGGGAACTCACTCTCTGCTCTTTCTCTGCGTCCTTCCGACTGTTTGACATAAATCGTGTGACAGAAGGCCACTGGCCTGAACTCTCTTCCCTCACCCTAGGGGCCTTTGGCTACGACATTGACTTTACCATCACCGCGCCACCCGCAGCACCTTTCACGGCCTTCCTCGCCGCACATCCCACGCTGAGCTTCATCCGCCTCGCATGGAATTTCAAACGCTGGATGTCCCCAGACGACATAATGGAGCTCCCATTCCCGCCCGCTCTAGACAAGTTCTCTGGTATCATGCAGCAGCTGCCCGTCAATGGGTGCAGTACGCTCACGACCCTGGATTTAATGTGCGAGCCCCTTTACGCCGCGCGCGCGCCGGCATTGTGCACCGCATTGCGCGGACTACCCAAGCTGACGAAATTCGAATTGTGGGTCCATGTGGCTGATCCCCGTGCGGGCCTCAAGGGATTCTTCCACGAGCTGTGGAGAGCAGCGCCCCGTCTTGAGGACCTGCATTTCATGTGTACTACATCATTTGGGAAGGTTAGTTTTTCTTCCGCAGTGTCCTCTGACTTTTCGTTTTCGGTCCCGGCTTTGTATGACTCCAATGACTCAAATGACTGCTATTATGTGCTCTGGGTTCGCTATCTAAATTTCATGCACACAGCTGACTCGGAACATATTTAGAAACCGCTCAATGAGCTCGCATGGTCGCTACGGCTGTTACCAGGTCTACACACTTTTGCGCTCACGAAAGGTCACCGATATGCCGACGAGAGCATGCGGCGGTCCGCGTTGCGCATATTTACTACTGTCCATGCTGTGGCAAGTCAAGACCGAATTCAAAGTGAGGATGTTACAGGGATAGAGTCACCCGCGTCGCGCCTTCGTCAGGTGAGCATCCGCTGGGCGCGCGCGTCGTGCCGGAACCATCTCAAGCAGGAGGGCACGTATGAACGCGTAATCGGGCCTCCACCCCCCACCAGCAACCGTAATGACCCCCAGAGCGGTGATGGTGTGATGGTGGAGGCCTGGGAACGTGGTCTGCGCGCGGTGGGCGGGGCATTCGAGCGCCACTATCGGTTTGCGCTTCCGCGAGGTCGACACCAGAGCGACGGGGACGTGGACGGACATAATAATGGACCAGGGTCCCCCTGAATTTCAACTCTCATATGCGCAACTAGCTCGATGGCGTTTGAATCCCCCGCTTCTACGGATTCATTCGCATTTTGAAGGGATACGATAATCATGACACACGCTTTGTATTCGGGCTCTCAAATTCCATCCGTATGCTGTACTCTATCCACAAGCAAGATCTTGATGACCTGCATATTTAAAGTCACTGCTCAGTCAGACGTTCGCTCTACGAAGGCCCCTACGCCGCCTATTCATGTCGTGCCGATCCTTGATCCTTGAACTGAAGGGCAGTACCGGCGGTGCCGCGTTATCGAGCTCCCGCTATTCTGATGAAAACCAAGCAAAAACCATGAATAACATTAATATGTGGAACCATAAAGAGCGATGGAGTGTTTAATTTATAAGTATAATCCAGGAACCTTTTTCCCGCGACACACTGTTAGCCCATTTACAGGCAGAAGGTGATCTGGCGTATGAAATTGAGAAAAATATGAAGCGAGTCAAGAAGAGACCCACCACCAAATTCGCGTTGTCCTCCTGGCAGGCAACCTGCACAAAGGTGTCGGTAGACACGTGGAACGCGGTGTTGCAGTTCGCGTTGTTGCCTTCGCAATAAATGAGCGCTGAATCTACTGACCAGAATTCGAGAAACGCTTACAGTCAGCGCCGGCGGGTGAGCACGCGCCATAGTAGCTGTGACCGAGTGTCAGAATGAATACTGACAAACCGGAGGGGTCACTTACCCGAAGCCAGTGGTGACCGAGAAGGCGTGCCTGGGTATGCAGTTCAATTCCCAAACTTGGTGAACGTGAGCCAAACCAATACTCACGGGGCGATCAAGGTAAGGTCGGTGCTGGAGCCAGAGCCTTCAGTGGTAGGGTTCTTGAGGGTGGTCTCGACCATCAAGCAGTTTTCGCCGTTGAAGCCGCATCCACCTTGTGGAATAGTGTGAGCAGCGGGAACGTGAGCAAATGATCGAATTTGGTACCAGTCTGGAGATACGCAATGGCCCCGTTGAGCGGCCCATTAATGGTGTATGCGCCACCGGTGGAGAGAACAACGCCTCCTTCCCCGATGAGAGTGGGCTATCTCTATTTCAGTATAATGGCAGAATACAACGAGGCGAGGTATTGACCGTTCCGTAGCCACAGCTGGGAATTTATTGAGAAAACTGTTTGTTAAAGCGAGTAATTTACTCACTTGTTGCTGAAGGTGACGGTGTGGGACTCAGCAAGAGCCTGGCCGGCGGCAACAGCAATCACGGCGAGAGCAGCGGCTTTGATGGAGGAGAACATCTTTAAGAGGTTGAGGGAAGACGTGAAAGTGGAACGTGAGGAGGAGAAGTCGGACGGGAGGGGAATGAGAAGTGAGGCCACTGAACTTCGTCTTTTGAGAAACAGGCGGCACGAAAGGGGATGCGGACGGTTGCACTTGTGAAACACGTGTGTCGATCCCGCTGCGTGATGTTTGGATGTAGCCGATCTTCTTATCTACCACATTGATCCGGACCTTCCCTCCGTAATTGGGGAGTAATGCCGATAGAGCCGAAAGCCGAGTTATCGTCTGTTTTACTCTTCTATAAATACTATGGCAGCCTGGCTTCTATCATGAAGAGTCGGACTCATTGAGCATGACTGAGCAATATTTGAGCCTATCTAAGAGCGCTGGAATGCTTCAAAGAGAGCGCGACGATTTCACGATACAAATACAGCATGGTCCATCATGACTGCCACGAGAGTTTGTTGAGCAAGATCTGCTACCCCTTGTTTGGATCTGTAACTATCTGCAATGAGGTGATCTGCATTCGTGAAGGGGTAACACAGAGTGATCTTCAGGGCCGCTGATACTCGTTCGGAAGATTCTGGGACAACCTGGATGCGGGGACCGCGCCTCAACCGCGGCTCTCGAGGTTTTGAATGAAGCTGATCCTATGACCGCCTTTCACTCGCCGATCCAATAATGACGTAGGTAGGTAGAGAGACTAAGGTAGGGTGGTCCCCCTTAGGAACCACGTAAAAGGTGATTTTGTCTGCGCGGAAAACCCACAGTCTTCCGCTTGGGATGTCTGGGATCCAACTCTTTCGTCCACCCTGTCATACTTCCGCTTGCCGAACAATCGACCCACAATCGATACAAATTAAAATACGCGAACTGACTTCCGCGGCGGCGCTGGTAGTCATGTGAGTCTGGCGGCACTTTGAGCGCTCCCCTGACGGAGAGGATTCTTGCAATCATAGAAATGCGCGAATCTGGCCGACGTGCGTGGTTGAAATTTGACTGCGTCCTGACAGGTGAATCTCCTATTTGCCCTGGTTCTTCCCTCCTGCCGATCCTTTCCATGCGTTTCGTTCAAAGCTGGATAGGACAGGATAAGACTCAGGATAATATTTTAGTTCAGCTATGTCCCCTTTCGGAGCGTGTCGAGTTGTGGCGCATAGTATACACTGTTCTTTTCGGTTAGCCTGATGATGTTTACTACGCAGTTCTGGTTTCGCCGCCGAGCATTCATATCGTATATTGCTTCCGCCTTGCCATCACGATCCTTCACTACCGCGTACAATGACGATGGGCGGCGCTGATTCAAGTCTCGTACATTCGACCAGCACTGAAAACGATCCAATTGAAAGCTTTGAAATAGGTTGCCACCATCGTAGAAAACTAAGGCCTTGCCGGGTTGAACTTCGCAATCCGTCCCAGAGGTATTTTATGCATTCCATTGCATAATTACGTTGCATAATGGCCACAGCTGGGCACTGTCTTTCTGATGGGAGGCTCGTTGCCGATGAATGTTACATATACGTATTTCTCTTCAGTCTCTCCGATTCTCGTCTCACATCTACTGCTGGCGCAACCCATCCTCTGAAATTCATGGAGTAACTCATCGAACTAGTTACACTGGAAAATCTGGAGCTAAGATGAAGAAGAAAAAACAGACAAAGAAAGACGTAATGCTGCAGAAGCCACGAGTTGTCTGGGGCAGTATGAATTTTGGGAACCGTGGGAATCTCCTCGGAATTTCCGATCACTTTTGCAGTAGCCGGTATCCGGCAAGAATACAGGGCTCCCAACATCGCGCGAGCAGGAAGGTTCGCTGATAGTTCAACCTGGAGGTCAACAATATGATCTCTTTTGTTCCATTGAAGAGGTTGTACGTTGAATATGTCGACTCCGATCCGTCGGTGACAGCATTCCATGGGCGTTCCGCAGGGATCCGAATAATTTGTCCGCGTGCTCCTTTCCAGAGCAATAGCAGCGGTTAACGGATGATATGGTAACCGCGTCACGGCCAGTGGTGGAACTCCGTCCGTACATCGGCGACAGCACTTGGTCGCGAATGACGAGAGACATGTAATTATGAAGCCTTCGTTTTGTTCAACCTCCGCCCTCCAAAGTCCTCGCTTCACACTTAGCTGGCATAAATTTATCCAGCAGTGTCTTATCCACCAAAGTCGGAATTAAACCAACCCCCGCACGTCGGCTTCTCGCTACTTTACCGCCTTGCTTGCGACTGTTGTATGTGAAACATTTGGAAACATCACCTCAAGTATTTCAAGTTTACGGCTGTCGCATTGATGACATGTTGGATGTCGAGAAGTCGCAGCGACGCATATGGGCAACAGATCGATCATCAATTTCTTGAACCACATGAGGATGGGTCTGATGGTAGATCACGGGAGATCATGCGGTAGGCGGCGTTGCTACTCGTTGCGAACAGATTGTTTCTGTTCCTTAAAGGCGTGAATTGTGAACGATAGACCGTAGTAATTCCCCCGCCTTTTCAATTACTTTCAACATGCTCTCTTCCTTCGTCCTCGCTGCCGTCTTTGCGGCCGCTGCTAATGCCCACACCATCACTCTCCAGGTACACATCCGCATTGCACCGACGTCGGCATCGCTTATACTGGATTCCTAGAACGACTGCGCTTGGGCCGTTACAATGGTTCTCAGCAACTTCCCAAATGACGGTGCGGCATACACAGGTAAAAGATCCCAACCCGCTTTTGCCTTGCGCCTCCTGATGTTGAAACAGGTGCCGCAATTCCGTCTATCGCTGCGGGGCAAAGCTGGAACCTTGTCGTCCCTACCGGGTACGCATATTCAATCGGCAATGAATTCACTTGATATCAACGTACCCTCATCAGATGGAACGGCAAGCGAGCTTCATATCCATGCAAATGGTTACTCATTTGACTAGGTCGCATCTGCGATAACCCTCCGGGCTCGGGTGCGCTTCAATCCATCGTTCGCAGGCTCGAATAGCTCACTCTCCCCTCTAGGATGTGTCAATAACTGCTTCGGAGGAAGTGGGTGGATGGGTTCAAATGAATTTGAATTTGAAATACTTACCTGCCTGCCTCAGTTGCATTCGGGGAGGCGGCATGCTCCATGACTGAGGTATGCTTTGTGCAGCGTTATTTCAATTATCTGGTTTCTCAACACTTTTACAGTGGACTTTCGACTCTGCCAACCTTGGCGGCCAAACGTAAGTGTTGGCCTTGGTCTCCCTGGGTTTATTCCAGTCTAAGAATTCAATATAGCGACTACGATATCAGCAACATTCAGGGCTTCTCCGTCGCTCAAGAGATCATCCCCGAGAGCGGTGAGACGGTAATTTGCACCAGCGTCGACTGTCCTTGCAACCAGGTCAGTCAACGTTTCGCAATGCACTTCAGTTTAATGCTCACCAGCTCCTTTAATAACTTTACAGGCGTACCGTCCGGGCGACACCAGCGGCACCTGTGGTGGAACCGGCCCAGTCGACCAGGCGACCCGCGTTGGCGCCAGCTCAGACTACGTGCGCACGCTTTACTCTCTAGGGCGCTCTCTCACTAACCTATTTGACGCGATCATTAGACCATCGTGTGAGTACTCTTTTCATCTGAATTTTCGGTCCTTTTTCATACTGTTCACAGATACTGCCCTTGAACTTCGGCAGCGAACTTCCCTTAATTACATCCTAATGTTTTTCAACTCAGTAGCAACTGATGCCTCTCGTTTGATGACAATATATCCCATAACAAATGAAACATGGAAGAATCAGAGACCTCAACATTTTGGTCCACAGCGTTGAACGTGGACCGCCTGTGTGCAATGTGCATGTCAGAATTCATCCGCGGTGTGCGATTGAAAAAAAGCTCATCTCAACGTCGTCGAAGTCTGTGGCATACGAGTGCTAGAACCAAGTAAAAACCAAGTCGGAAAGCAGAATGTTCAAGATGCGACTGCAGGGATGGATGTCAGTATGAGCTCACGGCGGTAAGCAGAGCCGGGTTGGTGACGTGATTGCGGTCTGATGATCAAGCGATGCCATCATTTATTTTATTTATTTTTCTGCACCTTTCGATCGACTCCAAGTCCTGCTCCCGACCCTCGAGCTACTTGCCGGATGCATCCCGCAGCGGAAATCCGGAATATCGAGCGGATCCCTCCTTCTCACCGTATCTGTCTCTACCAGGCTTGTGTCTTACTTCAAAAGGCGAGTGAGGAGCACAGACTGCGTGCGGTGGCCATCCCTCCCGGTTAGGTGCACATACTGGTTGACGGCGCGCCTGGATCCCAGAAGAAGATCTGGTTTCCCCTGTCCTCTATAAACGACCCTGTGTGAATTCCGACGCCAGAGGATGTGGATCTGCGGCCGCACCCGTAACTTGGATATCTTTGTCTCTAACAACTACAATCGCCTTGTTGCTCGGGATGGGTTGTGGGCAGGAGATCGGGCCGTGGATCGATTTCGATCGCTGGCGGGATAGCAATCCAAAGAGTTGAGCGCATAAGCTCCACCTTTGCGGACGCGGAGGGGTTCACACATACGGTATTTCCCCAGTGGATCTTTGCGGAGCGCTGGGAATTGGAAGATACGCGGGAGGGTGAATGTCTGTGTCCAACCACTCGCCCTTGGCGTTTGCATAAGAATGATCGCAGGGCATAGCTGGGTGGGGGAACGGGGAGCTGTCGCCTTCGTGTATTCAGCGAGTGAGTCGCGTATTCCACAATGACAGGCATAAAATTGATTCAGTATCGGCTTGGCAGTACTCAGCTGCGCCTCGTGTTTGAGCGTCTCAAATATACCGCCAGATCACGGAGATGGAGGACCGGCTGTGATGGGTACACAGCGATATAGTTATCGCGGAAAAGCTGAGGGAGAGGGCCGGAGGTCTCGTGTTTCGTGCTCTACATGGATACCTCTGCCTCCGTGGCTTTTCCTTTCGTGCGGAGCGGGGTCGGGTGGTGTGGCAGTATCGCAATGACAAGGATCTTCGGCATTGAATGAGTGTCACAGTCGAGAGCGAGCTGTTTTTGACAGCTGAAATCCGGGACCCGTTTCTTTCTCTTTCTTTTCGCCACCATGGCCCAACCGTCCCAGGGGCCCGACTATGCTCCGCTTCCTCTCAGCCACGAGAACGAGCCTGGTCGTCTCTACAACAACCCTCCGTCGCCAGAACCGGGGGCCCAGTTCCATCTCCACGCAGTTGACCAGGAAGGGATGCCTTACACAGACGACATCAGCATACCTATGGGTGTAGCTCAGCCCAGATTCTTAGGCAGAGCTCTCTACGATGACGGTGGAGGAGCTGCACTCCGTCACTCGGTTGCTTCTCAGCAGACATACCCCTCATCGGACCGCGACGGCGCATCTGCGTACACCACAGATAGCGTCTACAATCTCAACCCAGGAGCACAACTATATGCCGACGGCGCCTACCACGACGAGCCGGGTTTCTCCAACGCTGATCAGCCAGTGCGCCGTGGCTCGGGAAAGCGTGCAGCATACACTAACCCCAGATCTCGTCGGAGAAAAATCCTCCTTGGTCTTGCTGCTCTCATCGTCCTCCTTGCCGTCATCGCTGCCGTGCTCTACTTTACCGTCTTCAAGAAGAAGTCGAGCAGCTCATCAGGTTCCAGCTCAGCCGGCGACACGTCGTCGTCTTCGTCAAGCTCTTCCGGCTCGTCGGGATCCACCCCCCAGGTCGCCATAATCACCGGCACAGACGGCAGCACCGTCACCGCTGAAGACGGCTCGACCTTCACCTACAAAAACTCCTTGGGCGGAAGCTGGTACTGGGACATTAACGACCCCTTCAATAACGGCGCGCGCGCTCAGGCATGGACCCCCGCCCTCAACGAGACCTTCAATTTCGGCGTCGATAAAGTTCGGGGGTGCGTTCCCAAAAGCTTGTTACACGAATAGCTTTCCAACTAACCGTGCTCAGTGTCAATATTGGTGGCTGGCTCGTCACCGAACCGGTCCGTCGCATCTGCCCCTGTTTGTCGAAATGCTTATTCTTCTCCGCAGTTTATTGTCCCGGCGCTCTATCAGACCGTGCAGGCGTCCGCCGGCGCGAGCGGTATCACGGTTGTGGACGAGTACACCTTGCTGCAGGCCGGCGGCCAGCAAGCTCTCGAGGACCACTACGCCACCTTCATCACCGAGAAGGATTTTATGGAGATTGCTGCAGCTGGGCTCAACTTTGTCCGCATTCCCGTCGCCTACTGGGCGATTGAAGTCCTCGAGGGCGAGGGATACTTGGCCAACGTCTCGTGGACGTACTTCCTCAAGGCCATTCAGTGGGCACGTAAATACGGGTTGCGGATAAATCTCGACTTCCATGCCCTGCCTGGAAGCCAGAACGGATGGAATCATTCAGGACGCCTGGGCAGCTACAACGTCCTCTATGGGCCTATGGGCATTGCAAATGCGCAGGTGTGCCAACCGTAGTTTTTTCGATGTTGCTTGCGCTAACGGCCCAATAGCGTTCGCTCGACTATGTCCGCATCCTGGCCGAGTTTATAAGCCAGCCCGAATACGTCGACGTCATCCCCTTGTTCGGCGTTACCAACGAGCCCCAGGGGAATAACATCACACAGGATATCTTGTCGAGCTAGTGCGTCGTTTCCCTTTCATCCATCTGTGATTCAACTGACTACAATAACGACACGTAGCTACCTGCAAGCGTACAACAATGTGCGTTTAGCATCTGGAATCGGCGCGGGTAAGGGCCCCTACGTGTCCTTCCACGATGGTTTCTTCGGGGCCGCAAATTGGGCGGGCTTCCTGCCCAACGCGGATCGCGCTTCGCTCGACGAGCATCCGTACCTATGCTTCCAAGGCCAATCCGCGGACCCCATTACTGCGCGCACCTCTCAGCCTTGCAGCTCGTGGGGCGCACTCTTCAACGCCACCATGTCCGACTTTGGCTTCATCGTTGCGGGAGAGTGGAGTAACGCCGTGACCGATTGCGGGCTGTATGTTAATGGGGTTGGGCAGGGAACAAGATACGAGGGGACATTCCCCGGTTATTCTTCGGCGCTAGGGAACTGCACGACGGATTGGTTGGACTGGCAGAATTGGGATTCGACGACGAAGCAGGCGTATATGAAGTTTGCGCAGAGCAGTATGGATGCGCTGCAGGTGCGGTCTCCCTCATATTCGACGGCGTCGAGTGCTGACACCCGGTGCAGAACTGGTTCTTTTGGACATGGAAGATCGGCAACTCGACTGCGGGGATCATCGAGGCGCCACAGTGGTCCTACCAGCTCGGTCTCCAACAAGGCTGGATGCCGACCGACCCGCGCACAGCCGTTGGGCAGTGCGGCAACACTAACCCTTGGAAAGGGCCACTCTCTGCGTGGCAGACGGGCGGCGTGGGCGCGGGGACGATCCCCACTGCCACCCTCAACGCCCTCTCATGGCCGCCGGCCTCGATCGTGTTCTCCCCTGGCGATGTTACGTCGGCCGCCAGCTTGCTCCCCACGTACACGCCCTCGGGGACGCCGATTACGCTTCCGGGCCCGACATTCGCGCCAGCGAGCGGGCAGCCGAGCGCGACGACGACCGTGACCGACGGGAGTGGGTGGGCGAATACGGCGGATAACGCGGGGATGATGAAGCCGGTATCGGGGTGCAGTTATTACACGCCTTGGATAGGGTACGGTGTGAGTCCACCCTTGCCGCTGTGTACGGGAGCAGTACGGAGGACAGCGGGGCCGGCGGAGGCGGTGGTTACGGCCATGGTGACGCTGAGAGCGCGGTAGCGTCGTGTTCCCCGCCCACACGCGGCGGTGGCGTAGTATTGCCGAGCATGATCGGACTGGAGATTGGATTCATAGATCAGACTTTTTTACATTCATTTTCTTTGGATTCATACATCGGGCTTTTTCACATTCATTTTCTCATGTTACGGACTATTGGCAATTCATTACCGCTACCACTACTCCTACTAGCCACTGTAGCTACTACCGACACACAAATTAATATAGATCTAATCCTCGTTCAGGTTGGCTTAGCTTGACGGCAGGCACTTGCACGTATGTGCATACCGGAAATGAGGCCAAGAGTTGCAACCCATGCAGCCAATCGAGCATTGACGCACTAGATGGCTGCGATTTTAAAGCTCCCACCCTTTACCTGATTGGGATCACGGTGTTCCATATGAATGAACCACGGTGGATGTTAACTGGAAAGCATCAAGGGAGAAGTGCTCGGTAGTCGAGGAGAAGGCGACTGTTGAAGAGAAACAACCATTCCGGTACTAAATGAAAACTAGATCAACATGGAGGCTGCGGGATGATGCGACGCAGGGCGTCTAATCATGATCAGAGTCTGTGTCTATAGCATCTTCGTCGTCGCTTTCTTCGACAGCATCCTCCTTGTCACTGTCTTCCACAGACTCCTCGTCGTCGTTATCTTCTACAGTATCCTCATCATCCTCGCTATCGGAGATATAATACTTGAGAGCTAACGAAAAGGTCATCAATGCTATACAAAAAGTTCAAGGCAGGTCAGAGGTCACGCACCGTCGATTTCTCCGGATTTGCGCTTCGCAATAAATTCTTCAGCCCGCACCCAATAATCACGAGCCGCATGTGCGCTCTTGATCCAGTCTTCGAGGAATTTGTTACAACACATGACGACAAAACGTGGTTCTTGTGCCAACTCAGTGACGACGGAGCCGTCTAAGACGTCTACGCCGACGCCCGCGCGCGTGTCGACCAAGATGATCATAGCCTGAAGGGATTGCCATGTTGGCAGAAGGGTATGGCACAATTGGAGGTAACCGTGATCGTCGAACGAGAGATGCGTGAGATGGGCGAGGCGCGTCAACGCCGACCAAACATCTAGGTCAATATTGTCCGGGACATCAAATATTTCTAGATGCGTTATGGAGGAAAAGAGCTGGTGCGTGAAGTCGATCGGAGAGGATCCAAACATCGCATGCAACGTGCCGTGGAACCGTTTCAATGGCAAAATGCGCTGCGAAACGTCTTGTAGTGATGTCTGGGCCCACAACCATAGGTTTTCGATAGCGGAGCAGGCGAACAAGATGATAGCCTCGTCGGCCGCACTACCTTCCACGAGGTATAAATGACGCACAGAATCTCGAAAGAACGAGGCTGGCTTCGACTGGATGAGGGAAACTAGGGTGCTAGGCTTGATTCGGGGTGGGGCATCCAAATCGTCCACGATGAAGGTCCTATATAAAAGCGGCTCCACCCTGAACACATGTGAAGAATTAGCTCGAGCAGCGACAGCGAAATACTGGACGCGCCATGATTTAACGCGCCACGCAACCCTCATGAACTTCGAGATCGACGCAGGCGATGAAATGGCGGCAATTTCAAAGATCGCCCGCTCCAGCTCGGGTGGAAGAATTGGTGGAGATGTATCGACACTTTCCATCTGGATCAATGGATGTGGTCGGGAAGACTGAAGGGCTCTGGCACCGCTTTCGGCAAACAGAACCAACATCACTTGCACTGCTGTTTCCCACTCGAGGGCCCGGCTTCGTCCTGAGCACGTTAGGTGGATCTTTTCCTCGCAGTTTCGCTGGAATTGATCTTGCTGCGTCTGTGTTGCCGCATTTTTTGGTTTGCGTTTTCTGTTTCGGGCACGAAACGAACCTCTGATCCTGGATCAGCGGATCACGTCAGGTTTGTGATTATCAGGACTCTTGGTGCTGGGGTTGGGACTACGGTACAGTACGTATCTCCATGGTGTGGTGCATGGTGACTTGAAAGTGGTAAGTGTAAGTAATTCATGCCATCATCGGCACGGCCGTTGAAATTTGACCACAGAAAACGTGCTGGTGGACAAGCATGGTGTGCCGTACATGTGCACCAATATGCGACTTCCGCATCTCCAAAATATAACTAAAACAACTCATCTGTCTCGCATTACATACATCGGTCTTGATTTACATAGACACTAGAGTTTTGACATTTGGCACCCAGACTAGCTAACAGGACATGGGTCGGGTGATGCAGGCAAGTAAAACTGCAGGCCCCAAAGGAGTGTGGAATTTCGCGAATTGCGGCTTATCCGCTGGTAATACCGGTCATCCTTCTCCTCTATTCTAATCCTTGTTTGAAACCAAAGATTCCTTAGTAAGCGTTTAACTAGAAAGCTTTTTTTACCAAATGGCAGTTAGGACTTGCCGAGCAAAAAAGTTTGCCGCTTATCCGTGGGTGGGCTTACACTAGAAGAATTATGCGTTGCGGCAACACGGAAAAGAAAGCCGGCGAATGGCGTTGAGCTGCTTCCCTTGCTTCGTTCGCATACTCTCTTTGTATGGCTGCAGATGTTTGATGTACTGAACATTGCCGGAGGAACCGGAAGTGGAATAAGCCCAGCAGTGCTTTGTTTTTATGGTTGGAAGGTTCTTCGGTTATTGAAGTTAAACCGAATTACAAAGCGGTGTGGATGACCAACTCCGATTTTGTCGGACTATTTAGATTTAAATCGAAACGAGGGCGCACTATCTTTTTTCCCCAAGGTTTCCCCAGAGCCTTTCCACCCATGACTATCCTACTTACTGGTGGCACCGGAAAGTCAGCTACACCTCTGGCGAAGCTCCTTCTGAACGCCAACATCCCCTTAATCTTAGCGACTCGCAGCGGTTCTGTTCCTGCCCCCTTCAGAGGCGTACAGTTTGACTGGCTCGACGCGTCGACATATCAGATTCCCTTTGATGCCGACAGAAGCATTGACCGGATCTACCTGGTCCCTCCCCCAATTCTTGATATGTTCCCGCCGATGAAGGCCTTCATTGATTTCGCTATCATTAAAGGTGTGAAACGATTCGTGTTGATGAGCGCCGCATTGTTGGAAATGGGTGATATGGCAATGGGCAAAGTGCACGAATATCTCCGTGACCGCAACGTGGAATACTGTGCGCTCCGTCCATCCTGGTTCTTCAGTGCGTCATGCGTTCTCCTCTATTCAGTGCTAGCCTTCTCACTCATGAGCTTGCCAGACAACTTACTACTCAATTATTCCGACCACATTCGAACAAATAACGAAATCCTAAACGCTGCGGGCTCAGGGTCAATTGGTTGGATTTCCACTGACGACATCGCGGACGTGGCGTTCAAAGCGCTTACGAACGAAGTCATCGAGCACACAAATCCAGTGATGGTCGGTCCCGAGTTGTTGACGTATGCCCAGGTCTGTCCAATCTTGCATTGATACTTTATTATCAACTCAACCGGATATGACTTCAGATTGCAGAAATGTTGAGCGAAGTGCTGGGCCGGAAGATCACACAGAAAAATATCACAGCAGACGAGTACAAGAAGGTTATGGTGGAGAGGGGCATGCCAGATGACTACGCGGCTGTCATGAGTATGGCGGATGTTCAGATTGCGGAGGGCGCTGAGGAGAAGGCGTTCAAGCGAGCGGATTTCGTCGGCAAAAGAAACCTTCGAGACTTTCTTGAAGAACATAGAAACGCAGAGGCATGGAAGAGTTTGTAATAAACGGAATTCGGAATTTCTGGAGAGCATTCATAGCTAGCCTCAATGTTAGGCTCCAAACTTCTTTGATTTTCTTTTATTATAAAATTACGCTGTCGGTCTGAAGCTATTTAAGCTCCGCTCAAAGCCTTCAACTCCATGGTCATCCCGGGACTCTTTCACTTCCCCATCTGATCTGCCGGTCGGTTCCTTCGATGCCGAAGCCGCTTCGTCTTAAGCAACTCCGATCCTTGAACATACTGCGCGTTTCGCCAACACATTAGAGCGCTGGCGAGTCAACTTCCTCAACCGCGCTCTTGTACAACTCAAATCAAGACTGTCAAATTGCTTTGGTTTGATCCGCAGTATAGGTTGCGTGGCGCGTTAGACTATGGATTGTTCCAATAGGTATTCACTGTCACTGCTTAAGCTAAATTTTTGCAGGTGTTTAGAGGTGGAGCTACTTTGATTTAGGAGCATCATTGTAGAGCAATACTCGTCTGAACGATTTGGATACCCACCCAAAATGGATCGTCTTACTCGACTGGGGCGTCGACTTAGACCTCTTAGACAACTCCCGCGTTACTAGGTTGACACAAGAACCACCTTTTGTCCTGATGTATTTTCACAAATTCCTCGAGGACTGGATGAATTTATTGGGAAGCGCAAATCCGGAGTAATCAAAGCTTCGTTTCGTTTGGCCGTTTCTTGCATAGCGTCGATGACCTTTCTCGACCATTATATCCCAGATAACGACAAGGAAGATGATGTAGACACAGACACTGCAGATAATTAAGCGCCCAGCCTTGAATCATCCCTCAGCCTCATGCCGATATCTGGTTTTCATTTAGCGGAATGACTCTTCTTCTCGACGACCGAGCACAGCATCCTTGAGGTTTTCCAGTTATCGTCCACTGTGATTCATTCATAGTGACCGCCGTGAGCTGGAGCGGAGGAACTTTGAAATCCGTTTAGAGACTGTTGATCCTTGAGTCGATGTTGGTTGCATAGCCGTCGAGATGCAAGCTAATTTTCGTGATTTGTCTAAGGGACATTTTTTGCATTGGACGCGAATTGGACGGCATCATATTGTTTCAAGAAGGTTTCACCGCATGAAGCCGTATTTTCTTGTGCTGCTCACTCTCAAAATTGCAACGCGATTTCAACATGATTTTCTTTTCAATCTCCGCCGCCGATCACGGATAAAACCGGAACGACAAGGGCGGAGACAGGGGCCGCAGTCCTTCCCTCATCTCATCCTTGAGCACTTCTGAAAATGCTCCTCGATCTATCGGCAGAGCTATTCTACAAGATCACGACCCAGGTCTGCGACTTTGTCTCCTGCCTCGTGGACGTCGACCTGATTGTAATTTGTCGTGCCCCGTCATACTTAATCAGCTTTCGACCTCGGACCAAAAGAATCTCCGTTCGGCATGCACCGCTCTCAACGTCGCAATCCAGCCTCTGGTCTTGTCTTTCCTAGTCGTGAGACTAGATGAAAGTCACCTCTATGATCTGCTCACAGCAATTTCGTCGGGCACGAGCGGGTGGTCTCGATGGGCCACAACGCTCAGCATTCTTGCTCCTGGCCCAACAGACGACGAGATCATGCGGCGAATTTACGGCGGCGCAGTGGAAATGCCCACGGGGCCACCGTCGACCGGCAGGTCTCTGCGGGCTCCAATCTGCAAAACTTCGTTTCCGGGCGCTTTAGCCCCAACAAAAGAGCTCTTCGCGGATGCGCTAAGCGCCTTGAACAACGTCCGCACCGTCATGTATGCCTATTTCATCTCCACTTCTGCGGTAGCTTCCTAATTCTTTCTCTTTTGCAGCTGGAAAGTCCGCTCAGACGAGTATGAGTGGACGCGGCGCGTTGCGTTCGCGTTCATCCTCACTCATCCGTTTCTACGCGATCTTCAGATAGATATGGGCCGCTTCGAAATTCCTCTGGGCGACGTCGGTGGTTTGACAAAGTTGAAAGTGGCCACATCGCTGTTCAAATCTCCGTCGGAGACCGTGGTGTCTGGGGTTGCGGCAAACATCGCACTTAACCGCAGCACCCTCACTGGTCTTCATCTCGTCGGTCACGGCGCGGCGTGGGCCGAGATTTGGACCTTCCTGGCTTCCGAAAAACAACCCCAGCTCGCGGAGATCACTACTAACACCGTCACAGCCGATCTGCTTGCATATCTTGGTTCGTATTCCGGTGTCGAAAGACTGAACTTGCTGTGCAGAACGGTCCAATCTGTATCCGAATCTGACACACTTGCCGATACATTCTTCGGAAAAGTCCTCCCCCTCCACATCGACTCCCTCATAGAGCTGTCGTGTCTCTCGAACTATGAAGGTCGTTGGAGCTTTGGAGCACACTCCGCCGATCTTATTTCCAGAATGCACAACATAGAGAGCCTCGCACTCAATGTAAACGCCGCCGATTTGTACGGTGTTGAGCCTCAGCACAACACTGTGGTAGGGAAATCTAATTTAACTGCCTCGAACGACCGCTCATTTGTCTGCGCACAGATTGCTCTTCTTCAATTAGGCACGCGGCTTCAGTCCCTCTGTAACCTGGCCATCGTGGCGGCAAATGCAGCATACAACCGGTGGAACCGGTGCGGAAATGAGAGCATGAACCACCTAGCAGTCACGAACCAAGCCATCGTCACCACTGCGCTCGCCTTCCGTACCGACATTCCTTCCACGGCGGTCTTGTACGCTGCAAAAAAGTGGTACAGTCTGAGCCCGTCTGGGGATTCAGATATCGGGGCGGCAGAAGAAGAGATTCGGGCGCAGGGAAATGCAAGAGCGGGTTTGCTGGCGTACACAGAACTCGCTCCCCCCGATGTCTCGTCGCAGAGATTGCATCACCTCGCCGACCCCATTTTTTGACTGAAAATCTGCATATGTATACATTTACTCGTTGTAACTTGTACTCCTCGAACGTCGCCTTCATTTTCCATTTCGCATAAGGCGTTTCAATCGGTGGGTGTATGAAAAATCGGCTTGACCGTGGGTGTTTCTATGGTTAGTTTTGAATACGACCCGCTCTGGGCACCAGTCTCCTCAGATTTGATGCATATGCGAAGTAAAGAGTTCACGCACAAGTAATGAAGCGAGTTTTAGGTGCTTCAAAATGTGGGGTATTGGGACAGGATCGTGCGCGACCAGCATTCAAGGCTGAGGCTGAAACTGAAAAATAAATCACGAGAAAAATTCACGCAAATCTAGAATTGTTTGCAAGTAAACTTTGAAAATTCTCGGGGGTTCAACTTGAGTGGGAAAAAAATAAGGTGACCACCTCGAGCCCGAGGCTGAGGGCGAACTTGTTGCTAAAGCAATCAAAATATTCCTGCATGACCATACGAGTGAGTGAATGATGAGCGGGAAAACGGCATCGGGTGAATTCACGGAGCACAACAATTCATTATTCCATCAACACAACATTTAGGCTAGACTCGCAAGCCTGTCGGTTCCCAATGACACTCACAAATCATTATGCAAAGACGCTGATGAAAATCACTCAGATCAGAGATGGGAACAATTAGGAACAATTACGGGCATGCTTGGTAAATCAACGTCTCTTATTGCCCCTGATTGTGTTGTCTGATTGTTGATTTACCGGATGGGTACATTTAGGCGCTGAGTCACCGGACGGACCCGGCAGATCAATGATCGCAAATCAGAGTATCCGTATTTCTTCCGTCACTCACTCTTTTTCCTTTGTCCATGGAGCTTCATGAAGTCCCTTTGCCACCTGTGCATCACCAAGTGGTTTCCCTCCAGAAAGGCCACACATCTTCTCAATGGTATCCCTCTCCGGCTCCCTCACCCTCGAATTTCTCGACATTTTCCCAATCGTCCAACCTCATCGCGGCAGCTGGTCTCATAGCCTTCGCGACGCTTTTATTGCGTATTGTACTCAACCGAAGGCTTCCTCTGTGTCTTCCAAAACGGCTGGATACGCTTGTCGCTGTCAAATCCTTATTTGGTGCGATCTACATTGCCAATACGATCACTATGCTCTTTTACGCAGAGAAGGAACGGTATCAATGGGTATTACCGAGCACGGGGGTTGCAACTGCGGTCAGCTTCAAATACAATCTATCTGAAAATAGCTCATTTTCGTTCTAGATCGCGTTTACTGGCGCATCAATCTCCGAACACTATCATTCTGTTGCACCCAGCACTGTCACCTCCATTTACGCCATCATTGGTACCGCATTCTAGGCGTACTTTCTCCGGTGTCTCCGCGAGGTGCACGCTCCCTTATGGTATCTTTATGCGGATGCTGCTGCGGCTGTGTCTCTGCTTGTGCTCATCTTTCTCGAGAGCAAGAGTAAACGCAGCCTGTTGATCTCCACGGATCCTGTACGTATTATTCATCCTTTCTGGCCCGTATTTTGAACTGTTCTAGGCCCCTGCATACGAATCGACGATCTCCTTTCTTGTTAGACCCTTCTTCCCCCACATCGCCCGTATTTTATACACCGGCTCTCGTCGTCGCATCGCTCTCCCCGAGCTTCGCGAAATCCCCCTCTACCTGAAGTCGGATCCGGCCACGGAGAAGCTTCTTGCTGCTCTTGCGATCGAAGACAAGACCAGCAGCTGGTATCTCGCCAAAGTGAGATGATTCTGACAGGGTTCGATAGACGCTGACTTTGCCCCAGAGCACGTTCAGGGCATTCAGTGGTCACTTTTTGAGCCCCATCCTCCCACGGTTGATTGTGTTAGCTGGAACGTTCGGTATGTTTGCCACGTCAATGCGCGTTGTTAGCACATTGACCTTTTTCAGCCCAAGTCACCCTCGTGGAACAATTGATCCTATACGTGACTAACAAGTCCATCCCCGAAGAACGCGGGACTTTACTGGTTGCGGGGTATTTTGCGGTCTATGGTAAGGCGTCCTTTCGCTTGCTCAAGGTTTCTTCTTCACACTTGTTCTTACCTTGATCTCAGTTTCGTTAGCGATGTCGAACTACGTCCACTCTGAAAAGGTAAGGATTTTCATTCGCCCGCCATTTGTATTTCAATGTGTGTACAGGTCAACGCCTTCATCGTCCTCTACCGCTCCGCCCTCACCGGCTGCCTCTACGCCAAAACGCTGCGTCTTACTTCCACGGCGGCGCGCGAAGTCGGCCAGGTCCGTATTCATCTGTCGGATAGCGAACCGCGAGATTGATCAGACGGCGCAGGGGGCCGCCACGACGTACATGTCAGTCGATGTGGAAAAGGTCACCAGTGGATTCCAAACATTGCAAGAGCTGTGGGCCGCTGTGGTGACAATCATCATCGCTTGCACGATGCTGTGGTACAAGGCGGGATACGTGATGGATGTTTGCGCCGCTTCTTTTCATCATTGCCCTCATCGGATCGACGAGTATGTCATGCATGTCTCGTCGTCTACGCACTGACTTGGCTAGGCTCGATCAGCGGGTACGTCCAGAACGCTCAAAAAGTGTGGCTCAAGGCCATCGATGTCCGGATCAAACTGCTCGTACGTCGACGGATTTGTGGATCGAAAAGCCCACTCATTCTTAGTCTAGACGTCCGTTCTTGGTCAACTCCTCCCCATCAAACTCGGAGCATACGAGGCCGCGTTGGAGGCCAAAATCAATGCACTTCGGGCGCTTGAGACAGCGGCCCGGCGCAGGTTCCTGTACTACATCTCCTTCGCCAGCACCCTTTCCAATATCGGCCCGAGTGCTTCGTTCTTAGTCACCCTGGGCGCGTACACGGTCATGCTCGCGAGGGGATGGGGTAACCTCGCCCCGCTCGACATCAGCCGCATCTTCACGTCAGTACTCAATGCAATCGCCCAGATATCCATTGAATGAATTGGCTTGCATGCAGGTTATTCACCATTGTCAGCCTCCTCAATAGTAAGTCTCGTGCCTGGCATCCGTATATTGCGGCTGACAGTGACGGTTGGACCAGACCCGCTGAATATGATCGGCCAGTCGCTTCCGCAGCTCTTCGCCTCCTTCGCCTCCCTCGGGCGCATCCAGGGCTTCCTGCAGCTTCCGGAGAAGGCCGATTCGGAAGAGGATGTGGTGATGGAGGCGGAGCTGGTGGATGTTGGCACTGACGGCGGAAAGCAGTCTGCGGTCGAGGTGTCCTTGAAGGGATGCACGTTTTCGTGGGACGAGAAGACGCATGTCCTGCGGGACCTCGCTCTGGAGCTTGCGCCGCGCGAGCTCCACATGGTAGTTGGATCAGTGGCCAGTGTAAGTAGTGTGATTGTGAGATTTGGATGATACTGATGCTCATTCATCCCAGGGCAAGTCAAGCCTCCTGATGTCGATACTGCAAGAGACAACTCTCGTACGGGGAACAGTTACAGTCAAGGCGCACAAGGTAGACTGGATCGCACTCCATATTTGCTTTTCTCCCATAGAGCGCCTTCTAGATTGCACTTGCGACCCAGACACCGTTTATCTACCCGGGGACTGTTCGCGCTAGTTTCGTGGCCAAATTTCATTTGCTATATATACTGACCTTTTCGTAGATATCCTCCTGGACAGCCCGTACGACGAGGTGTTCTACAACCAGGTGATTGACGCCTGCGGCCTGCGCCAGGACATCGAAGGACTGCCCCGGCGAGACCTAACGAAACTTGGCGACAAAGGTACGCATGGAGAACCACGTTTATTCAACCTTAATGAATGAGACTAGGATCCACGCTTTCGGGTGGACAACGGCAGAGACTGGCATGTTGCGCTTCTGTGCTTATCGAAAAGGCTTATTCATGATATACAGGCAATTGCTCGGGCTGTTTATGCCCGAGCCGATCTCATTTTGCTGGACGATGTGTTCAGCGCGCTCGATGGCGAGACTGAGGCGCACGGTAAGAATGCAGATCTCACGATATGAGGCTCTTACCCGCTTCCAAGTCTTTGCATCTTTGTTCGGTCCGGATGGATTACTTACGGGGAAGGTTCGTGCTCATTGCCAAATTCGAATTCGGCTCTCACAGCCGTATTCAGACTACGGTGCTCGTTACACACGGAGTTCACCATCTTCCTAGCGCCGACAAGGTCATCGTTATGGACGCGGGAATGATCACCCATTTTGGCTCTTTCGAGGAAGTGCGCGATGCCGGGGCGACGTTCGCATTAGCTTCCACTGCAGGAGATATCGACGCTGCGAATGGTGTGACGGTGATGAAAGAAAGTGCAACAGCAACCTTTGTCGTCGATGACGAGGAGGACGAGGATTTGCAATGGGCTAATGAGCAGGCCTCCAGAATCGGCGCGTATGCCTTCTACATCAAGTGTACAGGCGTCACCCGGGCTGCCGTCATGTTGGTACTCATCGTGATTTGGAGCGGGAGCAGCGTACTGGCAACGGGTTACTTGTCGAGTGAGTGACTTTTATGTCACCAAGTTATTACTAATCCCCTCAAGTCCTCGCATCTGCCTCCCCCAACCACTTTGGGCTCTGGGTTGCCGGATATGCAGCCTTGGTCACCATCAAGTGGGTTCTCCGGTTTCCAATGGGCTGTCGACTAAAGTTCTTGTTCCTTGCAGTCTCTCGCTCATGGCGGTGTCCCTCCTTTACTTTGCATACACTCTCTCGTCGTTCACTGGACCTCACATTCACGCGGTTCGCTCGGCTGGCGCGATATGTTCTGAATGAACTGAGGTTCTATTTTTTTAGGTCGAATTGACGGGCGTAATGAAGTCCCCGATTTCATGGATCGCCAAAACTCCTGTCGGCAAGATCTTGAATCGGTACGCCATGTCCATGTGTCGCCGATAATACCTAGTGGATAGTAATCGTTCCAAAGATTCTCCCAAGACCTCCAAACTGCCGATGGGGACTTCCCTTTTGCCTTCCTCAACTTCGGAACCAATTTTTTTAGCATGTCCGGCACCTTTGCCTTCATCATAATGGCGACGCCGTTGCTTGCTTTCGCCTTCCCGTTTCTCGTTGTCCTCGGTACATATTTTATGAGATTCTACCTCGCAACGAGCAAGGTATATCTCTCTATCGCTCTAGCGTTGGGTTTTTTTTTTCATCGGCTTTTCAGCAATTCCGCAGACTGGAATCAGAATCAAAATCTCCGGTTCGTGTCAGAGTATTTTGCCAAAATTTAATTGACTAGTCTCAGCTCTACACACTATTCGGGACTACGGTGTCCGGTCTTGTCACCGTGAGGGCCTTCCGAGCTCAGGGCTTTTTCCGATTACAGAACGCTGTGTTCGTCAACGAGTCCCAAGGAGCTCTTCATCACCGAGTGGCTGGCCAGCTCTTCCTTCGCGTGTTCATGTTGTGGTTCCAGGCGATTCTCGGATGCAGCGTCGCGCTGCTCACCGTATTGCTCAGAGATACGACGTCTGCGGCGATCTTGGGAGTTGCACTTGCGAGGTCTGCACCATTTGCCGTTATCCGTCTCCCTTACTTACTTAGAGCGCTTTCAGGCTTGTTACAATGGGAGCGTCACTGGCCCATCTCCTTAACTCCTTTGCCAACATGGAGAATGGAAGTGTATCCATTGACAGGATTGAAGAGTTCGCCAAGCTACCTCCGGAGGAGAAGACCACACTTCAAGAAGGGATTACGGTTAATGGGACACCCGACTGGCCGTCAGCGGGAAGCTTGACCTTTTCGGACTTCTCCATGAAATATCGGTATTCTTGGTTCCTCTAGCTCACGCGCCGTCTAACACGTACAACGTTACAGCGAAGACCTTCCCCTTGCGCTAAAATCGCTTTCTTTTGACGTCCCCGGTGGGCTCAAGATTGGCATCTGCGGCCTGTAATTGATCCTCGCAATTTTAGACGAGGAGCGCTTGCTGATTTGGCGACCAGTACTGGCTCGGGAAAATCATCCACCGTACTTGCTCTGTTCCGGGGCATTGATCAGCATCTCGTCACTGGAAAGATTGTTATCGATGGCATCGACATTTCGACCATATCTTTAACCCAGCTCCGTGAATCAATGAGGTGAGCTGATCTCTCTGCAACATACCTGATTGGAGCTCATTTTCTCCTGAAGCATCGTCACCCAGGACCCTTTCCTGTGGCATGGATCTATCCGGGAGAACCTGGATGTCACTCACACGTGCTCTGATTCTGACATTTGGGAGACGCTCAAACTCGTCGAAATGTATGAAACAGTGTCTGCTTTGGTATAGCCCGTCGTCTTCCCGCCTTGTCGTTGCTGACAAGGGTGCAGGACGATAAACTTGACCATCTCGTGATCGATGAAGAAAGCTTCTCCAAAGGGCAAAGGCAGCTCCTCTGTCTCGCCAGGGCCTTGCTAAGGAAGAAGAAGATCATCGTCCTCGACGAGTCGACTTCAAGGTGAGAGTATCTCATTTTGCTCTGTGATAGTTTCTCAGATTGTGGACTATAGCATGGATTACATCACAGATGAGAAGATACGCCATGTCGTTGAGACCCACATGCAAGGTCTCACTGTCCTGGCGATTGCTCATCGTATATGTGCGTTCTGAAGCTCGAATTATGTACGGTTCTGACTTCCCATCGCAGCTAGCATCGTTAACTATGATAAGGTATGTGCACTTCAGTGAAATCGTCACACTCACTGTCACCGTCCACCCAGATTCTTGTCTTGGACGGAGGTACAATCGCCGAGTTTGACGCCCCTCTGGTTTTGCTTTCTAACCCTGAGTCGCGCTTCGCTCGCCTTGCGGCCACTCAGAGAATTTACCATCCTGACACCGTGCCCATTGGCGCTGCGGTCAAAGAGCTCGGCGACGGAACGGTCATGGTAGTCACAGAGGAGTTGATTGACATTTAGATAACTGCAACTTCAGGAAGATATCTCTAGCTAGTGCGCGTGAAGGATAAAAATGAAAGCCAATGGGGTTAAGGTTGGTATTCAGGCGGACGCTAGACAAATTCCCAGACTCCCATTGTGTAGGAGAGACTTGAAGACTGTCAAGTTCCAACAACTTGAACGTTAAAACAACGTGGAATTCACCGTTATTACGGAATAGAGAGTCTTGAGACTTGAATTAGACAAACAAATTTTGCAGCTCATGAAAACCTTCTCTGTCGTACCGTGTAGTGGGTCCCAGACGTAGGTAGTATTACAAAGGGACCTTCCAAACCAATTGGCTGTTTGGTTCCAATTTTTTGGTTGAGTTCTGGTTCCGTGCTTCCAGGAATCACTGGACGACTACTTTTCATCGTATAATCACACGTATTAATTTGTACCCATGCTCAACCTACAAGGACGGTTTCTCTTGGATCCACCTTTCCTTCGGCGCTGTCAAGCGGAAGATAGGTAACTGTTTGGTTGAAAAGTATACTTAGATGATTGTTGATAGGTACTTTCACTATTGAGGATTAGCTGGAGTGTCTCGGGCATCTTGGCGATGTTGAAAGGGCGTGTCCTGTCTTTCAACACTGGCTATTCGAGACCTTCGTCTTCCAACCATACAACGCCACTATGCTGCTGGAGTATATCTGGCCACCGGGAAACAAAGTTCCAGTATGAAGGACTGAGTAGATCCTCTAGTTCCAATCCATAGTCCCCTCGAAAATGATTTCGCTGAATATTCAGTTGGGCAGAGACTACGTTCCACCCTCGAGAGAATGGAGGTGTTTTCTCGCAGTCTTAGGCAACATATCCAGGGGCAGGGGAGTCGCTTGAATGTAAAACCGAGGTTTCGACGACCTAAATGGTCACAGCAATTTCTTTTCCATTCTTTTCGAAATTTGCATCAGACTTACCGGAACACGTAGACCCGGAATGTGGGCTGGTTCAACACATACCGGCAATGAAAGCCTAAAAGGCAACAATGTTATCGATCCAAAACCCCTCGTCATATAGACTCGGATTTGATCAAAAATCAATGTGAAAACTAGGAGAGACCTCTCGTGGGCTCATTGCTAAATAGGCATTCCTGGGACATGTGTTGAACCAGGAAGCATGAGGCAAATCCAATTCTAGACTTACTTGGATCTAAGACTCACTGCATTCCGGGCCCCCTAGCCGCACTTATGGCGAGCGGTTATCCTTCGGCTAGCTCCGGACAGCTGTCTAACCACAGTTGCCTAGCGGTATGGTGAGCTCTTAAGACTTACTAGCTACTGTTCAATTTCGTTCAATTCGTAGGACCATTTTGGGTGTGACCCTGCATACGAATTGCCCCATTCGTATGAGGTCCTGTGACAGCTGTGACCTACGAAATTTTTTGTAAGCCCGCCGACAGAACAATCTTTACGCACCCAGGCCGCCCTCGCCATCTCCAGCTACAATGGAATCACCAGGAAAAGCTGAGTTGCTTGAAAGTTGAAATTCCTCCAAACTTGGTGGAAAAATGATTTCCAAGCTCGTGCCCGGCGCGGCAGCGTACAAGAATTATGAAAATACCTTACCAGCGCCCGAGCGCCCACGAGACCGCGGCAATGGCCTATCTGGGGGATGTCAACTGTCCATCAGCAGGTGTATTTCGTCAACGGATGTATTTAGGTACTCGATGATTCCGCGGGGGGCTGCTACACGGATTTTTTCGCCATTTTTGGCCTGTTTTGGACTTTAAAGCGACCTTTCGTATGACCCCTTTGTGACGCTGTGAACTCCGAAAATTTTCGTATGAATTGAGGCTTGTGACCTGTGACCCTGCGAATTGAACGAAATTGAACAGTATTGGCAGCTGACCCAGCCACAAAAGGTGCTCGATCTGGCGATCCTTCCCACGACTCCCCCTGTTATATCCATGTTGGGAAAGGAAAGAAAGAGAGGAGGAGAGGAGGTAGGTTCCGGATGAAGGATGTCCAGGCCGGAGGACGGAGCTGGACGGAGGTTAACAGAAGTACGGAAGTTAACGGAGGTCAGTGATGTTGGATCCGGAACTACGGATATCAAAACCACTACACCACAGGGGGTTAAGGGTGAGTGGGGATTGTACTACTGGCAACTTGAATACAGAAGGATGACAACGAAGATGATTGAAAGACTCTACTCGTCGGCCGGACGAGTAAGGTGAAGGCCGGATGAGTTGGATGAAGGCCGGACGGATATCTGGAAGGCCGGAGTCAAGGCAAGGGTTGAAGCCGAGACTGCAAGAAGTTGGAATAAGTCCGGACGTCGGATGAAGGACAGAGGTCACGTCCGGATGTGGGACGAAGGAAGGTTGTCGAGACAAGGGAACTGGAAGAGGTGGAAGTAAGGAAAGACTACCGGACGGGTTATCCGAATGACAGAGGTAACGTTACAACGTCAAGTCAGGAGTATCGGAAGTTCGGGAGTTCGACCGGAAGTGGGTTTGGTGCGGAGTAAACATTTATAATCAAACTGAGGTACATCCAAGACTGTACTATGTATTTATAATATTTACGGGGCAAGTGTTACATCCCGTACCACCTGGTACCTCCTCCGGCGGAAACCAGCCTACCGGCTTATTACGCTGCCCGGCTTATCACCATACTCCGCCACTACACCGGACTTTCTCCGGTTCATATTCTCCGATCTGCCTGTCTTCGGACTAGCGTCCGGCCTTTGGCCGAAGACGGGTTTTTACGCAATGAAGTATTCTGAGCGTTTCCCGTTTATCCGCCTTCGCGTGGATCTCCACATGCTTCCCATCTACATGCCCCATGCATTGTTCTCCATCCGTATGTTCCCTTGTACTCGCTTCAAGGCTATGTTCTCCATTTGCTATATTCCTTGTACTTCCCGATTCATAATTAGATCTGGCTTTAGTATTTACAGCCTTTTGCGGAACTTAGGGCGCGGACTGATTTTTTTTTTTTCAATGATTTTTGCGTCGGATGGCTCTCCTGAGCTCAATTCTCAATCGTTTTCCTTTAGAATATGCTCATTATGTTTGGATTGAAAAGCCGGAGGGCGTGGTATCCTCGGATTTTCTGATGGCCAATCAAATTGCTTGATTGGGAAAATATTGTGTGTTTTGAGTAGGATGGCTGTAGCACTAGCTACTGTTGTACAATTGGTCTGATTTTTTGATACAATGGGCTCACAGAAATACCAGAGGGCGCCATATGCCGGTATTTTTAATGTGACCTATAGATCAGCCGCAATCTATATCACGACAACACCCAATTCTCTTTTCAACATATTGAGCCAAATATAAGTCATGTAGAAAATACCGGCATATGGCGCCCTCTGGTATGTCTGTGAGTCCATTGTATCAAAAAATCAGACCAATTGTACAACGGTAGCTAGTGCTACAGCCATCCTACTCAAAACACACAATATTTTCCCAATCAAGCAATTTGATTGGCCATCAGAAAATCCGAGAATACCATGCCCTCCGGCCTTTCAATCCAAACATAATGAGCATATTCTAAAGGAAAACAATTGAGAATTGAGCTCAGGAGAGCCATCCGACGCAAAAATCATTGAAAAAAAAAAAATCGGTCCGCGCCCTAAGTTCCGCAAAAGGCTGTAAACCCCATATCTACCAGCTTGTACTTTAGATTAGTTATAAACGTCTTTGGACTCATCGTTCATCGTCTAAGTCGTTCTTCCTCCTACAGCCTTGTTCACATCGGCCGTCCGGCTCTTCATCCACTTCACCAGCTGGTAGTCTAGCTCGCCCAGCACCTCTGTAGCGTTAGCGTCCCCCACGTCCGTTCACCTACAGCTTTCGGCATACCTACGCCGACCGGCTTTCATATACCGACCGGCCTTCATACACCGGCCAGCTTAACCGGCATAGCCCTTCCCTGCGGCTTGGTATATAACAGCAAGTCCAGATGCGGAGGGAAGTAACTAAAAGACAATAAGATAAGTTGTATAACAATAAAGACAATAAGGGAAAGCATGTGGAGCATAGTGCATAAGGACATAGGATGTGATGGTGAGTCGGATGACTGATGAAACCATCGGATACGACACCGCGTGGACTTGGTGTCATGTGGGGAGTCCGAGGAAGTTCCGTGATACTTCCGAGGCCGGAGCCGGAAGACGGAAGACGGAGATTGAAGGACCGGAGGTTCGGACGAAGATCCGGAAGTGGCGGAGAATGCCGGAGGCGGCCGGATGTGGTCGGGAGTGGTCCTGGAGTTGCACGGGCGTAACACCCCCCCCAGAAAAGGAAGTTCCCATCAAATTCAGCCATTTCCTATACCTCGACGTTTCTGCACAATAGGTCGTACATATTTTGCTTGGAATACTTAAAGCATCTCATAGCCTCATCCCGAAGCCTTTTTGGTGCCATAACATTGTCTATCATGCATGTGGTTTGGAAATGGAAATCTTCTTTGATGTTTTGGGCCCCCAAAACATGCTCAAAAATAAGTAAAAATTTCTCAGAGGTATACTGGGTGCCAGGCTGAGTTTGGCAAGCTGAATAAACTGCAAGGTGCAGCACGAGTGAAGAGACATCAATTCTTGCCGTGATGCCGAAGATCAATCACGTCTCGCGTAATGACACATTATGATTAAAGTCCAAGATCCCCAAATCGAGCACCCCTTGTTCAGCTACAATCTGGAGAGCTCTCAGCCAACCTTCCCCAGGCAAGCCACACAAATGCTAGCCTTGCCCTACTGCTGACCTCTCAGACCACCATGTACTTATGCTTGTTACCGCTGTCACTCGCTAAATGCAAATCCACCTCAGGTACCTACAATTACCTTACGTTACACCCCTGATAGGGCATTTTATCTGTAAGGTGAGTAATGCCCTAAGAGGGTACGTCGGCGGCGGTGTTCTGGGCGCTTATATTATGTCAACTGCATCTGTAGGTTGCACGATGCCGCCAATTGGCTCCCGCCGCCTCCGACAGCCTCCTACCTCCGTCGGAAATTTTTATCTTCAAGATCCATGGTGCATGGGAGATATCTGGCTCAAATTTCGGCCTCTAGAAAGTCTCCTACCCACCAATTTCAGTCGGTTTCAGGCTAGCAAGCGCCTCTATTGCTATACTTTTATGCTTTGGGTAAGTGGAATTGGATTTACTAGTGAGTTTTCAGCTTGTTATCATGTACAGAGCCTGGTTGAGTGGGTCGAGAGTGTTCCATAAGCCATCTTGTCCCCCCCTCTCCCCGGTGGCTCCGCTTCATTTACCCATTGCTATGTATGATTTTCTACTAACAACCTTGTTGGGTGGCGAGCGCAATTCAATGGTTTTCAATCCCTTATGGTCTGTTCAAGTGGAGAAGTGTTTTGTTAGCTTCTTTATCCTTTTCCGGTGGCTCTGGTGGATTTATCCTTGGTTTCGCTGCCTCTACCTTTTTCAACCACTCCAGCTCTTCATTGGTTCAACATTTCCGAAGCCAAGGGTCCTAATTAACTGCTTGGTTCCAATTCTGCACGCAATCTTGCGGCTCTGGTGCAGCGGCTCTGGCTCTTGAGTTTTCAATATGGGGGTCCAGGCACATTGCCTGCATTTCTCCTGCTGTTTCTAAAGCTTCTCTCCCTTCACTAAATTCAAATGAATCAATTCCAGAAAGGAATAAACGAGGTAGGAGCCTCCGATGATCGAGTTCACCCGAGGCTCATTGGTAAATAGGAGCTCCGTGGCTCTGAGATGACACAAGATATGTATTCAGAGTAAATGAATGATAATCAACTCAAAAACCACCCTAAACCGGAATGTTAAGTGCATGAACAATGCAATTCCAACCCGCATCGGAGCCGGGCCGAGAATTGATCGTCCAATCAGCATCAGAATAACGGTGATGTTTTTATTCATTGGCGTATGAACACTTAATTCTGAACCAGGGTCAGTATTAAGTCATAGTTTGAGTTACTACATTGCCAACGGTGAGTATAAGCACCTCCAGAAGTCGGATAAAGTTTTTCAAGGTCTTGAACATGGTGTTTGGCGCAGATGGACAGTATATAGCTCGAAGATTTGGTTCAACTTGGTCGATATTTTGGGTTATTTTATTGTAGCATCGGCCTGTTTCAACATACATTGTTGGTGCAGTATCAGACACTCATTAACGACTCCCAGTGCATAATTCTATCATGTATTAAGCAACCAGGATGAAGTCTATGAAAACTTCATTGTTATTCCGATGCTGATTGGACGATCAAATACCGGCCCGGCTTTGATCCGTGTTGAATTTGGGTCTCAACATTCATATTCGCGGGTACTTTTCACGTATTGGTCGGTCTTTTGCAACAAATAAGTATCTTACTTTACCCCACAGCCCTGGTGCTTGTGGTTTTCCAAAGAGCCTCTCTTAACGAGCAGATCGGAGGCGCCTGCTATTGTCAAGCTTAGCTGCTTGATTTGGAACAGATAGATAGTCCTCTGCGACAGTATTATCATCTGAACTTAATTAGATGCAATGCACCCACCCCGAAAGAAACAGGAAGCAAGAGACATGGCCGGAGATATGAGGATTTGAGCCTGAATTGAGCCAAGGTCGCATGCCATCCGCAGAGCTACTGGCAATGAGCCGTTATTCAGAAATGTAGCTTTAGCTGTTTGAAGAAATATAGAAAACCAGAGGAGAAGCCAGAAATGTAGAAACGAAGGCTCTCATTGATCAAACCTATGGTAGGGTGGAACCAGAGCTATGGACAGTCAAAGAGATACTCAACTGCCACTATGGAACACTGTCACAAAATGTAAGGAACCAAACGAGAAAAATGGCCGGAGCCACCAGTAGACCCAAGCACATTCTGGAAGTGTGTGCATAGCCAGAGATGTTTTCATTTGAAATGTGGACAGAAATGACACCAAGACAAAAAATGGCACTGAATTGTGAAAATGGCAAGTAACAGCTTCTGACCTGGTATGGCCAATCTGGTTGGTGTGGCTGTCAGGGGAACCACCCGCCCGTCCGTCCGTCCGTCCGTCCGTCCGGCTCCGGCCCATCGCACCGCCCCACTTCCTCGTCCGATCCTTCGTCCGGCCTCGTCCGTCCATCCGTCCTCGCCCGACCATCCGGCCTTCGGTCCTGTGCCCCAGCCTACGCCTCCGTCTGGAACGTCGCCCTCCGTCCCTCCGGACTCCGACCCCCTCCGACCCCCCGCGTCCGGTCGCTCTCACTGGCACGTGCTATGTGATCAAGCTCGAGACCACTGCCGATCGATCCGGACATGTGCTACTGGCTAGTACCTATAAAAACCTCGCCTAGCGTGGGAATCCTTATCCTTTCTTCTCTTCGGATTCTCCCGCTAGGTGCGTATTCCAGAAACCTGTATTTAGTACTGTCAATTGAGTTGCTTCGGATTCTCCCGCTAGTCTCCCGCGCTCCCGCGCCGAGCTGAGGTTGCCCTTACAGCAGAAGAAAGGATCTAAGGGATCAACCGGTCAAGATTGCGAAGTTCGGCGTAGACTCGGACTCGGACCGCTACGCAAGCGCTCCGGCCTCCCCCACTTCCAATCTCGACCCCTCCTCCTTAATGGACGCCCCGACGCCCGGAAACGAGTCCGCGCCACCCGAGCTCCCGGATGTTTACATCCCGAAGCCGGCTGCCGACCCCGAATCCCGGCTGACAGCGGTAGAAAGCTCTCTCGCGAACATTGAAACCCTACTCCTCCGCGTTTTACACAACAACCAAAATCCACCCGCGACTGCCCCCGTCCCTGCTGCTCCGGCTCCGGCGGTGGGTCCAGACTTCACCACCCTCACCCCTGCAGCAAGATCGGTTCTCCGACCGAACCCCCCGGCCGTTTTCGACGGCGACCGGACTCAAGGACGGATGTTCCTCCACTCCGTCCTCACATACCTCCGACTAGTTCCGGAAGCCTTCATGGTCCACGGACAGGTCGTCGAGGAAAAACTCGTGCGGTACGCCATGTCCTTTATGGCGCGAGACGCGGCCGGACGATGGGCCGAACGACAGTCCGCAATCGTTCCGTTCCCATTCCCGTCCTGGGTGGAATTCGAGTCCGAGTTCCGGCTCCGGTTCGTGGAGGAAAACGAGCAAGACCAAGCTCTCCTCCGGTTGGAGACCCATAGCTACTACCAGGGCTCCCGCGACGTTTACCGGTACACGGACGACTTCGAGGAACTCGCCGCCACGGCCGGGTACACGGACCCGCTCGTCCGCGTCACCAAGTATCGCGCAGGGCTCGACCCGCGGATTAACGCGGCGATCACCACGTCCGGGACCGCTCCGGCGCTGCTAGACTACGCCGGATGGCGCCTCCGCGCCTTCCGCCAGTACGACGCCCTCGCCCGTGTCCGAGCGGGAGCACCTCCGACTCGCGCCCCGGCTCCGGCCGCACGCCCTCGCACTGGGACGTTCCTCCCAGTCCCCTCCTTCACGCCTGCTCCCAAAGCCGCGCCGGCGCCCGCCCTTCCACCTGGCATTCCAATGGATGTCGACCGGACCCGCGCACGCTTCACGCCGCGCACTTGCTTCCGTTGCGGCGCGGCCGGACACCTCGCTCGAGACTGCCCGACTCCCTCGGATGTCCGGCATGCGGACATCCTGGACGAGGTCGTCCGTCAACTCGGTGACGACCTCCTCGGAGAACTCTTCGCGCGCCTCTCTACCACCGCTGGGCTTCCGGCCGAGCCGGACGCCGGAGACGCGGAGCCAGAGGGTTTTCCGGACCTGGCCGAGTGAGCGGTGCGCCCTCGGTCGCGTCCCCCAATCGTTACTCCTGCTTGTACAAAGATATACCCAATAAATCAGCAGTTGATACGAAAGGCGCACCCCCTATTCCCGCCCCGGAGGCCAAGACTGAACTTCCCCCTTCCCTTCCCCGCGTCCGCCGTCCGAGGTGGGAACGCAAACTACCCCGGCGGTACGTTATTGATTCCGTAGAGGGCCGGAACTCCCTGCACATTCCGTTGGAGATGCAATCGGTAGAGACCGCGGCTACGATGTCCGTGAAGGGTCTGGTTGACTGCGGAGCGACCGGAGACTTCATCGACTCGGAGTACGTGATCTCCCGCAACCTTCCCGTCCGGAAGCTCTCCCAGCCAATCCCGGTCCTCAACGTCGACGGCACGCCCAATGCGTCCGGAGGCATTTCCGGCGTAGTTGATATGGTCGTCAACTACAAAGGACACTCCGAACGCATCCAACTCGCGGTAACGCGGCTCGGAAAGCAGCACGTCATCCTCGGTTACTCCTGGCTTCAGAAGCACAACCCGGAGATCGACTGGGAGACCAAGGAAGTCCGGATGACCCGCTGTCCGACCAGCTGCAGCACTTGCCGAGAGGAGCTCCGCGCCGTCCGTCGCAACGCGAAGATCTCCGCCGCGATCCTCCGGCAGCTCCGCGAAGGTCCCGTCCCGTCTATCTGCGCCATCGACTCGGAGGAGTGGTGCGGAGATGACGGGTACGATCCGGACGACGACGGGGACGACTTCCCGGACCTCACTCCGGACCCGGACGACGATGACGGTGACGGAGACAACGAGCTCGAGGACGGCGACCGGATTCTCTACACCGCGTTCGCTCCGGCTGAAGAAATCCGTGCGGGCAGCACCGTCTCTCAGAGGCTCGCAGAGGCCTACGCCCGGAACTCGGCCCCGCCCGAGACCTCGGTTCCGGCCTGGGTAGAGGATTTCTCCGACGTTTTCGATAAGGAGTCGTTCGACGCGTTGCCGGAACGTCGGACGTGGGACCACGCCATCGAACTTGTCCCGGATGCGAAACCGGCCAACTGCAAGGTCTACCCGATCTCCCCCCTCGAGCAGAAGGAACTCGACGCGTTCATCGAGGATGGGTTGAGCACCGGCCGGATCCGCCCGTCCAAATCCCCGATGGCATCTCCGGTCTTCTTCATCAAAAAGAAGGACGGAAGCCTCCGGTTCGTCCAGGACTATCGGGCGCTCAACGCGATGACCGTAAAGAACCGGTATCCGCTCCCGCTGATTAACGATCTCATCAACCGCCTTAAGGGAGCCCGGTTCTTCACAAAACTCGACGTCCGGTGGGGCTTCAACAACGTCCGAATTCGGGGAGGCGACGAGTGGAAGGCCGCGTTCCGTACCAACCGAGGGCTCTTCGAACCCCTGGTGATGTACTTCGGCCTCACCAACTCTCCGGCCACGTTCCAGACGATGATGAACGACATCTTCCAAGACCTCATCCTCTCTGGAGATGTCATGGTATACCTTGACGACATCCTCATTGCTCACTCCGATCTCGCGCGCCACGGAGAGATCGTCCGAGAAGTCCTCCGGCGGCTCCGAGCGCACAAGCTTTACCTCCGGCCGGAGAAGTGCGAATTCGAGAAGTCGTCGATCGAGTACCTCGGCGTCATCATCTCGCACAACCACGTCGAGATGGACCCGGTCAAGGTCGCCGGAGTCGCAGCCTGGCCTGCTCCGGAGAACAAGAAGGACGTGCAGCAGTTCCTTGGCTTCACGAACTTCTACCGGAGGTTCATCCGGGCGTTCTCGGACATCGCGCGGCCCCTCTTCGACCTCACAAAGAAGAGCGTCGCTTGGACCTGGACCGCTGCCGCGGCCGCCGCCTTCCAAGCCCTCAAGGACGCGGTGACCGCGGAGCCCGTCTTGGTCCTACCCGACGAGTCGCGTCCGTACCGGGTCGAGGCGGACAGCTCCGACTACGCTACCGGGGCCGTCCTGTCCCAGCTGGACGCGAACGGAAAGTGGCACCCGGTCGCGTTCTACTCCAAAAGTCTGAGTGACGTCCAGCGCAACTACGAGATCCACGACAAAGAGATGCTCGCGATCATCCGAGCCCTAGAGGAGTGGCGACACTTCCTCGAAGGTACGCAGCATCCAGTCGAGATCTGGACAGATCACAAAAACCTGGAGTACTTCCGGAAGGCACAGAACTTGAACCGGAGGCAGGCGCGGTGGTCCCTGTACCTGTCCCGGTTTGACTTCGCGCTCCATCACCAGCCCGGACGCCTCATGGGCCGTCCGGACGCGCTGTCCCGTCGCCCGGACCACGGGGTAGGCTCGGACAACACGGACGTTACCCTTCTTCGCCCAGACTTGTTCCACGTCCGTGCGCTAGAAGGCGTTGTGGTGGCCGGACCCGAAGTCCCCCTCCTCCGTGACGTCCGGGAGGCCTTCGCGGGTGAACCGGACCTCGAGGACCCCGTCGCGCTTGTCGCGCGAGAGCTCCTCAAGAACCGGAACGTCCGCCCCCCCCCGGTCGTCCGAGTGGCGTGTCGCAGAAGGGCTCCTCTACTACCGCGGTAAGATCGTCGTACCGCGGAATAAGGACCTCCGACGCCGGATCATCGCCCTGCACCACGACACCCGGGTTGCCGGACACGCCGGACGCTTCAAAACCCTCGAGCTCATCTCCCGGAATTACTGGTGGCCCCAGCTATCCCGTCACGTCGGCCAATACGTCCGAACCTGCGACCCGTGCAACCGGACGAAGGCACTCCGGAAGTTACCCCACGGAGAGCTCCACCCGACCGAGATTCCGGAAGAACGCTGGGACACCGTCTCGGTGGACTTCATCGTCGAGCTCCCGGACGCGCACGGCTTCGACGCCGTTATGGTCGTGGTCGACGTCCTGAGTAAGCGGGCCCATTTCAACGAGTGCCACACCGGCCTTGGCGCGGTCGGAGCCGCTCGGCTCTATTACCGGAACGTCTGGAGGCACCACGGAACCCCCCGGAAATATATCTCCGACCGCGGGCCGCAGTTCGTCGCGGAGTTCACCACGGAACTGTGGCGCCTCATCGGGGTAGAACCAGCGACCTCCACCGCCTACCACCCGCAGACCGACGGCCAGACCGAGCGCGTCAATCAGGAACTCGAGCAGTTCGTCCGGATCTTCACGAACTACAAACAAGACAACTGGGACGAGCTTCTCCGGGCCGCGGAGTTCGCGTACAACAACCACGTCCACTCCTCGACGCAGCAAGTCCCGTTCATGACGGACACCGGAAGACTCCCCCGGATGGGGTTCGAGCCCAACGGACTACGCTCGAAAGTGGAGTCCGCGAACGAGTTCCGAGACCGGATCGCGTCCGGAGTTTCGGAAGCCAAAGCCGCGCTCGTTAAAGCCAAGGACGAGTTCAAGCTGTACTATGATCGGAGGTGCACGCCCGCCCCAGAGATCAAGGTAGGCGACCGAGTCTGGCTGGACGCCTCCGACATCCGTACGACCCGTCCGTCCGTCAAATTTGCGGACAAACGCCTCGGCCCCTTCAAAGTCGCGAAGGTCGTCGGAAAGGGGGCGTACAAACTCGAGCTCCCCCCCCGGTACTCCCAGCTCCACCCGGTCTTCCCGGTGGTGAAACTCCAGCTCGCGGAACCGGATCCGTTCCCCGGACGCCCCCGGAACGACGAACCCCCGCCCGTCCTTCAGACGGACCACGACGTTCAATGGGAAGTCGAGGAGATCCTAGAAGCGAAGGTCCGTTATGGCAGCCTCTGGTACATGGTGCGGTGGAAAGGCTACGGCCCGGAACACAATAAATGGGTAAAGCACTCCGACGTCTTCGCCCAAGACGCCATCGATGCCTACTATCGCCGCTACCCTAATGCCCCGCGCCGGATTGCCTCGGCCGCTTTCGACTCGCTCTCGTTCCGGAGGCGCGACGCCCATGTCCGATTCATGCGTCGGGACGCCGCATTCCAAGGGGGGGTGATGTCAGGGGAACCACCCGCCCGTCCGTCCGTCCGTCCGGCTCCGGCCCATCGCACCGCCCCACTTCCTCGTCCGATCCTTCGTCCGGCCTCGTCCGTCCATCCGTCCTCGCCCGACCATCCGGCCTTCGGTCCTGTGCCCCAGCCTACGCCTCCGTCTGGAACGTCGCCCTCCGTCCCTCCGGACTCCGACCCCCTCCGACCCCCCGCGTCCGGTCGCTCTCACTGGCACGTGCTATGTGATCAAGCTCAAGACCACTGCCGATCGATCCGGACACGTGCTACTGGCTAGTACCTATAAAACCCTCGCCTAGCGTGGGAATCCTTATCCTTTCTTCTCTTCGGATTCTCCCGCTAGGTGCGTATTCTAGAAACCTGTATTTAGTACTGTCAATTGAGTTGCTTCGGATTCTCCCGCTAGTCTCCCGCGCTCCCGCGCCGAGCTGAGGTTGCCCTTACAGTGGCAGCCACACAGGCCACACTGCCAGATGCTGCCAGATGGTGCCACACCTGCCAGAGAGATTCTGTTTTGCTGATGTACTGGCGCTATAGAGCAGGCAGAGGTGCCGCTGACAAACATTGAATATACATTGGCTAAGATATATATTGAATACTTGTTGAATATTGAAACAATGTCGGCAAAGCAGGTTCTCAATGTCGTAAGTAAACATTGACACAACATTTAACCAAAACATTGGAAATGTTTGATGATACCTTCCATCAATGTTGGCCTGCCGACGTTCTGTTAACACCGAACTGAAATGGCGGTGTAGGCCATGTTGTTGAAATCTGTGTTTAAATTCATTGAAACCTGTTGAAAGAAGTCGAAACGTGCTAAAACCGGCAAATCACAGCAGAATGGGAAAATGATACTCACTTTATGATATGGAGCATTGCATGGAGCTGTGGAATGTGCCCTGATGCTATACCGATCCCTTAGGCCATGTCATAGGAATATGTGATTAAATAGAGAGTTTGTGATAGCCACCTGGAGCAACCCAGGTGGCTTTTGGGGCATGTGGAGCCAGGTGGCTTCAATGTCAGCATCATTCCGGCTCTTAAACCTCAAATGTCATCCTTTTGCTTACATACATCAACTGCAACTTGCAAAATGACCATGAAAACACGCTCTAGAGGCGAGAACGCCACCTGCAACTCCTGAACATCAGAAAACATCTTATCCAGGTCCTCCCGAGGCTGAGGATGAGGCACAAAGACACCAGAGATACAGTATGCTGATTTATCATGGTCATAAACATGTAATTAGAATGAGACATACTTTGGGAAAGCCACCTAGAAAAGCCACCCAACACTGGAGCCACCCGGCTCCACATGCCCTGGCAGCCACCCGGGTGGATCTGCACAAACTCTCTAATTTGTCGAAACCTGTCTAAAGCAGTTGAAACGTGCAAAACCCGGCAAATCACAGCAGAATGGGAAGATGATGGCCATTTTGTGATATGGAGCATTACAAGGAGCTGCGAATCCCTGATTAAATTTGTTGAATGCTGTTCGGACCTCCAAGGCCATGTCGATGAAATCCGTGAATAAATTCATCAAAACCTGTTGAAACCTGTTCAAATGCGTGAAACCTGTGAAATCTTAGCAGGATGGGAAAATGCTGCGGATTTTGCGATATGGAGCATTGCACCGAGCAATGCGAGCAGTGAAATGTGCCCTGATGCTGTACTGACCTCGCAGGCCATGTCATTGAAATCCATGAATAAAGTCGTTGAAACCTATTGAAATGTGCGAAACCTGTGAAATCTCAGCATGATGGGAAAATGATGGCCATTTTGTGATATGGAGCATTGCACTGAGCACACAAAGCAGTTAAATATGCCCTGATACTGTACTGACCTCCTACAACATGTCAATGGAATCCCCAAATAAATTTGTCGCAACCTGTCAGAACCAGTTGCAATGTGCTAAACCAAGCAAATCTCAACAGGATGGGGGAATGATGCCCATTTTAGGATACGGAGCATTGAACAGAACAATTTAATGTGCCCTTAGGGTGTACTGACCAAAACATACCACTTCGTGACAATGGCTAGGACAGGAAAGATCCTTTCATAAAATTATGGCAACAGAGGCACTCCCCTGCCTGCAGCGGAGCAAAATGGCCTTGCAAAAGACATACCAACAGCTCAAATTCAGCATAAAATCAAGCCAGATACTGGGGGAGGCCATCGCGCGACCAAAAAAAGAAAAGGAGGCGCGGAGGCGGTGCTGATGCGGCAGCGTGCGCCGCCAGCTAACCTAACGGGGATAGCACGTAAATAGAAGTGGCGCAACTTCCGCCACCAACGTACCCTCTTAGGCCATTACGCGCCTTACAAGTTAAATGCCCTATGAGGGGTCTGACGTAAGATAAACGTAGGTACCTGAGGTGTGCAAATCCATCATCAAGTAAGCTTCCTCTGCCGATGTACTTGTGAGACTCGGCCCTGGTGACTGGCGGCACATCTGCAACAATCCACAACCACAACCAGCACTGGTGTGTACAGTACCTCCAATGTATCAACAAGGAGAGAGCGAGGTCGGGAACACCTATGGCTAGACGTGCTCATAGCCACATTTGGCTATGTCTGGTGTGCGACCTAGCCGTAACCTTAAACCCACTGCTACAGCTAGCTACAGCTACTAGTGAGCACGTCTACCCATAGGTGTTCCCGACCTGAGCTAGCTACTACGGCTGGGTCACACGCCGGACATAGCCAAATGTGGCAATGTCAGCTCGGCTAGCCAAGTAGTTCAGTTAGCTGTGGTGAGGCGGTGTAGTACGGTGCCATGGCTAGGGACCCCTGGAATGCAGTGATCTAGAATGAAAAATTGCAAGAATCTGGATTGCGGAAGAGCATCTGTAACATCAAAGTTCAAACCTTGATTTAATAACCACGATAGATCCAGAGGTGTGCGATGTGCGGTGATTGACCGGTCTGAATGTCCGCTCCAAGCCTCCAACACCAGTCGGTGAGAGGAAGAATGTTCCCTTCAAATCGTCAAGCACGGCCATCTGCCATCACACTGTCGGGAATCTCGCTTATCAGCGTGGTGCTCTTGGTTTCCATTCTCCCGGAATCAACGGAGTACCCGGGGCGAGGATTTTTGCGGATGGCAGCGGCATTACTTACTCACATAATCATTGTGGGTCCGGATCTCCCCATCGTACACTGCTCTACCATTGCCCACTTGTCTCATGTCCGACCTCAAATTCCATGCAGAAAATATTGTCGATAAAACCTTTGACTATGTGATCTGTGGAGGTGGAGTGAGTGTCACCTTCCTTTTACAACCATTTCCTCGGGCAACTCATGTAAAACAGACTGCAGGCTTGGCCCTCGCCGTCCGTCTCACCGAGGATCCATCCATCACCGTCGCTGTGCTGGAAGCCGGGGAACACAACATTGGCGAATCGCTCATCGATGTCCCAGGTCAATTTGGGCAGACGTTTGGAAACCTGAAGGTATGAAGAGGCAGCATCGCAGATCTGTCCTTTCTGATCATATCTGCGGGTACTTAGTTTGATTGGTCTTTTCCTACCACGACTCAGAAGCACTCACTCAACAAGTCGTATCTATGGCAGCGTGGCAAGGGGCTAGGTGAGCTTATGTTGCGACTCAATCTCTCTGTCGAGCACTCGTAATAATTAAGATCTAGGCGGCAGCTCCGCTATGAATTTTTATGCGTGCGTACCAGGTATCGACAGAAGGCTCAGCATTGACCTCGCCCCAGATGGACCAAACCACCCGCAGGTGATGTTGATGCGATCGAAGCACTCGGAAATCCTGGGTGGAATTGGGCGGAGTACTCGAAATATACCCGTATCAGTGAAACGTGAGTCTCCTCTTTATTCCTGGGAGCTCGATTCACGCATACCTGTTTGATTTTATTCTCTCAGCTTCCACGTCGCGCAAAAAGAGCAAACCGACCTCTATCCACACAGTCACAACCCTGCATTCCGCGGCGACTCTGGCCCCATCCAAGTCACCGTCCCGCACACCGTCCATACCGTCGACCAGCTCTTCCAAGAGACTCTGGTAAAGAAAGGTCTGAAGGCAATTAAGGATCCGTATGGAGGGGATATTACAGGGACGTGGATGGCGTCCGCGAACTTGGACCCAAAATCCTGGACGCGGTCGTATGCTGCCACTGCGTACTACATCCCGAACAAGGAAAGGCAGAACTTGGTCGTGAGTTCTCTCTATAATCCATTGGAGGTTTTGATCTCATATTTGGTGTAGGTTCTGACTGAGGCGACGGTCGCCCGCGTTCTTTTTTTAGACGCTCCCGCCAAAGAGCTGACAGCTACTGGCGTAGAATTCATTTACGGAGGAAAAACGGTGAAAGTTCATGCCAAGAAGGAGGTGATCCTGAGCGCTGGGTGTGTCCTTCCTTCCTAAACACCTGATATCTCCCTGACCTTTCCCTGCAGAGCCATCAAGTCGGCTCAAATCCTCGAATTATCGGGGATTGGACGTAAAGAGATCTTGGAGCAGATCGGCGTCGAGTGCAAGGTTCGTTTGCCTGTGATATGGTTTCCTATTTCTCGTTCATTTTGTTGGATGTAGATTGACCTGCGCGGGGTCGGACAAAATGTCCAGGATCACACATACCTCGGTAACCCATCAGTCTGGCCTCATGTGCTCTCATTCCTTGCTCATTTTCGCTGCTCGCAGGCGTCTCGTATGAGCTGAACCCCAATGACACGCATGAAACGTATGATCTGATGCGTGACCCCGAATTTGCGGCAGAGGCCAAGAGATTACAGTAAGTGCTACATCCTGTTCAATTCCAACCATGTGCTCACGCGATGAATCTAGCTCTGAGCTCAAAGGCATGCACCGCATCGGCATCACATCCTTCGCCTATTTCCCACTGACATCCGCCACTTCCGAGGCCCCTGTTCTCATCCAGAAAGCCGCGGAGAGCGTGGATGCCCTGAAGCGAAGCGGGACACTCGAACCTGGGCAGGCTGATATTCTCGACAAGCAAATCGAGAGCTTGAAGGACGATAGGCTGCCTGATCTCGAGATTATCGCCTTCCCCGGTCTGTTGTTATTCTGTTTTATCAGTGTGCTTGCATGTCGCTGATGAGTTGTGATAGGGTACTTCACGACGATTACTGCACCTGAGGCGGAAAAGAAGTACGTGACGGTTCTCGTTGTGCTCAATCATCCGCTATCCCGTGGGACTATCGTAAGCATCTCGGTTTCATCTTCGATTAATATACAATTTCTGATATTCATATTTGTAGCACGCTACCAGCAAGGATCCACTCGCTCATCCCGCCATCGACCCCGGATATTTTGAGAACGACAACGGTGAGTTCAGACGCCCACCGTGACATGCACTGATTACTCACTTCCACGGTCAATCGCATCTTCACTGAACAGATTTGGAAAACATTGTCCAACACATCAAGTACATTCGTTCCATGTCTGACACCGAACCTTGGAAATCTGGCGTCGTCCGTGAAATGGATCCGGGTCCGAATTGCCAGACTGACGAGGATATACGGAGTGAGTGGTACATGCGATGACTTCGGTGCAACACGCCAACTCCTCGGGCAGAATACATATACGAGTGTCACGGAACATGCTGGCGTATGTTGTTCCAAATCAGTCAGTAGCCTTGTCCCGTCGTCTTACACTCACTGGCATAGACACGATCGGAACAACTTCAATGTTGCCATTGGACAAACAAGGTGTCGTGTCCCCTGAACTCAAAGTCAGGCTCCTTCCTCCACTGGTGCGGTTCGGAATATACATCTGACCTACTCTTCTTCAGGTCTATGGAACCACGAACTTACGTGTGGTTGACATCGGTATCATTCCGATTCATCTCGCCACTCACACTCACGGTTCGTCCCATATGTATTTGCCAATTTGCGGAAACCATGACATGGTATATATACAGCGACTGCATATGTCATTGCAGAAAAGGGTAAGTTTTGGAAAATTCATTCGGCTCCGCCGCTGAACTTGCTTATAGCGGCGGATCTCATCAGTGGCCGCGTCCGGCAGTGATCAGTACAATTGTTGAATTTGGCAGATTATTATTCGTTCTTTAAAATTTTGCTCGTTCGGCTGTGCTGCATCCCCATGTAACCGTTCTCCTTTTATTCCCCTGCTCTTCGATTAACCCTTTCTGTTTTTGTCTTTCTCCGCCTTTGAATGCTGCGCTTTCATTTCCCACTAAACACCTGACCCGTCCGCAGCTTTCTTGACGGATCGCAGTCGATCGCAGCGTAGGTTGCTTGCTGTCTACGCAATTCAGCCGTGAAGCCACGTAACCCATCCGGCAAACTCTTGACACATATATAGGCAGTGTTGCTGTCGTTAGATCTCATTCTTTCGCCCACTTGGCCTGTGCTCAATATTAATTCTGGACCTCATCTGTTTTTTCCAATCTGCTTTCTGCTGGGCACCGGGGTTCAAAACAAATCTGCTGCCCTATCTCTGGGATATACCAGTCTGAGTGCAACAGCTCTCGGAGTATTCTGTGATTCTGTCAATATCGCTCGCCTCGAGTTTGCCTGTTCGGTGTCTGAGATCAAATCTCATTTCCTTTTCAAGCCACTGAAATCATCTGGTGTTTTTTGTTCGCGATACCGGCTGGTCATTCCCCTTTCAAAAGGTCCCATTCGGCGCTCTGGAACAATTTATGCTAGGCAGTACCTTCTACATTTTCGCATCCCTGATATACTATGCCAACTGAATGATGAATATTTGTGTTCAAACAATCCTCCCCCCAGCATACTATTTCCGACTGGGTAGCCGGCCACACTAGCTAACCGGCCACCTGCATAATATAAGAGTGTGCAGTAAAAATCCTGGGATCTTGTTTACTCTGGGATGGTACCGCACCTATGAGGATACTGTATGGCAAATTTGGACCCAAGTGGAGGCGGCGATCAGAAGCTGTGGCAGGTTCTCGACCGGGATGATGGCAGATCAACGTCATTTCTTATCTCCGAACAGCATCCGCGCGATTGTCTTGCGTGTTTCTCCACCAAATCTTCAACAATTTACAAGTTTCGGGGCTCATTTTCATGCCTGACTTCGAGAACTCGCCCTACGTTGACACCCTCCTCAAAAATGCTTTTCTTTTGGCTCCTGGTACCTCGAAACAAACCGCAGGTCGACCTGGAGCAGCTCAATCCGACAATCTCTATAGCGAGCTACCCCCATTTGTGATGGACCTAGCATTTTACTGGCATAGTCAAAAGAACCAATCCTGTATTATCCCAAGTTTATAGGCTGTTAGGTGTCCACATCCTCGCTCACGGCGGACTATCACCCAGAATCACCAATTTCACTTGTGCAGAAAGACGGATTTTTTGGGAGGGTTATATGGATGTAGGGAGCTTGTTTCACACTTGGGTATGTTCAAATATGTCATATGGAGGTATCTGCACCTCAATTTAGGATGTTGATAGGCTCTGTGCATTGTAGGACACGACATTCCGTCATCCCCCCAATTCCACCCATCGTGCCGGACTAGCAAGTGCGATATTTGTGGAGAAAAAACACTTTGGATATAAATTTTTAGTGTATATAATAGCATATTTACATCTTGTAAACAACTGGGAATGCACTAGGGTGAATATTACGACCGTGAATAAGCGATTTGACAGGGTGGCCAGTTAGGCCGTTTATCGCCGTTTCGGAGCGACCGCCGAAATAAATTTGACCAGTCACAGAATTGGCGTACAAAAATTTGGATGACAGCCATAACTCACTTGTGGGATGCATATCTTCATTTCCCAGCCCATAAACCAGCACTCACTTAACTGTATGCCTGCGCTGGAGGGCCAAAGTGCTAAGGTGGCCGGTTGCCCAGTCAGATATAGTAATCTCAATGTTCTTAAATTTCTCATCTCAGCTGGTGTCTTCCCTCAGCAGTCACACATCTTGCACTCTAATCCCAGAGTGAAGCGGAGGGTTGTCTTGTATATTGTATTGTTTGGATTCATTCCTTCATTCGCGACACTGCCACAACTGAATGAGAAGCGTGGCTGACAGGATGAGGATTCTTCATGTCTATGAAATTAGGGTCAAGGATAGTATTAGATTTCAAAATTTGGACACAGTGCGAGTGGTCTTATCAAGTTCAAATAAGGTTCACCAAATCAAGCCTAAAAAATGTGTGCCTTTGAACCCAGCATCTCCATTAACTGGATGCCAACCCTTCCAATGGATATGGAGGGATTCCAGCAAATTTCCAGAGACGGATGTTTCATATTAATAATGATTGTTCATTTTTAGCAAGAATATTAGGGGAATTCACAGTAGGGTGTATTTTCCCATTTGCGAACAAATATATTCAAGTGATAGGACCATTATTTCCCCATTTAAATCTTGTTTGTGGAATAAACACTCATTTGTAAAATATATTCATGCACTGTATAGGCGCACGTTCGATTCGCTTACGTCGGCCTCCGTTTGTATCAGCCGAGGGGCCGGTTGAATGCAGTGCCTGGCCGCCGTAACCGCCGTTCTCGTGTGGTGGTCTTTGCGCGGTCTTGACGCCATTGAATAACTTAGGGCCACGTCGAGGACAAGCACTGATGCACTACTGTACGACTGGGTTGATGATTTTGAATGAGTTCCACACTGGTTAAAATGTGCGTAACGGCATTTCCTCCTGAGCTTTTTCCCCCGGCAATGATTGGTTAAATCCCAGCGACACAAGCAGATGACCTTGGAATGCTTCTGCGATTTGCGTATCTATCACTCGGAACTCGGTGACCCGCTGTAGCTCCGGGGCCTGCTGAGAATCATGATGGAAGTCACGCCCACAACCGCATGACCCTCACGCTGAGGCCTGAGGAAGCGATGATTCTCCGAGCCGGTGCCATTGTCTCTTTCTCTTGGCCGTCGACGTCTCTTCGCTACCTATCTCCAGCTCAAGATGTCCTCCCCTTCAGCGACCTACACACGCCTCGGAGGCGCCGGCATCAGGGTGTCCGTCCCGATCGTGAGTGCCCTCGTCGCGCACTGAGGGCGACTCGGACATCGACGATGCATGTATTATATTCCTAGGTGGGATGCATGAGTATCGGTTCCTCTCAACAACGGGTGAGCAGCCCATCCTACCGTCATTTTTATACACGAAAAAAGTATTTGTTGTGTAAAGCCCTGGATTTTGGACGAGGAACCCGCGATGGACGTTCTCAAAGCTGCTTGGGACCGCGGGCTCACGACATTTGACACGGCGAATATTTATTCGAATGGTGAGTCGGAGAGGATCATTGGGAAATTTTTGAAGAAGGCGCGTTTCGTTCATACGAGCTCCTAGAAAATTCGCTCATAGATGAGTCCTGTAGCACGATATCCCACGTGAGAAGGTGATCATCGCAACGAAGGTTCGTCGCAGTCGTCTCATAAGCACATATCAATTCAACTAAAGCTTTTGCTGAATTGAAGGTGCATCACCTCGTGGTCGACGGGGACATGACCAAGTTCGGATTCCAGCACCCTGAGCTGCGCAACACTCGCGAGTACGTCAACCAAAGCGGCCTATCTCGCGCAGCGATCTTCAACGCCGTCGAGGCGTCCCTCAAGCGCCTCGATACGTCGTACATTGATTTACTGCAGCTGCACCGCTTCGACCCAAACACGCCCGTCGCGGAGACGATGCGCGCGTTGCACGATCTCATTTTGAGTGGGAAAGTGCGCTATATCGGCGCGAGGTCGATGCGTGCGTGGCGCTTTGCGGAGATGAACCACGTGGCGGATAAGAATGGGTGGACGCAGTTTGTGAGCATGCAGGGGGAGTACAATCTTCTTCAGCGTGAGGAGGTAGGTTAGGGCTTTTTCTGGGTCGTCGAATCGTAACAGTGTGGCGCTTCAGGAACGCGAGATGATCCCGTATTGCAAGGCCCAGGGGATAGGCCTCATCCCGTATTCAGCGCTCGCGGGAGGCAATTTGTCGCGCCTTCTGGAGGAGCAGAGCCTGCGATCGCAGACCAATAAAGGAACGCCCTTCGAGTCCAAATTAACCGACGCAGACAAAGCGATTATCGGCCGGGTGCAGGAACTGGCGGAGAAGAAAGGATGCACTATGTCGCAAATCGCCTTAGCGGTCAGATATATCTGTTCCCCTTGTCAACGCTGTCTACTTACCTTCATTTGCCACAGTGGATCCAACTGAAGGTCGATTCCCCGATCATCGGGTTGTCTTCCGTTGAGCATGTTGAGCGGAGCGTTGAGAAGGGAGTCGAGTTAACAGCTGAAGAAGCCAAGTACCTAGAGGAATTGTGAGTTTTTTCTATCTCACTGGGAAATGCTAAAATTCCCTCACTCAGGTATGTTCCGAAAGCAGATCGTGGGTATGCGTAGGCTGTATCGTTGAAAGTCGAATAGGTGAATTCAAATGTTAGGGATGCATATCGGTGTGTGCGTTTAAAGAAAGCGGATATAGCGACCGCGACACGTGCCCCGGCGCTCCCTGGAAGGCACCAGGTAGGAAAACGGGAGGACGAACTGCAGAAAAACAGGACATGGTAGACAGAAGAAAACGTGAAAGAACCACATGGCACAATGCATACGATTCGGATCAGTGCGGCCATCAGCCACCAAAGATGCGACCATCGTGACTCTGGGCTTCTCTTTCTGCCACGTCGACTGCTGCTTTTTTTAGAATCATGACCAGGAAGTTGCGTTCCAACATCCCTGGCATCAGAGCCCCCGATTGCGCGGGTCATTGAGATACTGGGTCTCTTGCTTTTCCTCGAATTTAAAATTCGACTCCTAAGTACTAACACGGTCACTTATGGACATGCAAGTCTTCCACCCTTTAATCTCTTTCGCTTATCAAGCTGCTGGTCTCTCCTGGTCCCTGGCAGATCTGCCCCTGCCTGCAGATCCCCATCTGAACTCGTTTGACCGACTCGCAAGCCCTAATTTTATCCGGCCTTCTCCTAACGCGTGTATATAAACAGCTCTTACACGACGCGCTGCCTGAATCTGATCTATTCACGCCTCCACGCTATGCCACGCCCCTCGACGCCGTCCACCTTCTCGGAATCCATCCACAGCAGCGTCGTCTGGATCCTGCGCGAATTCGTCATCATCGTCGCACTCTCGTCTGTCTGCCTTTTCGCTTTAATACAGACCGTGCAATACCACACCCGCGACTCCTTTGGCGATGCGTCACCCTGCGTGACTGTAGACTCATCGTCGTGCGCACCCTCCATGCGCGTCTCTCTGCACTTTACTGCGCCCTCCCCGCTCGACGTACTCAAGATAACAGCCAGCTGCACCGCGGTCGTCCTCCTCGCGATTGAGGTTGCGGTGCGCGTGGTATTGTACATGGGATGGGTGCCCGCGCATTGCAATGGGGCCAAGACCGATGATGTGGAGGCGTACGTTTGCGTTCCGATCAACCGCAAGGGCGAGGAACGGTCAAAACCGCTCGACGTATTGTCGTCGCCGTCATGAGTTAGGTGAGTACGGCCCTTGCCCTTGCAGGCCTCCTGACCAAGATTTCTCCCCAGTTTTCTATTGGATTCTGTCCGGGGTTCAGGGACTATATGCGCTACGCGAAATTGGGATATTAGGTTCAATGCCTGTATTTATCGTCTCAGCAGCGATTTAGGCTTCCGCTTAGCAGGAGCCGCAACTTCGCTCATCCGCAATTCGACAAATCTGCCGCCATTTTGCGTTGCTCGCGCGATGGAATACAGGTACTCCTCGATTCGAGCGACGCTGTCGGCGACCTATGAGCGGGGGAGTCTGACCGCTTTGCGTGTGCTTGGCTCACATACATGTAGAGTGCGCTCTTCTCGTGGACGAATCGCCCGATGCATTTTTTTTCCAGATATAATTATATCACGCTCACAAGGATTCACGCGCGCGTAGTGCTCACAGATAGTGCCGGTGCCCCTGATTTGCTTCTTGTCCCCGACTCGCGGGACGAGGGTATTAGCAAGTACTTCCCAGTGTTGGGGTTCGACCACCACTGCTACTGACCCCGACTCCGCGGACCTGGTGCTATTGGCGATGAAATGCCTGCACACGACCGGGAATTGAAATGCCCATGTCGCGTGGGGAGAAGCTGCTGCATCGGTGCAGACAGACTGAACGTGCCACTGGACCGGTTGAGCCGTGGGTTTGAGTTCTCACGGGCATACTTCGCTCGCTCGGAGTAAGTATAGCATAATATCACATCACCGGCCTCCTGGGGGGAGAACTCAGGAGGGGGAAGGGATTCATTATATTCGCGTGGTCCAAATCTTTTCCTTCCCTTCCTTTATTTTGGGTTCTAGTGAAATTGCGTGCTGTTTTTGCACTGTAGTCAAAGACCAAATCTGCTGGTACTTTGTGGTTCGACTGCATCTGGATATGATGTCCTCTTTTGCACAGCTTCTGCATCCTGTGCCGAAGGTCCTCGTCTGTCCTCGTCCCGTTCGTTTTGTGTTCCACCGTGTGCTTCCGTTTCGTTCGTTTTGCCTTCCACTAGTAACCTTAGTCGATTGGTGCCTCTCGATCATGTGAATCACAGAGTGTGTACTGCCGAGGTGAGATCACCACAGTTCGCCGGTGAACTGGTGGACTGGTGAGACTTGTTTCCGAAACGCCGCAACCCCTATACCATATAAAGTAATTTGATGGGGGGCGGTGCGGCACAGCCAATCAATTTGATTTTGATGTGTGAGGCGATGCCGGCCATGTGAGCGATGCCGGCCATGCCGATGGCGAGTAGTGCAAGTCCCTGCCTGCTCCCGACGCGCGCGAGAATTGACAAATTAATTGGCTCTATGTACTCTACATAAGTATGCCAAATGTGAAAGGTGCAGGCCAGTCTTGTCAAACATTGGAATACTGGGGAATAATACAGCTCAACACTATAAGTACGTGTGCAAGGTCTGGAATGAGGACAAAACTTAAAAGGCAAGCCTCCATAGCAGCATTGTGACTAAAAAAAACTTGCGTGGAAAACAATGGGTGGGGCGGGTATTGAACCCAAGGCTAGTGCAATGGCAATTCAAAGAGGGCACTTATCTGTTGAGGCAAAGAGGACATATAATTAATGAAACTGATTCGAATATGAGGTGCTATCAGATAGCGTCCATAGAGTCGACGTCATTGCGGATCGCTAGGTGCGATGGCGAATATGGAGGGAGAAGAAGAAACGCGCGACAGTTGGGGCTTGTTTGTGAACAGCGTCAGAGAGGCCACCAGCAACCATCAAATGTTGGCCGCTGACAGCGCTTCAGGGCAGTGCGACACTGCCCCCATCAAATTCCCATTTCAGGCAGGAGTTCTGCGGTGATTTCGCAAAAGCACCTATACTACCCTAGTATCCCCTGTAATAACAGGTGGATATGTACGTGATATCCACCTCTAAGAGGTGGTCGTTCCCGTAGTATCGCGAGCACGGCTTAATCATGCTCAAATAATAGCGCTAACAGCGCTATTTGAAGAGCTATTTAATAGCTATAGGAGATCTCTTAAATACAGGCACGCTGTAAGGGCAACCTCAGCTCGGCGCGGGAGCGTGGGAGACTAGCGGGAGAATCCGAAGTAACTCAATTGACAGTACTAAATACAGGTTTCTAGAATACGCACCTAGCGGGAGAATCCGAAGAGAAGAAAGGATAAGGATTCCCACGCTAGGCGAGGTTTTTGTAGGTACTAGCCAGTAGCACGTGTCCGGATCGATCGGCAGTGGTCTCGAGCTTGATCGCATAGCACGTGCCAGTGAGAGCGACCGGATGCGGGGGGTCGGGGGGGGACAGAGTCCGGAGGGACGGAGGACAACGTTCCAGATGGAGGCGTAGGCTGGGGCATAGGACCGAAGGCCGGATGGTCGGGCGAGGACGGATGGACGGACGAGGCCGGACGAAGGATCGGACGAGGAAGTGGGGCGGTGCGATGGGCCGAAGCCGGACGGACGGACGGACGGACGGACGGACGGACGGGTGGTTCCCCTGACACACGCGCTATTAATATACCGCCGTGTTACCATCACGCGTCCGTCTGCGCCATCAAATCGTGATGGCGCGATGATGGCGGACAGCGCAGCCATCAAATGACTCAATTTCCACTAATGTAAGGCCACAAATTGATATAAATTCAAAAAAAAATACAGAGGCAAGGGAAGGGATGTACGTAAACAAAACAAATAAAATCACGGGCCCGTCGCCTCCGCATCGTGCGCGATGCGCACGATAGCCTCAAATGCCTCCGCCACGCCCTCAAGATCCTCGTCTTCATCTTCCTCGTCATCGACATTGGCGCCGCGCTGCGGCGGGGCAGCATCTGGCATAGGGACATCGCGCGCGGAAGCATCGGCACCAGCGGGCACTCGTCTTTCCCTCGAGACACTCACACCACGGGAGAAAATATCCGCAGTGAATCCCGGCTCCTTGGACAGCCGCACCAGGCGCTCCATGTGCACCGCATTGAACCTACCGCGCTGTCCACGATGGATGCGCACTTGATGCGCTAGTGCGTCTTCGCCCTCCTGCTGCAAGCGCTCTTTGTGGTATACGAGGAACTCCTCCTCGTCGGCCATGTACATCACCAGGCGGGCAATCTCGACGTTGAGGCGCTCGATTTCTTCTTCCGCCCTCAGCATCTTGTAATGCTGGTCGAGGGCTGCACGTCCTGCAGGAAGGGCCCATGGCTCGGCGCGGATGTCCTCGCGGCCCTCGCGCAAGAGATCGAATTCCGCCAAGAAGGCGTACTTGACCACCTGCGCCCACGACAGCTGCGGCTTGGGCGGGGCCATTGCGGCGGCGGCGACGTTGTAACGTTCCAGTGCCAACTTGACAGCTTTCGAGCGCACTTGTAGCGCCTTCGCGATATGCTTCCTCAACTTGTAGCCTGGCAAAAAAAGCGTGAGTGTACTGCAAAAACTATTGCAACGAGATCCTACCTGTGCCCGACATGTTTACCTTGGTTAACTCAAACATCCGCGCGACCACGAGCCCCTGGAGCTGGTCCAGCGCACGTTGATAGCGGCGGCTGCTGACCATCTTTGCCGCCTTCTCCCATTCCTCGCTCCCTGGCACCCAGCGTGTCGTGATTCCCAGCCGGACCTCCAGGTCTTGTACGGCGGCGAGGCTCTTGTGCGCTACTCCTTCCGCGTGCCAGCGTTGCGTCTCGACACGGCGCGCCTGCTTGGCGGCTTCGGTGTAGCCCGCATCCCCAGCAGTAGGGACGAACTGCATCCAGGAAACTGTCTGGATGCTGCCCACACGCTCTCTTCGATTGCTAAGTCAGACTCTGGCAATGACAAAATTATTAGGTAGACTTACTCACTGTCCCGGTAATTCACGAGCTTTTGGTAGTACTCCATCTCCAGCGTCTCTTGAACGGGCTCCTTGGTTAACGTCCGCAGATACTGCTTTTCTTTCCTGAGCCATGCAGCGAATTCGTCGCGCGCAGTGACACCAAGACTCTTCATGGCGGTGTGTAAGGCGGGCAGGCCCTGCTTGATCTTCAGCGCGCGACGGTACTTGTTGGCGATGACCACAGCTGAGAAGTAAACTTGAGTCGCGAGGGACGGAGTAGAGGAAGAAAAAAGACGCCAGAGAAACACATGCTACTCACTGAGGCCTTGATACGCGTCGCAGTCGTCGGCGTGCTTGAGGTAAGTCACAATCAGCTGCTGGCGATGAAACACGGTCGAGTACCGCGTCGTCGGCGCGAGCACGTTGGACTTTGAAAAAAAACTTTCACAACCCTCACAATCTTCCAACCCCATTCCCTCCACGTACGTCGCCAAGTTTGAGACCTGGCAGAGCCGGTTATGACCATGCCCGTGGAACGACCCAACGAGTGATCTAAACCTGTTGTCGCTCGCCAGCTGAGAGAGTCGCGGATGTGCCTTCACTATAACGGCTGTCTTGCAACCAATATCGTGACCCATCCCGACCTCGCCAAGTACGCGTATGAGATGATTAATTACAGAGAGACCGTATTTCGCCCTGCGCCAAAGGAATCAGCCCGCATCCACGTTCCAGAAAATAAGGAAATGCTTACAGTTCCCCGCTCTTCACCATGTCCACCACCACCAGCACGAATCCATGCCTGCACAGGGCAGGGAATATCCCCGTCTCATTGTACATCCCCCACGCACGCGCCGTGACATCCTCCTTCATATTTTGCCAACCCTCTGAACAGCCCGCGCCCTCATCTTCCTCGGAGCTTGACTCGAAGCTCCTCATCAACTCATCCGCCCCATCCTTCGCCCAGGCATCCACCTCCGTGCGCAGCAGGTAGTAGTCCCCGGGAACGACACGATCGTCGTCCCGCTCCTTGGATTCTCCAGGGACAGCGCGACCGTCCGTGCCAAATTGTTCGCGTCGACGGCGCCAGAATCTTTTGAGAGAATTATTTCCGTCCATGGTTGCGAGAAAAGGGAGGGGAAGGTCCTTTTCGCCCTCGAGTTTGTACATGCACGCGGGGCATGCATTCTTGAGGCGCCAATTGGGGGTGTCGCGGGAAAGCGCAGCCTGGACGCGTCCTTCCACTGCCGCACGGATTGACAAGTACACATCAAACGCGATTGAGAATTGGGCGCCAAGATTTTGGCGGGGGGGAACACCGTGGAGGTCGCAGAGGCCGCGAACGAACACCTGAATTCCGAGGCGCGGACAGCGCAGTTGCAGGGTGCGGAATACCTCCAGAGCGCGCACCGTGATTAGAACGTTGGGATCGTACGGTGTTGTGGGCATGAGACCCTGGCGAATGTATGCTGAGGTAAGGAACACGTCCCCCTTCACTATGGGAACGTCCGTTGCGTAGGCCGCTATCAAGGCATATATTAGCACTGGAAAAATAGCGAGAATCCGCCTTACAAAATAAATCCACCACCCACACCTGCTCTTTGTCCTGCGTGACCAGGTGCTCGGGTTGCTCATATTCACCGCCCAGGCCCTTCTTCGACATCGCCGAACTCCAGCTCATGTAGGCATTGGTCATAGCCTCGAGCTGTGCGGAAAACACGTCCACCGTGATCTGTATGCGGTCACGGCGGGTACGAGGGTCCCGACGGCGGGCCTTGGGTGTTCAAAGAGTCCTAACATTAATAAAAAATAAGCATGCACTCAGGAAATCCACGAAACAAGATACATACTCTTGTTGCTCGTGCAGCTTGTCAAGCAAGTCCTCGTCAGCCTCGAGTCGTTCAGCATTTTCATCTTGGATTGCCTCCCCGGCATGGCTAATTTCCGCCATTGTGTTTCCGTGTAAAATGTTGTCTTCCCATCCATCGTCGTCCCCCATTGCATCAGGGACGTCGCAGAGAGTGTCGTGCTGTCGACGTTCTTGGCGTGTCATGGCTTATGAAATTTTGTGGGCTTCAAGTTCTTCACTGCTAAACGAAACTTACCTGCCAACCGTTCCACCTGCTGTGCCTCTTCCTCCGCCTTTAAAAGCCGAACTTCCGCGGGGGTGAGTTTCAAAGTTTTGTTGCGGGCTCTACCGCTCGGTGCACGTTCCGACCGGGTGACTATCAGGTGGCGGGATTGGGACGTGAAGGATCGAACATTCTTCGCCCGGCGCCTCAAACTGAAAGCCTCGCCGACCATGTTGAAAGAATTCGACGCGTCTTGGCAGTGAACTCCCGAGACGCGCTACGAGGCTGTTGCCAAACAAGCGAACATAGCGCGTCTCCCTTTCCCTCCCACCTCGTCGTGTCGCCTCCAATTGGTAAGGTTCTCATTTGCTGGAGTGGCGCACTGACCAGCAATACAAAGCAGTATTACTGCCCACCAGAAACTGCGAATTTCCCAAGACGCGTGCCATTTGCCACTGAGCGATACAAGACGCGTACTCAGTGGCACACCCAGATATTTTCGGTGAGTTTTCTCCACCTTGTGCCAAGAAAGCATGAAGAGCGCATGGGTGCTGCGGTCGCTCGCTGGCATCCCAAGAATCAACACCCTGGTCTGGGATTCGAAGCCAGCGCGCGACGCTAGCCCCAGTGGCACTGTGTTTTCTTGCCACCGCCTTGATTTTGTAAAGCCTTGACTTAAATGTTTTGCAGGCATTGATGCTGTGGCTCCCACTTGCGCGCAAGGTAAACGTCCTCATCTCGATCTGTTCCACGCTGAAGACTCATACAGACCCGGAGTGGCGCCGAATTTTCCGCCTTCAGTTTGCCCAGGGACGCCGCTGTTCTGCCACCCGTTGTGGCAGCGCTTCAAGGCGGCGACTTTGACGTCGCGCCGCTCCTTGCCAACGCCGTTGCGTGTGAGGGCGATCACCAGGAGGATCAGGAGGACGACAACGTCGAGGATGTCCCAGCCCCAGATCCTTGGGACGAAGTCGACGATGTCCATCCGACGTCTTCGCCCGCACCCTCGCCCGCACCCTCCGCCACCACCAAGAAACGACCGCGCACCCCACCGACATTTGAGCAAGTCGTGGCCAGCAGCAGGAAGCCGCACACTGGCCCCCATTGCTGCCGTGCCCCGGACCCCCGCGACGCAGGCCACGTCCCACAGCTGCTACGGCCAGCACTCACGTCAAGCTGACCGTACCCCTTGCCACGGACCTTTCCCCCTCCGCCCTCCCCGCCGCCCTCGGTGCGTATGCCGCCAAAGTCGAAGATGTCGCAGAGAAACGAGGCAGCAAAGTGCCTCGTTCGCTCACAAACCTCCTCGGTCTCGGGTTTCATGTGGTGCAGTGGGATGGAATGTGCGTCACCCCTGAGCCCTCGTCTTGTTCCCCCTAATGATTTCCTTTAACCCTCAGCACCCCCCGCCCGCTTCTCGACCGCCACGGCCGCATCATGGCGGTCCTCGCCGGCAGGCCCGCCGGCGAAGACTATTGCGCCACCGCTGCTGCAGCGTTCTGCGCGATTCGTGATGCAGGTGCGGAGGCTCGGTTCCCCGCCTCCATGCGCAAGCACCGCCACGGCCTCTTTGCTGCCATCAATATTGGGTTGTCGTATGGCAAGGGTCAAACGATGCCTACCTGGCTCCACAATAAGGAGTACGATGCGCTCGCAGACGGGCTGCTCGCCAATCCCTACCTCAATCGGCTGGCGAGCTTTGCAGACTGTACGTACCTTCTCCTTGCGCCCACCTCCCTTCCTCAATCCCGTACCTACAGCTGTATTTGCCCTATGGGCGCCCCGACTCTACGCGGACTACCGCGCACATGATGCAGCGCTGCGCCGCCGCCACCCTCACCTACACCGCCCCTTCGAGCGCTCCGTCTTCTTCTGCGCTGCCGTCAACTTCGGCCCAAACGTTTGGACCTATCGACACTGCGATGTCCTCAACTTAGCCTTCGGGTGGTGCGACGTACGGGCGCTCGGGAATTTCGATGCCACCAAGGGTGGGCACCTGGTGCTGTGGGACTTGAAATTGGTGGTCGAGTTTCCACCGGGCGCGCTGATTTTGCTACCATCTGCGACCATCGCCCACTCCAACGTACCTGTGCAGCCAGGAGAGGAGCGGGCGTCGTTTACTCAATTCAGTGCAGGCGGCATCTTTCGTTATATAGATAATAATTTTCAGACCGTCAAGGAGCTGCAGTCCGAGGAGCCAGCTGAATACGAACGTCTCATGGCCAAGAGAGCCTCTCGTTGGGAACACGGACTTAGCCTCCTTAGTACATTAGACGAACTATTAGCAATGTATGTAGAATAATGGAATAACAGATGCCTTCAATATCTGCCTTCGTGAACCTTGGTAGAATTAATTTCTCTGACTTGAAGCTAGTCAATTCGGATCGGGAACTGATTCTGTCGGGAACTGATTTGCATACTTCTTTTCAGCTACTTCCACAACGCTGACTGGCCTCAAAATTTGGGAGGTGCGTATTCACTGCTTTCCCCTCATCTTTTATTTTTTGACCTAGAAAACATTTTACTGAAAAATACCGTCGCTGGCTATAGCTCTGATTTTTTTATCACAGGTACGTCAAGGCGAAATCTTACTACTGTTAAAATTTCCGGATGCTCGAGGAATTGGAGAGAGAGGTGCGATTAAATTTCTACGGGTATCGGTCGTGAACTGATATTGCATCTGGGATCCATACCAAACTTTGATACATGATTGTACTCTGCTTTCTCCCGCCACCTCCTTTTCTAGCAACCTGTCGGCTCTCGGCAAATGCCTCCCAGGCGCAAACCACTGGATCTTGAGACCAAGCAGGATCATCAATGGCTCAGCTCTGCCATCTACGAAGCCAAGCAAGTACCTCTATTCATTCTCCTTGAAAACATTAATTTCGCCTCAGAAATGCAGACAAGCGGCGTGAGGCCGCAAAATTACGAATGCAGCGGTAAGTTCTCTTGAGATGCAAACCTCGCGTCTCTTGAACATCTTCCAACAGCCTCCGCGCCGGCATAGCAAAGTCGGACTACCATACACGGCGGAAATACCGTTCCCGAGCTGCGGAACATTCTGAGCAGTACCGCGATAGGTGAGTGCCAGGAGTGTTCGTGAATCTTCTTCTCGCTAATGCCCAATACTCAATAGACAAGCCGAGAGAGAGCGCGTGGAGAGGCACGACGCTGATGCAACCAAACACCGTGCTAGGTGGGTGATTTTTGTTTCTTTTATCTTCAATTTTGTATTCATTTTTTCCTGTATAAATCCAGAAAGCAGGAGGCAGATGCCTTGCAGGCCTCCCACCGTGCGGCACCGACCACCTCTTCTACGCAAGGACCTAGGCTGCCGCCCAAGAAGATGCCGCATGCTCGCCCGCTGCACGCCTCTTTGTCGCAGAGGGCACTTCGCGAAAAATCGCCAGACGACGAGGAGGATGGGGACGGCGAAGAGTCCGACGCCGCATGTCCCCGCATCAACGAACCCTTCTTCCCGGGGCGCATTGCCCCACGCACTGCTGTCGGGAGGCCGTGCCCAGGCTGCGGGTTGTACGACTGCCCTTCGTGCACGTGCATGTGCACGGAATCAACGGAGTGGGTGGATCATCCGGGTGGGCACTTCTTTCCAGACTGCAAAAAAGTGCGGCGGGACTGAGTGCCCGGGTTGCGTGTGTGTTTGCAAGTATTCTACGGACTGGGTCGAGCATGGGGGGCATGTAAGTAGGAAAAAATTTCGCATTTTTGAGTCTTCATGAATATATTGCAGCTTCAATCAAATCCTGAACATTAAAGCTTGAAGTTAGAAGATGTGAATAGAAGAATTGAAGACTTGTATTGTTGAGCAGCTGATATCGAGCCCGTAAGTCGGTAATCATCACACCAGTGATGGATTGTGACTCTCTATTTTTCTTCTCTCATGTCCACATACTGTGTCCCAATCTACGCGCCTGACGCTGGGCACGAAGACCGCGACCAACACACGGGGGGATTTTTCGCCATTGTGCACGAGCAATGGAAGGGCGTCGTAACGTCCAAGTGAGCGATTTTTGTACGGTGATTTTTTGTTTCTGAATCTTACCATAGAAAAACTCGCGACCGCATGCTTGACACATACACGGGCGCATCGACATTCAACGCGCCGAGCTGGTCCAGCTTCCAAGATTTGTGGATCCTGGACTGCGATAAGCACGACCACGCGGATGCCAGTGTCCCTCATGCGCCATCCCATCTCCCATCCCCGGGACCCCCGCGCTCCCTCCCTACTGAAGATGCGCGCAGAAGAGAGGCAGACTTCAAGGAGCGCCTCCTCCACAGCTTCGCACTTAACAGGGCGCCGCCGGTACCAACGAGCCAGGAGGATCTTGGAGAGCTGTTCACCACCTTCCTGGGGGTGTCGGCCTCCGATATCGAGGAACGCATGGAAGCGTGGGTGCGTAGTGGGCCGCCAGCGCCGGGGGGTGACCTCGCCTCCCTCCGTAGGCGTATTGCAGAGGAGGTTGAGGAGGTGCTCGCCAGCGGTAGTTTCAGCAGCGTCTACATGACAACACCTGCGATGGCGCAGCTCTCGGGGACATTCAACGCCCACGCACACACGGACGGGTGTGCGACTCAGTGGGCTGAGGCGATGGCGCAACGCGAGGGTATGGGGCAGCACGACGGCGAGGGTAGTGAGCGCCACTGGGGCTGAAACCGAGGGCTGTGGACATCGCGGGACTTGGCCGTTGTGATAAATAGATTCATTGTCCCACTGAATAATTTTATTTGGCTGGCATTTGTGAATTTTCAAGCCAAGCTCAAAGTCTTCGTGTAGTACATTAATTCAGGAGGATGCTATAATACAGGATTTTGTGATACTGGATTTATTAGCACAGAGTGTGGCCCTGTCTAGCGCGGTGAAAGGGGACATGGTGGCGAAGACGTTGCCCAATAAATTTTGCTGCTTGATCCACGCGCGTTCTGCCTCAAAAACTGAGTGGGATCAGGAGCCGATAAATAGAAATTAGAAATTGAAATTCTCACCTGTTGTTGTATATGACATTGTCGCCGTCAACGGCGTAGTATATTGGTGTATTGGGGTATAGGCGGCCGTTGTTGCGCATGAAGCCTCCTTCAAATCCGCGGCAAAGGGGCAAGTAATCAATGGCCTCTTGGAAGCTGTGCGCATAGTAGACGGGGTCATCGGATGGGTCATGCGACGGTTCGCGTAGATGGGACAAAAGTTTACTGCGGAAGTTCAGTAGTGAAATAGAAAAAAAAAATGAGCGGCGCACCCGTCGCGTGAAATGAGACCCCAGGAAGTTATGTACCAGTCATAAAACTTGCACTCCTCATTCTCATGGTTCGCATTGTCCGTATGAGATGCAAAGGGCACGGTATGGTGGGGAAAAGTGATTTGGAAAAGCTGGACCAGCAAGGCCGCGAGGGATTCAAAGACGCGTAGCATTGCAAGAGTTTGACATACGATGACTCAGTCAGATATGACATGAACAAGGCGCACCAAAATTGGTGAATGGAGTGTGCGCAGGGGTTTGAAATAAATGTGGCGAAGGAAACCGATGTCTGTTGTGAATTTGAGCAGAGGATGAGCAGAGATTGAAAAATGAAATGTAAAAAATTAAAGAAAAACCTACGAGGGGGGTCGAACAAAAGGACTCTATGGTCCAGCGGTCGAGATGGCGACTTGTCTAGATATCAAGATATCTACACAATTCACATCCTCGACCGCTAGACCATAGGGTCTTGCGGTTGGGTGTGAAGGAATTTGGTAAGAAGTGAGGTAACCTTTTGACAGAAGCTGTCGATCATGCTTCTCGTCTTCATGTTTGTTGACGTGGGATTGATTGTTTGTTGACACAAATAATCTTTTCTTCTTCTTGACCACCACCACATGGGTCGAACTCGAACTGGCCCCACAGCCCCTGCTCCGCAGACCCTCCGCCACCCAGACCGACGTGTTCAACTCTCGCGCAAACGGCGCGTGGGAGTCTCCGATGGCGCAAGGGTCGCCGACGCATTGAAAAAAGCACAGGCCAAAGCACGCCACATCGACTTCGAGGACGCCATCGACAATGCCTTCGCGGAGTGCAACAAGGCCATTGCTGACATTGCCAAGCTGTACAACAGGAAGGAGAGCTACATGCGCTCTGTCCTCTGCAATATCAGCCAGTACAAGAGGGTGCGCAAGCCTACCTTGCGCAACGCGGTTATCCATCAGCGCTGGCGTGACCTGCAGGGCGAAGGTACTTTTTTTTTTTGTCTAGTCGCACAGAGGGTCGTTCTAACCTACATTTCAGGGGAAACCAAAACCTTGAAAGAACTCCGCGAGGACTTGCAGGATGAGATTGACGCCGGCACCTTCAGTCTCTCAAGCATAGAGACCAAGGAGCGCGACCGTCTCATCAACCAGCTGCTTGAGCATCGGAAGCTCAAGAGGGTTGGGTTGCGAGCAACAACCAAGGCCGCACAGCTGGATGGGAGGCGCACATCTGGCCGCATCGGCGATGCAGTAAGTTTTTTACCTTGTCTTTTTTTTCCTTTTGTGTTGTTACAGTGCACATACTGACAATGTACAGCTCATGGACCTTTTCGAGCGCACGGAAATCCGCGGCTTCGCGATGTTCACGCGCGGATGTGCTGATGACCCGTCTGCGCCGCACGCTGTCTGCTCCGACGAGGCGCTCGACTTCTTTTGAGAATCGCTGAAGATCCCCTACGAGGACATCATAAGGAAGTTCGAGCAGTGGTCGTGTAACCGGGACGCAGGTATGTGGCTTATTACCTTGAGCATATATTTCTCTACTGACGGATTAATTTACCTTGAGGTACGCGCGAGAAGAACGGGATCAACGACGTTCGCAAGGAGGTTGGACAGCTAGTAGGCGACGGCCTGCGTAAGTCTTCGTGAATTGACGCTAATTTCTTGTGCAGGTAAGGTCACGAACAGCAGCTCCATTACTATGGAGTGGGCCAACTACGACGTCGCCATCCGCGAGGGCAAGGGCGTGGAGATAGCCGGCTTCCCCGCCGATATTGTCATGTCGCGCCCTGCCCTTTGGAACGTGGAGACGGCACGACGAGTCCGCGACGGGTTTCGCAGCGGCGCGATGCACTGGGTCGTGATGACCCAGGAGCAGCGGGCTGAGCTCGTTGCATCGCACAACGCCCAACGCGAGGCGTTGGGTGCGGGTTCCCTCAAGAAACGCGCGACGCGCAGTGACAAGGGGGTACCGCGGAAGAAGACAGAGGGTGGGGACGCCGTGGGTGAAGCGGAGCCTACTGCATCAAGCGAGGACGCTGCCCTTGTTCCTGCCACCCTTATTCCTGGCGTGGGTACGACCACCGTGGACCCTCCCCCCCTCGAGAACCCCTTCCCCAACGTCGAATACCCGCAGCTCATCGTCGTGCCGGAGAACGAGGTGCCGGTGATGGACATGAATCCGTACGCCCCGCCGCTCGACCCCACGAACCCCGCGCATGAGCTTCTCACCATGGATGAGATCGTCAACATGCAGCTCGGGATGGAAGACCTGATGTGGCTTGCAAAGAACGCCGCCAGCTCGGATTCGCCCCTCGCCGCTGCCGTCTCGGATGCGCTCACTGCGCCGATCACCAGCGGCTTCGCCGCAGTTCTCCCCACGACGTTCTCCGACGCCGACGCCCATGGAACACCCCCACGTTCAATCACGGCGACAGCGTCCAGCACGGGGTCGGTGCTGAGCACTTCCGCACCGCTGGCTGCACCCTCCAACGCCTTGGCGCCAGCTGCACCCTCCAAAACCACGGCGTCAGCTGCACCTTCCAACGCCACGGCGTCAGCTGCACCCTCCAACGCCACGGCACCAGCTCCACCCTCGCATGCTGCAGTGTCGATGCCCCAGCCACGCGGGAGGAAGCGCAACACTGCCGCTGCTCCGGGCGACGAGAATGTACCCCCAAGAAGGCGCGCAAGGAGCGCTCCGACAAAGGGGTGCCAAAGATGAACCCCGACGGCACCTTCAAGTCACAGAAGAGGAGGGAGGCGGCGGAAGCCACTGCCTAAGGTTGTGAACGTTGCCTCATCTTTATTTATGATTTTTCTTTGCTCGCTAATGACTTATCTAATTACCTTCGTGCCTACGTACCTACGTACTTTGAATGATGATTTTATGTCTTCGTTACCTTCCCGATGGTGAACTTGAGGATATGTATTGAAGCCTATGGGACTTAGCCCATGTCCACCAATTTTTTGGTGAATATAGACGGGTTTTTGAGGCCAGCACACGCAAAAGCGGCTGAGCTGAGCAAGTGCTTTGATGGCGGGAGCGCGCCATCACGATTTGATGGCGCAGGCGGACGCGTGATGGTAACACGGCGGTATATTAATAGCGCGTGCCTGTATTTAAGAGATCTCCTATAGCTATTAAATAGCTCTTCAAATAGCGCTGTTAGCGCTATTATTTGAGCATGATTAAGCCGTGCTCGCGATACTACGGGAATGACCCCCTCTTAGAGGTGGATATCACGTACATAACCACCTGTTATTACAGGGGATACTAGGGTAGTATAGGTGCGCAAAAGTGACTGGTGAACTGGTGAACTCCGGGTGAACTCCCGGTCTGTTCCGGTGCTGAGGCGGTGACTTTGTTTGTGCTAGTTAACGATCGCTCTCTTCTCCCCCCACTTAATTACATCGGTATGTGCCTTCCACAGGCCTGTGAGTGCCTGCCTAGCGTCAAATTCTCCAATCCTGATGTGCCGCATTAACAAAGCTATTAACAACAGCCCGCTGACAACCATGGACATTACTAGCCCCACCACCTTTTATGGATTTAGGCGGTCACTACCAATTGGATCGCGCCGGAAATCACCACGAGTTTATCGACTGTCCCGGCGAGGGCTGTAATGAACGGTCCTTGTTGATCTGTGGGGGTCACAGAGTTCCGTGGCATCGTGGCCTTCGGTACCAAGCAGTGTGTTCCTTTGCTCCTTCGTTGTGTGGCGCTAATTTCTCGTGGTCAGTGCTCTGAATTTAATTGGTTCAAATGGCTTGACCGTGACCTCTACACAGCCGCTGCGAGTCGTGCTAGAGACAGTCCCGCAAACGGTGCTCCCCCATTTCTACTGCCACCGCCACCACCCGATCCATGGTCGCGCTCCCCGCCCCTCTCGGGCAGTGAGTTCGCTCTCGATCTTGCTCTCCTGGTCTCTCCCTCCAATCGACCGCCTCCCTCCTCATTCTCTCCGCATTCCTTATCCGTAGACCCAGGCTTCTGCGAAACTAAAGTGCCCGGGATGTCGAAAGCGTTTAGCCATCGCGCGGGACTGCTCTTGGCAGAGGTGCAAGACCTGCTGTGAGCAGCAGGGACTCGGCTGCCGTTACTCTGGGCATCGTACGCAACGCACGGCCTCAGCTCCCGTGTCTTCCCCCGATGGAGATCCTTCGCAGCTCTCTTGCCCCCCGCCTATGTTCGCGTATGCCGCAACGTCGTCTGAGTCGACTCCCGACACTGTGGAACCTCCCAGTGTCTCGATCCTGCCGAAGATTTACAAGAAAGCGATGACGCCCGAGTGGGCAGAGCGGAGACGGAAGATAGCTCGGGACGACCGGCGAAAGTAGGATCTCGCTTTCGTGCGTCAAGTTCAAGTTTGTTGCTTTTCTGATGGTGCGTGCTTTTCTGAGGCTGGCGAGGAACCGGTCTGCTCGCGAGCAGGACCTTTCCCAAGCTCAACTTACCTGCTACACCTCAACCGCAGCCTTCCGTCGCCACTCTTCCCCTTGATCCTGATTCCCTCTGGGCTACCGGGCGCGTGGTTGTTCCTACTCTTCCCCAGACCTGGCCGGAGGTGATTTATGCGTGGGATATAGCTGCTGGGCTCGAATTCTAAAGCGAAGATTGCGGATCGGTTTGGAGCGGTGTTTCAGGCACTCGTACTATCCACAAGCGGAAATTCCCCAAGGGTGCCTGGTACCAGCAACAGTCGTGCTGGGATCTGTGTAGGTAGGAGGAGCTGTCCAGCTACCGCGCACGTCGGACGGGTTACGGACAACATGGCGCGCGGCATCAAGTGGATGGGCCCAAGTCATAGCCAAGAAGCGTCGGTAATTAGCTATAGTAGTACAACGTTTTGTATCCATCCCTTGTACTATGATCTGCCATTATATTCTACCGAGTTATGAATGTAGTCTGGGAGTGCGCCGGCTTCGCCTCGTCAAGCGGTCACGGTCGTGAACGGACAGCTTATGCAAGCAATTCACCGTCTCTCACGGATTTTGTGGAGGTGAAGAAGACATTTTGGCAAGCTGTCGCTATGATCAAGATCGGGTTGGATCACGAAGGTTCCTGAACTCAAGTGATCCAACGAGTCCCGCCAAGCCCGCCAAGAAGGGATTTCAACTTGCTTGGCGCCAAGCTGACATTACATACCGCTTAAGTATCGGAAATCCTTTCCGTTCTTGTTCTTTCCACCCGCCATGACCGACCTCACCCCGCGCCCGGCCCACCTCGCCTTCGATCTCCTCTTCAGTGCCACGGCCTCTTTTCTCATTACCTCCGCGCTTCTTCCCTTTTTCAGCGTCCAAGCGACGACGTTAACCGTCCTGCGCGTCACCAGCGTGTGCACGCTCGTCGTATTTGCGGGCCTCGAGGTTTTGTGCAGAGTGTACGATGGCCGCACGCAGCGAAATCGCAATGATAATCCGGAGTTCAAGCTCAACCCTCGGGGTTTGAGGGACGTTGAGGGCGGGCGGCCGTGCGAGAAGCGGGAGATAATGCATACATAGGGGTATACGATGGTTAGTTGGGTGAGTGACTGTTCTGTTGTTTTGGGTCCTCCCTTCGCTGACAACGGTATCGCAGGCATACCAGCTCTTTGCACCTCCCTCCGTTCACCAGCACTTCGGTCTCGTTCCGTCCATTCTCTAGGCATTCATATCTTCCGCTCTCGGTTTTACGGTCTTTTCGGGTCCTCTTCGACTTTGCAAGGGGGGGTTTTCAGCACGAGCATGTATATATATATCACGTATTCCACTCTTGCAAACACCGCATCCGCGTGCGTCTCACATCACTGGCATTGTACTGAGCTCATATGAAGGTCAACAAGGGGGTATCTCGGCCCTCCGCTTTCAGATTTGCACACCACGCAAGAGTGTCGATCCATCAATCTACATTCCTCCATCTCCGTTCTCCGTCTTGTGTTCTGCGATGATTGGTTTCACTCGTTGGTCCAATGCAGCCTGCAGCTCTCCTGAGCGTTTCTCTGAGGCCCAGGTATCGCCCATCTCATGCATGTACCGTATGCAAGTTTCCACCTGGGAAAGCGCCATGTGCAGGACGCCGTGCACCGTGCGCGAGATCCCCGTCGCCTGCAGGGCGCGTGGAAAGAACACCGTCGCTGAGCTGAAGACCATGCCCGAGATTTTAAATGATGGTAGGCGCATGCTATACAACGAGAACCAAGTCTCAACGAAGTCGAGGACGTTCTCGGCAGTGCGGATACAGAGCTAGGATGTATTTGGTTTCGAAGAGTGAGTGTAGATCTGACGCACCACTGTATTTAATTTCAAGTACCTTGACTTGGTCTACTTCTGATTTTTGGATCAACGGTTGAAGAAGGGGCGACACGCGTCGGCTAGCACAGAGGGGTGAGCAGATTCCGTTGGCAACTACCTCGATCGCGGATTCGCCCCCTGTATCTGCTCCGCAAGCGCCACCTGTATCTGCTCCACAACAGCCGACTCTTTTACCCTCGAACCCGCTCCATTCTACGCTCCCTCCTACGCCCCAGAGTGGGATTCTCCAGCGGATCCGGCAGTAGAGTGGTCTGAACTGCTGTTTGATTTCAATTTCTTCGTACAAATGCAGAGCACGACAGCCGCCGTGGACGTTGAACCCTCTTACCCAATGCGGAGCGAAAGCGCCTTTCCTGAGGTCTTTCAGAACTGTGACTTGCGTGCACTAAAGCAGGATCTCTCTGATGAATCTCGATGGAAGAACGTTCTCCCAATGGTTTAGGGCTGACGCCTTGCCATGGGCATCAGGTATTTGTCTCCTCAACAATATGCTCATTGAACTGAGATGCCTGGAATTTTATTCAACGCCTCATTCATGTAAGTCGAGGAAGTCCCCTAATCAAGGCAAGCGATGAATTAGATTTGTTCCAACGGAAGCCACCCACTTTCGCGAGAAGGTTCCTGCATGTATATACCACTTGCTTGTCCCGTGTTTAAAAAATCTGGGAACCTAAACTGGTAACACGCCTCGCAGGTTTGTCACCGAACCAGCATTTCTTTGACTTGGGTTGAGCTTTTATGGCCAATTTTGATTTCGAATTAGCGAGACCCTTGTTTTTTTGGTATCTCATTGCCGTGATGGACTGCAACCAAAACTGAGATCATTATTCGCATCAATTGTTCGGTCGACTCTCTACTATACTCCACGTTGCCGAGTCACCCCCACCCATCGTTCGGGACAGCTGAATATATATAACATAGCGGAACACAGTCCGTTGGGCGGAAATCAGAGTTCTGGCAGCACTCCGTGGCGTTGCTTGACACCACGTACCACTGCTGCCGACCTTGGACTACAAACCGACGAGTTCTTCGGCGCACACGACGGCGATCCAGATTCCGAGACTCCGCGGCGGATTTGTTGCACCACAAAACAAACCGCAAAACCTTGCAAAATCTGGACAGATCTCCCCTCGTCTCGAAAATATCTACAGGTAGGAAGAATATTAGAATGGCTGAGTAAGAGGTCAGTAAGAAATGAGTAAGTGGAACCGGTGAGAACGTCGGCTGATGCGAAATGCCGAACCGTGGGAAAACATGAAATAACAACAGTATCATTCCCAGACACGTCAACGGCGAATCCAATTCCAGTACAAAGACTCCGATTCGAGTACAAGGGTAAGTGGTTTCTGTCTTGATCCGTTTCGTGAAGCTCGCTCTGTTCGACAACATTGTTCCCAATCTGGACGAAACAAAATTGATTCCGTTGTTCGTGTCTTGATACTATCTGTCTACGACTCGACGCTAGTGCCAGGCTGCCCCGACCGAAACACCGCTATCTCTCGAAACCTCCACGCGCTTGTTCGCATCGCAATTTGCACAGCTCCTTCTACGACAAGGCGCCTTGTAATTGTTGACGCGCCGGGTTGATCCGCCCCTTGAACTGCTGAACAAGGGAGTTCTTGTTCCAAAGCAGTACATTTCCGATGCTATAGCTGGACTTCTCAAGTATTTAAGCTAGGCGTCATTTCGATGAGGGTCTCTATCTATTATCTTCTCCCTAGCACAGCAGGCCTAATTCAAATCTCTTCTCCTGGTCTCGTTTTAATCATGCAGTGCACCGTCCTCCTCGCCTTCGTCGTGTCTTGCTGTGCGTACTTGCCATTTTCCCTCAGAATCCGACTGATCGGTTTACAGTGGCGCTCGTTACCTCCGCTGCCCCCGTACCCGACGTACGCCGCTCCCTTCCTAAATCCTTCTCCGTCGAATCTTCCGCTCACCATTAGCTTCGTCGTAACTTGCTTGACAGGCCCTCGCGAAATCGAACGCTCGCATCCCCCGTGTCCCCGCGCCAGCACCGTGCACACTGGACACATGCATTTGACATGGTTTCCCGAGCGAAAGAAGGACGCCCCGGAGGCGTTACATTACTGCTATGCAATACTGGTGCATCAGTCCCTGTACTGTAAAATTCTGAGTGTCGTTGTTTCCCTTGCATATAATGGGCCTCTCCATAGAACCACATAAACATGTGGTGTTTCCCTGATGTAGCCTCGGAAACGGCACTGGCTGGCATCATTCGCCATCGGCTACCAGCAGATGCCACAGTGGCAAGCCGCCCAAATATGAAAAGAGGAATGGCAAAACTCTCATTCTCGGGGCTTATATCAGGAATTTCCGCTTACATTTTTTTGACATTTTTGTGACGGGTACTTACGATGGGTCAGAGACTCCACGTTCATCCTGAAGAATGTCCAGGCGTCGCACGAGCAAGTTGATGCCCATCCCTATACTACCATCAGCGCGAGCTCCTGAATTGTGGAAATCAATCTCTCACCACCTCGTAGTACCCGATACACCGGGCTAGTGTGGACTGTTGGTTGGTACCACAGCTTGCCGTTTGGGCAGGGTTACATTTGCTCATACCCGCCATCGAACAAAAATCTTTACCACACTCTAAACTCATCGTGAGCTTGGTCGTCATGACAGTTGGATTTGAGCACGCAGCTGGGCTTTGGCACCACATTTGAGGTCCAAGGACTACGACAGCTGAATACGCGAAAGAGAAGAGGGTGAAAAAGACTCCCACGTACAGACTCTACACCGTGCCTGTGAAAATAGAATAAATAATACGTCGCACGACATCCGAGGGAAATAAGGCGCCGGCAATAGCCTGTTTTAGAGTTGCAACAAACTCCATTGGAACGAGGCTGCATTGGCGTTGGCCCATGCACACAGAAGCTATTGAGAGATGTAAGGAAACGCGCAATGTTCGCTACGCAAGACCCAATGGGAAGAATCAACTGCAAGAGGGCCGCACTGGCTGAGTTTGTGGGTGGTACACTGCTTTGAGCGAACGTGCCAAGAAAAACTACGGTAAGTTCTGTGAGCATGACGAAAACGGCCGATGAAGTGACGCACAAAGTCTCATGATGGGAAAAGCCAACAGGAGGGAGAATCGAGATCAGGGTTAAAGAAATGATCGTTCTTTGTCGCGAAGCTGTTTATAAAAAGATCAGTGGGCAGTTCACACCGTTAGCGATGGTCACTGCCGAAGGCCAAGAAATGCTAGTCATCTAACATGTAGCTTCAGCTCTCGGAAAGTGTGGTTAGATCTCGCTAACTGAACCGTCCCTGGTTCAAGAATCCGGCATTGAGCTCATTGGGGGTGGGTGTAGCAATGGCAAGAACCTAGGCTCCAATCCAGCCTGTCGTATCGAAATCTTTGTGTCGATAGACAGGCTGGTCGATCGGAGTTTCAAATCCCAATACGCGTAAATTGTCCCAAAAAGGCTATTAGATAAGCCAGCATGGTTTGGCCTTCGGTGGGTAGAATTGAATATTTAGGCAATACTGAACAGAAGGGAAGACATACTCAAGGCTACTGGGCATTTGGTCTAGTCATTTTCGCCTGGATTGAAAACTGTGTATTATTTTTCAGTTCGTGTTGCCACTGTTTATAATAAATGTTATCGGCCCGGCTCCGCCAAAAGATCGCTTACAAATAGCCTTTTTTGGATAATTTACATGTATCGGGAATTCAAACTCCGATCGACCGCTCTGTCTATCCACTCAATATTTTTCAGTTGCAAAAAATTCGCCTTTGTCCCTGAGCCTTTTTGGGATGACTTCCTTTTTTGGAACCTCTTGCTGAACAGCGGCAGTCAGAATAGTGCCGAAATGCTGCGGATATTTCAAATATTTCTAAGTACAAGTCAAGGAATACAGGGATCCAAGGATAGTAAGGTGGGTAGGTGAAGGTTGGCGCGGGCTGCCATTCCCAACAGTCTACAGATAGGCACTGCGTGGTGCTTACAGCTCGCCGCTCGCTGCGGGGTCATTGCATGGAACGAGTGATACTTTTCGCCTTTGCCCCTGAGCCTTTTTGGGACGGTTTCCATTTGGGGATAGCACGGCCGAAAGTTGGCATCAGTGGCATTTGTACTGCCAACGCTACACCGCCAAAGTGCTGGCATGTCGCTCCTAGCTGGAGGGATCAGCTGGTGATCACAATCCTGAGAAATACATATCAGCTTTCTTCCGGCTGGTAACCAGCTGGCATGCACCAGCCGAAATTCCAGCCGTCCGCCAGCTGGGCCGCTACATAGGTCCCACGCCATTTGGCACCTGGAACCCATGTTACCATGTAGTTTTATATGAACACACACTACGTAGTGTAACTTTGTGTCCTAGAACACACATTTATTTTGACAAGGACTGTGTTCAGTGACTCCGACTCAATCAAGATTCAGCGGAAGAAATACTGTGGGCCCAGTTCTCACGGTGTTTTTTCTGGAGTAATGGTTTATCCTTTGCCTGTGCTCAAAGTGAGCGGGAAAAAATCAGAAGGCTGGGAAGTCATGTTCAATGAGCGAAGGAAACTAAAGGAAGCGGCGGTCTGTGTGCGATCATTGATCAGGTGTCATCATTAACATCACGTGCATGTTGGTCGCAACTCCGGTCTTCGCTTTCTACCGCCACTTGCCTCCTCTTCTAAATCACTACCCAGCATTGTTGAACCATCGAAACAGAACGTCTCAATCAGCTCCTCGTCTCAATATCAACGACTGGCATCAATCTGACTCGATGGCACGGACCACGGTGGCGGAGACGCGGATGCGACCGACTTGTAACCGAGGCAGAAGGTTATGCAAGACGGAAGTACAGGGTTGCCTCTTGTGAGATATGACCTCCTTTTCTTTCTCTTTGTCATTCTCTCTGGCCTTGCTTCCTACAATCTCGGCCGTCAATTGGAGCGCAGTGGCACGAACCCGGGGATTTTAGTTGTCAAAAATGAAGACTCTGGTTCCAGCTCAAAAGGACGTAGCTCGCTCAGCGACCTTCCCAATTCAAGTCAAGCCATGGAGCTCTCGAGGCGAGGTCGAGCGGCCTCAAACCTGACGGGTTCAGACTTCAAGGCCTCAAACCCCAAGTTCTAAAAAATGTCAAGCCCGCAAACCTCGTAGCCTGAAGCTTCAAATAATTCCACCCGAAGATCTCAATCTCCTGCCTCAAGACCTCAATTCTCAAAGTCTTTGGCATCAAGACTCGGAACATTTCTCTTTGACCTCAAGAACATTCAACCCCGCGGCGTCACCAAACTGTCTGCCTGACGGCGCACTAGGAAACAAAGTGGATGGATGGCAGCGGGAAAGGGACGGGCTTGTCGCGGTGCGTTTGTGTCTTCCGATTCTCCCTTCTCTTTTCACTCCCGTGGTCCCCCCCACCTGTTTGCTGGCCGACGCTCTTCCAGGGACCACCTAGATCATCAACTGGTTTAGGTGTGTTCAGCTGGCATGCTTCGATGATTTGACGGACGGACGTCGCCCACTACAACAACCACGCAGTATCGACTGCCCGGCCAACTGAAGACGGACGCGGAATGAAAGGCATCAAGTAGTATATTTTTCGTCGATAACTACAATAGCAAATTTGCCAACTTCTTTCACTGGTAATAATGTGGCCAACTAAGTTGCAGATAGATGATAGCTCAGATGGTGGCTATATTGATGCTCAGCTGGCTGCCACACCGAAGTGGCTCCAGTGTGGATCTATTCAGAAATGGGCTGGAGGCCAGCCTTCAAAAGGCTGGTTCCAGCTGGCTCCCGCAGGCATCCAGCATTTCGTGTCCAGCTGGGGGCTATGTGTCTGACCGTTGCCGGTGTACTGGCAGCTCAGCGCTCATCTCTTCCTCTCTCTCTCTTGCTCTCTCGTCACTCATGATACCCTCTGCCCCTTGCCCACAATACATATATACATATCATTTCGCGATGCCGCACCGCCAACCCACCCGTACCCATTGTTGTATTCTTGACCTGGATACATGGAGTATTATTTGATGTGTAGGCGGCATTTCGGCATTGTTCTGACTGCCGCTCATCGGCTGGAGCGTCGCAAAATGGAAATTGTCCCAAAAAGGCTCAGGGGCAAAGGCGAAATTTTTGCAACTTCTATCGACACACTTCAACCTATAGTTTTGATACGACAGACAGTCTCTGGTCTAGCAAGAACCCATTGCTCTAGCGTACAGTATGGCGCACAGTGTCCGCCCTAAGGCCTTAAATGAGAGCCTTCTGGTGAGTTAAGGCCTTGACCTTAGACCAGGCCTTAGGTCCGAAAAAGGACATTTTTTCTAGGACTTAAAAAAGTGATAATGCAGACAATCATGGAGTGCTAGCTCATTCCTCCCAGCTCACAATTTACATGGAAATTCAAAACAAAGCCTGGCCCATGCCCATTCCAGGGGGAATTCTCAAATTGCTGCAAGGTCAGCTGTTTGAGCTCTTCAAGGCTTTGATTTAACCAGTTAATTGGTAGCTGACATTGCCAAAAGGCTTGACCTGTGAAGCATTTGTGCAATCAAAATTGTGATCAGATTAAATGAAATATTTCATTTTATTTGCCAAGGAGCACGTGCTTCCTAAGGCCTTATCTCAAACATGCAAAATTTTCGATTTTAGTCTAAGGCCTGGGCTAAGGCCTTAGGAACAGGGTCAGTCCTTAGGACTTAGGGCGGACACTGATGGCGCAAATTGTAAAGGACCGGGATCGGCCATTCCAGGATACAAAGTCCAACATTGAACTACCACGGAGAAGGCACTCTGCCAAGGGGGGATCGGGATTAAAATTCCGTACGTGGGGAGGGGTCCAAGTTGGGTTGAAAAAACTTCTTGGGGTCGAAAAGTTTTTTCGGCCCTATATCCGAATTTCGAATCCCGAACTCCCCTTGTCTGTCCACTTACCGAAATCCGCCCTCAACTCATTTTATTTATTTGAGGTGCTGTGCGAGGGCTGTATCTCAACCAATGGACCTGCGAGTTCAGCAATTAATTTTTGCCCCCTCTTCAAATGACTGGGAGCTCCAGATACTCGGCCGGTTCCAACTTCCACCGGCCGGCGTGGGTTACTTCAGCGAAATGCCTGTTCACTTCTCTTTTAAGGCTTCGGTCATGGGTGCATCGAGCCCCAATCTTAACCACAAAACAACCTCGAAAATTATTGTATCGAAACGAAGTGGGAGGCGCGAAGCGCCCTCCCGCGCTTTCAACTACACTGAGACATGTGATCCGGCACGTTGTACGCGTCGCGCCAAATAAGGCCAACTTCTGGTTTGGTATCACACCAAATAAAGCGGTGTGCACCGGAACTCTGTTGGACTATTTATACATATCTACGTAAATAAGTGCTCCTGAGACGAGAAAAATCAGACAACCTGAATCTCAAAGCAAAATCAAAAGAATCGGAACCAGAATCGGCTGCCGGGCTGCGAAACAAAGCAAATCCAGGGGCCATTGAAATTTCTATAATCAGCATGCCCAAAGCAAAATTTCAGTGTTTCTGAAACTCATCTCGAAATCTTCTGTTTCTCAAAGCCTGAAGGGTTTGAGAAATTTCAATGGTCCTTGCAGCGCCACTGGATTCACTTTGTTTCAGCGCACTCAATTCTGGTTCCGATTCCTTTGATTTCGCTCTGAGATTCTTAATTTTCACGATCTTAGCACAGCCGATTTGTGCAGCTGTTCGTAGAAAATCAATTCCAGTTTCATTGTTCGTAAATTAAGAAATTTTGTGGCAGCTGGTGCGATGGCTGAGAGTGAGTCTAGCACCCTTATAGGCCGTACGAACGCGGGAATGTCAAACTTTGGAAATTCAACTCGAACATAACCATCACATAGGCGTTCATTTGAATGAGAAGTACGAGTGAACACTAAGGTGGGTGTGTAAAAATTCAGAAGTACAAATAGCCTTAGCCACAGTACTCAGGGGGCGCAGACGAATTTGAATCGTTTCGGCGCGCCGGATCGATGCGTTGTGCGATCAACTCTATGAGACGATCAACATCGAGCGAAGCCAGACCGGTGGGTGTCGGGAAAGGTGTTGTCGGCGAAATTGTCGTCGGCGAAGCTGCCGTGGGTGAAGTTGTCGTCGGTGAAGCAGCTGTTGAAGTAACCGTTCGTCGTTTTTCTCTTGGGGAACGGCGTGCCAAAAGATTGCTGGCGCTCGAGGGCCCCGCTGAAGGACGGCTGGGTGACGTGGCCTCGGGATCCTGATGGCCAACAGAGACTGCGGGAACCTTGGACCGTCGCTCCAGTGGTCTGGGCACTGCCTGTGTGTATCTCTCGATTTGCGTCATCTCTCGCTCAACAGCAGCTTTGCGCCGCCGGAAGCGCCACCATAAGAGGGCAGACACAAATGCCAGCAATATTGTCCCCGCAACGATGGAGCCAACGATGGCACCAACATCAACACTGGGATGTTTGGATGTTGAAGGTGTGTTCGCGCTTGAAATACCAATTATTTTGCAAAGACCGGGACAAGAACAGAATATATTACCTTGAGTTGCTGGCATTCGGGCTAGTGACGGTTGGGGACATGGACGAGACCGAATCCGCGACCTCGACGGTGTAAACCCTGACAGAGTTCAACGCTAGGTTCATTCCAGGAGATGTATTTGACAGCGAAATCTGATGAGTTGTTAGATCCCCGTGTCTATGGCTAACAGGGAGAGTTCGACCGTGTGGTTGCTATTAGGGTCTAGTCCGCCCTCATAAAATAAAAGGGCATCGGGAACTTGCCAAAATGTCGAGCCGTTGTATGTATTTGTGGTGCCATCAAGTGACTGGACAGTGTGAAGAGGTTGATAAAAGCTCAATAATTGTTGTTCGCGAGCTCACCACAGAGTAAAGCCAATTGCCCCAGTTAGCCATGCCCCGCAACGCAACGCTTATTGCCCCCCGTCCGATCTGCATCGAGACGCTGGCGGAAGCATTCGTTTCGTGCCACGGATGCATTACCGACGTATTTGGGATACCAGCGGCGGAGGGCGTAGACCAGACACCGGTGTAAGTGAGTCGAGTAGTGTCCAGGTTGTCGTAAAAGGCTTCCGTCGGCGTTGCACTGCAATCTGCTCAAATTCAAGACAGACATCGACATCGATTTACTGACTTGTTTACGAAAGGAGTCGATATCACGGCGCGGTCGAACGCCAGCTGCTGCGCGGAGTTGGCTGGTGTGGCGCTTAGCATCACTGTTCATGATCAGCCTTACCCGCCACAATCACATAGCGGTCGTACCAGAGTGGTTTCCTACGGTGAGACCAGTGTTGGAAAACAACAAGTCCGATGCGGATGCTTCCGGAGGAGTATGGGTTGATACTGCGCCGTCCAAAGTGATGCCGTAGGAACTATTGGCGGTGCCATACAGATAAACGGCGCTTCCTAGGTTTCATAGTCAATAAAGTCTGAAATGGAGCTGGGTAAATAAATTACCGTAAAATTCAAAAGCGACCGAGGCGTTGGTACGAGATGTTATGTGGTAGGATTCACCTACACCTGGGTCTCCGTTCTTCAATAGGAAACCGGGCGTTTGATACCTAGTCGATGTTAACCTCTTCTGTTCGATTTGGAACTATCGACTCGCGTGAATGTACCATGGTATCCAGCCATTTGTGAGAGCAGAGTTCGAGCCGTCGGCTATTGAACCCGATAATACTCACGATTCAGAGGACGGGAGGCTCAGAGGAATGGGTATACGTGCCGTAAGGAACTTGGAGAGCGTCAGTGTCAGGAGGCTGTCAGATATGGAGAACCTCACTGTAGTCAAGAAATGGACTGGTGTCCTCAATGGTGAAATTCCAGACTGACATGCTAGGTGAACGTAGAAGAGAGAGAGAGGGGATGCTGGCATCGTCACTTGGGTTCCATCTGTCATCCGTGTTCGTTCTTTGATACATCAGCAAACCCTTTACCGTGGTTATGCCACACGCAGCGCTTGTACTTGCTGTACGTGTGCTGTAGTTTTTCCCTGATGTACGTAGTGCTACGTGGTATGTAAGGGGGTAACCATGGTACAAAAGGGCTGATGTAGCCCTACCTCCAGCCCGGTCTGCACGGTTTCGGCCATCGTTGAGTAACCGTAGGTGAGAAGCCACCGACATAGTTTCCTCAAGAATCGAATTCCAGACTGACATCAAAGACGATGGGAAACGTGAGACGGCGAGAAGGAAACTTGAAGTATTCACCTCAGCCCGATAGAGATGGAAAAGAGAACCGCATCATCCAGGTTGACTCCACATGAGCCTGAGACACCGATCAGCACGATGGTTGGAGACACTCCCGCGCGAGCCGTGCATCTCGGCGCTTCGATCTCGGGCATCAGGTGGGAACCGTGTAGTGTTGCCGCGCTGCGAGTCGAGTCGATCCAACTCGATTGATCGAGTTGAAGCGAGTTACACGCCGACGCGAGACGGCGTGGCCCCACGTGACGCCACCACCCATAATTTATTGTCTGTGAAGCCGGTCGAGGAATGAATTCATCGGGAACAGTGGCTGGTTTGTGTCCGTTTGAATACTGGGATACCTCCAGCCTTTGAGAAATTTTCTCAACAGAATCCATCAACAATATTGCAGGTTTTGCTTTTGCTTTGGACTCGGACAGAGTCTGCATAAGACCGTGAGGCAACATATCAACAGAAATCACTACATATGGGGAGCCATCACCAACTCGACTCGGATCGATGGATCGAGTTCATCAACTCGGTGGCCGATCTGAGTTCAACTCGCAGCGACGGTCAAGGCTTGAAGAACGTGTTAGAACTGTGATCGTTGCCGAAGAAAATACTTTCACGACGTCGAATCATGATCATGTGAAGCTGCCAAGTGTGACGGTCGTTAATTTATTGAACAAAAGTCGAGTTGACACGCGTGGCCACGCGATGGGCGCGTTACAATACATCACTCTGATTTTCCAACTGATTTGGCATATGTCAGAACCAGTTTCAGCTATTCTGACACTGCAGGTGAAATTTCTTGGCACCTGATATGGCTCCTGACACCTCAAGTGTCAGGTTCTGTCTCTGGTTCACTGGAACAATAGGTATTAGGTGCAGTGCGAGGCAAGTCCCTGACATAATAAGAATTACAGCACCTGATGCTGAGTGATGACCAGGATTAGGCCATCTGATTCTTATTGTGTTCGAGGACTTCCCCATACTGTGCCTGATTCTTATTGTTGAAGTGCACCAGATACTGCTCCTGACACTCAGCATGTCAGGAGCAATGTCATGTGCAAATAATTTGCACCACTGCAATATCCGGATGTCAGACACCTGCTCCGGCATGTGCCGAATCAGGTAAGAGATCAGTACCATTTCTTCTCCACATATCAGATAGCATTCCTGGCCTGATTATTCGGCCACTGATATTAAGAGTGTCAGGTATGTTTCTGGGGTTACTGATTGTATGCATTTTGCGGAGTGATTCACTGTCCCAAATTTGGCTGCTCATTTTTTTTGGTCCATTTTTTGCACTCAACCTGTCTCCTATGTTCTCTAAGTACTTCTTTTTTAAGTTAGCGAAACTGAAGAAAACCAAGGTGGAAAAACATACTGTTAGAGCTCTGGCTTGGAGCTCTGGATTGTTATGCCAATTAATGAGCCTGGGCACAATTGCGGTGAGCAGGAAATTGTCGATGCTGAGAGGCTTGGTTGGAGGAGGCTGGGCTCATAGGGTACAAACCCTTAAAAACTTGAATTTTGTGGGCTATCGGATCACAGGTGCCTCCAAACTTGTATTAGCATATTGCGAAGTTGCAGAAAAGTGAATGTGTTTAAATCGCACTTTGACATGTTCCAACGCGTGATCACGCATGGATCATGCATGGCAACGTGTTCTACAACGCGTTGGGAGTCTCGTACATCAATCCTGACTTACAAGCTACTGTACAATTTCGATCAATTCGGCACTAATCCGGAAATTTCAGTACAATTAAAATCCAAAAGAATTCAGATAAATTGAGAAAAAATTATGGCCGCAATAAAAGAAAAAGGGCGTGATGCGTGACTGCCGAATTGAATGAAATTGTACAGTATAAAGGCACGTAGGCATGTACCCTCTATCAAAGATGGCCATAGAGTCCATAGATGGTAGAGCCAGAGAGCCATAGAGCAATGTAGATCAATGTAGAGCACATGGCTCTATGGCAGAGGTCCCATAGAAACCACATTTCTTTCCGTTTCTGATGCGTCACGTGGAAGTATATAACGGCGAAGTCGCAGCCTTGGCCCTCGCTGCAGGCCGGGCCACATCACTGGCAGAGGAGGACCCATCCATCCGCCACCTCCACTTCTTCGCCAACAATACCGCTGTGATCGCGACAATTTTCGACCCGAAGCCGCGTTCGGGCCAACTTTACGCTTTCAAGTTTCACCAGAAGATCTGTGACTTCCTGGATGGGAACCCGGAACGTACAGTGGAGATCGCGTGGTCCCCGGGATACTCCGACATCATTGGCAACGAACACGCTCATGAGCTCGCAAAGGAGGGGACGGGTTTAGAGTCATCGAGTGGGGGAACCCGCGCATACACCCTGCGGAAGTCGAAGTCGAAGGTGCAGAAGGCATGGAGGAGGGAGTGGAAAGCAGCAACAAAAACTGGCCACTACACGATATCCAACCGAATTCCCCCATCGCTGAAACCGACTGCTCACTTCACGGAGCTACACGGGAAGAGGGAGGTTATTGGGCGCTTGACGCAATGCAGGACAGGTCACGGTTATCTAGGCGAGTACTACAGCCAATTTGTGCCATCCGAGGACGTTGACTGCCCTTGCGGAGAAGCATTCCAGTCGCGCGAGCACGTGCTCTGCAAGTGCCCTCTATACGAGGGCCAACAGCATACTCTACGTGAAGCCTCCAAGGATTTGTTCCTGCCTGAGCTACTGGGCACAAAGGAGGGTATTTTGGCCCTGGCCAAATTTCTAGAGGAGTCTGGTGTCTTTACCAAGACTGGCAAATTGAGGCGCGAAGAGCCCCCCCCCCCCCACCCTCGAAGACGAACCGGACCCATACATGCCGGACGAGGACGACAAAGAAGACGGCTGAGCATGCCGCGACCACACGACACGCAGTGCATCCCGAGGGACCCCATTACCACCTAATTCCCTCTCCCACACTCCTTCTGCCACACTCGCGTGGCCCCGTCACGACCCCCGCCAATGCCTCTACCCCAGGGCACACCACCGATTCCACCTTCCACCTTACGCAACAACAATCCCATCATCGAATTCACCCAGGATGGATTTAAAATTATTTATTAGGCTATACACTGGCCACCGTGCCTTATTAGCATAGCGTACTTGTTGTGGTATATAAATGCAGAGGGGGAAGAAAAAAAAAGATGTGTCACGTGCACTATCAAGCGGGATATTGCGGAATATCAGGCAGAATGCAGGATGAGGTATGAAAAAACATGTATTCCAAGCATAACATGAACTAAAACTACAAAAAAAAAGCAAATGAGGCACCGGTGCTATGCAGGTTAAGATAGACTGGAAATATAGTGCTTGATGACTTGAAGGATTTTCCGAGAACTTGCTGGGTGCTGACTAGAACTTGGACAAGAAAATGAAGCACACTTGAGGAAGCTTTGAAGAGACTTGAGGTGACCTTGAGGACACTTGAGGACACTTGAGGACATTTGAGGGGGGCTTGATGAGATTTGAGGGAAAGCTTGATGCCACAGACTTGAAGGGAAAACGGAAAAGATGGTGGTAGTGGAGGAAGCAAGTGATTGCACAGACTTGGAAGGTTTTAAAGAAGGCCACCTTTGGTGGTCGTGGCTTCTGACAACACGTGTGAAATCTGCCCCACCACATACTATACTATTTCATTGTGACCCATGCCCAAAAAAATCGTTTCGGCACTTCAGCAACCAACGAAATTTGGCGTGACATCTCCAAGATTTCGGCATTCAAGACAGAAATTTTCGAAAATTCTGCCTTTTTTTCCACCTTCAAGAGAGATTTGGCTCAGATGTCATGGATTTTGCATTCAGCACTGGGCACTGTGACCTGTGACTGAGACCAAAATTCGTCGCGGCACAGGGGTGCGTGACGCGTGACCACCAAATTGAATGAAATTATACAGCATCACGATGTAGCGCACATGATCCGCAGTGGAGAGCATGGGCAACCGTAGTGCAGGTGCCTCTATAGCACGCTACAGAGACATGTCAGCTCTATCCACCACAACATTGCGATCTGTGGTCTATGTCAGAGCCGGGGCCTCTACATCAGACTTTTGACATCTTGTGAGCTTGTACAAGGTCAAAAAAGGTCACAAGACACACCAAAAAAGCCGCAAGCTCGCAAGACCACAAAGCCAGTCGAGATTTTCACAAGCACTCATTTGACTCTGGCTGGGGGCTGAATTTGTCAAAATAGGAAGACTGGGGTATGACACAGTTGTGAGAAATCGCAGGTGTCAGGGGAACCCCTCATCTGGCCGCTCGTCCAGCTCTCCGACCAGCTCCGGCCTTCCATCCATCTCCGGCCTCTCATCCAGTTCTTCGCCCGGAACCTCCTCCAGCATCTCCCTCCACTTCGCTCGCATCCGGAACCTCACCCTCCGTCCCTCTGGCCTCTGTTCCATCTCTTTCCAGTCGCTCGCACCGGCATGTGCTATGCAACTAGATCCGGGATCACTGCCGATCCCTTTGGAGACGTGCTATTGGCTAGTACCTATTAGTTTATAAACCTTCATCTAGTGTGGGAATCCTCATCCTTTCTTCCCTTCAGATTCCCCCACTAGGTGCATAGTACTTGCTTTGTATTTAGTACAGCGTATTAAACTACTTTGGATTCCCCCGCTCCCATGCCGAGCTAAAGTTGCCCTTACAGGAGGACTCCTTCAGACTCTCACAGTCTTCTCGTGTCCTATTTCTGCATTTTTTGAGAGGTTTTTTCTGGCACTTTGACTTTGTGAGCTTGCTAACAAGTTCACAAGCCCGAAAAGGTCGCAAGATTTATGTCGAAACACTGATGTACCTGACCAAAAGCTGTTTCCTGATGTACTGTGGTAACTGAAGTGACAAATGGCATTCCCTTGCAAACACTCCAGGTTGTTTCATATCAAAGTTAGAGTCTGTATTGGCTGTGTTATCTTCATTAACAGTGACTGGAATTTGCCGGGGTCTTCCGGTGCGGCTGTTGGGATCATAGCTACAGCCACAAGAAAAAACACACGGACATGAGTTTTTGTCAAACAATTCCACGGCCCTACACCTCAAGTAGATACAGAAAAAAATGTGATACCTCAAATACCAAATTTACCCTTGCTTGATATCTCCATCTTCACAACCCGACCGCAGTCCTGAGCGCCGTATAGTTGGGCGTGCCCAGCCCGGTGACAGCATCCCACCTGATGTTTCCGAAGAAGCCGCTACAATACTCGTCAGCCCAAGACCCAAGCTGACAAGTGGAAGAAAAAAAGAATACAGACTCCGTTCCACAACCAGGGTTGTCGCCAAACATGACGTCGTTGAGCGCTGCACGGCCGGCAGAACTATACAAGAAAGGATTCAGGAAACCCAGAGTGGGCTTTCCGGCCTTCACGAACTGAAGGAATATAATAACGATTAGAAGTTGAATTTCCCCGTAATGCAGGAGAGAGAGAGCTTACCTAGTGGTTCAAGAGCGCGACGACGAAGGCAAAAATGGGGCTGGAGCAGGAGGTTCCCGCGACGGTGCTCAATTGGCCATCTACCCAAATATCATTAGTTCCTCCAGATATATGGCGGCACCCAGAAAGAAGGAAAGAACAGACGCACCTACCACGATTTCAATGTTCTCGCCCTGCGCGGAGACGTCGGGGAAGCCACGGCCGCTGCGGTTGAACCTGCCGTCCTCAGGGATGGTGCCGAGGCTGTCAATGAATGCGAAGTAGGCTGCGACGTCCTTGGCCTGGTATTCAGGAATGGGGAAGAACTTCGAGAAGCCTAAAGACGCGTTGAGGTAGGAAAGACATGGACAGAGCAAACCAACAACTGACCTCCAGAGGAGAAAGACGACCCGACTTCGCTGATTCCGGGGAAGTGGTTGATTCCGCCGGTGGAGCCGACCGAAGTGATGCTATAGAAAGAGAGCGTATCAGAAAATAGAATGGGAAGGGAACTTGGGAAGGGGAGGAATTTTACGCTCAATGGGCAGGTGGCGGGGAAGGCGGGGATGAAGATTCCGCTGCGTACGAGTCGACATTCAGTGGGAAATGTTTCGCAAAGGTGCAAATAGAGTTTGCTTACCAGCCAGTCTGGAATATGCCGCCCGAAACACCGCCTGCGAATCAAGTAACACGAAGACAGATTTGAACCATGGTCCCAGGACGAACCATCGTCTGAGGTAAATAGCACCGAGGTACCGAGAGCGCCCAACTCACTGCGTTCCGACCCCTCCTAGACGGGGTTTGCTAGATCTCTCTGGATCTGTCTAGGGTCTGTCTAGGGTCTGTTTAGCCTAATTATAGCCGCCAGACACACCCTAGACAGACTCTAGACAGACCCTAGACAAAGTGATAAAGTCTGTCTAGGAGGGGTCGGAACGCAGTGACTGTATGTACGAGTTGCATAGGTTGCTAAATAAAATCTGTCGTCAAAATTCGGCGCTCAGGAAGCACAGGAAAGGCACTGACATGGCAACTGATAATGGGATGTTGGTCTCGGCGGTGAAGCCGTAGCTGGTGGTCAAGACCCTGGGACGGTTAGTGTCGTTGATCAGGAGAAGGATCATGTCACTGTTTTGGAAATGTCAGAAGTAAGGATGTGCACAGTAATCTCAACGAGACTTACAGGAACCCGTCGAGACCATCATAGTTCACAAGCGGCTGCTCGGCCACTCCACCTCCTTCCGTTGGCCGAGAATACCGGCAACTGTCCCGATAGCTGAGTTTAAAATGGGGTAATTAACCGTTCTTTAAGCAAATGGCTCCTCGGCTGTGGTATTTCCCCATATATTCTTGCTCTTTCCCTCCTTCTCTGCACATCCTCTCTATTTAACTCCTTTCATACGACATTTTGCTATGCTTTCTTCCCATTGCGGTCCGTCTTGTATTCAACCGCTGTCCTTGTTTGTCCCAATCATTCATCGCTGCTCCATTTGTACGCCTACAAAATTTGCCAGCCCCTACTGCCTTAGTTCCTCGGACACCAACCTAGACCAAAAAAAGCCAGTGATTCAACAGCTTTCCCGTCCCATTAACTGTTCTTGAACCAAATGGCTCGCAATTCTTTGAATTTATTTTGCCTTTTCTCCTTTGCATACACACTTCCGCCTTTCTCAGCTTTTCGGCCTTGCTTTCACTTCTTCCGCTCGCACGGTCTGTTCATTGCTACACCTTTTTCATTTAACGCTGCTCAGCTGATTTGTGCGCAGTCTTTTTGACAGCTCAGTTCAGCGGAGTTGTTGGAGATCAAGCCGCGAGGCCACCTCGTCTCCCCGGCGACGGGAGATATAAGAACGGTGCACCATCAGCTTTTTTGTAACCCTTCGCCCACCTTCTAAGCTCCAGGTCCCCCTTCAAATGACGATTTCTTGCTCTGTCTGTCAATGAAAGGCTGTTTCCGTGCGCTCCTGCTGGGACCTGGCTCCATCAATCATTCCCGTTCAGTCCTTCATGTCCTTCCGGGCGCAAGCTTTTGAACCCCTGAATCAAGTTCTGTATCTTCTTTCAAAGCCTCTTAGAGATTAAGACCCTAGGATTATCCTCAACAGTTTTGATCTTCCGAATATAATCCTGCTGCGGTACACCAACACATCAAACTCCAGGCTAGTATCTCTCTCGCTGCTGCGCCATCTGCTTGGCCTGTTGGCATTGCTTCACCTGAAGTGCTCCAGCTGAGGACAGATTTTTTGGTTCAACTCTTCTCAGGTGCGCCAACCTTGCGGCGTCTCATGGATCAACAGGACTTGACTTTGATCGAGTTTTTCAAATCCATGGTCTACGAACGTTCGACAATTGCTCTCGTTGCTAAATTTGCTCATGAGGTTCTTGATGTCGAAGTACAGGCTCAGCTGGCCATATACTGTACTATTTCGATCAATTCGGCACGGGTTGTGACCCGTGACCCAAAATACCATTTCGGCACTTCGGCAGCCGGCAAATTTTGGCGTGACACCTCCAAAAATTCGGCATTCAAGACAAATTTTTTTTGAAAATTTCACCTTTTTTGCACCTTCAAAGAAGATCTAGCCTCTATGTCACGCATATTACATTCGGCACCGGGTGTCGTGACGCGTGACCGAGACCAGACTTCATCGCGGCATAGGGGGTGCGTGACACGTGACCGCCGAATTGATCGAAATAGTACAGTAGCTGGGGCGCTGTCGCGCCCGTTGACACCGTTATTTCCCTCTACATACCATATTTCATTTTGTTTCAGCACGATCCTCACTACCATCACTCTTTACTTACATATATAAGCCTCGTCGCTATGTCTCGTACCTCAGTCGTTCACTCCTTGAAGTGCCGTCTGAGGTACGAGCTTTCTTCTCTTTATTTTGTTTCTCTTACTCACATCTATATTAGTTTACTTCACTCTATTAGGTATTCAATATAGTCGTTCACTCCTTGAAGTGCCGTCTGAGTTTACTTCACTCTATTAGGTTATGGGCCCCGACCGCTCCTAAATCCTCGAATGACTAAAGATTTATTTCCATCTGCGCGACCTACTGCGATTCAGACGTCAGCATATACTGTGCTACCCAATATGGCTACCAGCTTACCGAATGTGCCTATGCTTGCCGATGCGGACAAGTTTGACGGCACGAAGTGGCCGAGTTTTAAACCGAAGTATACTGCTTCATCGACGCTCCGTGGACTGTTTGGATACCATGATGGATCCATACCCAAGCCCCGCGATCCCAACGCACCGGCTGCGCCGACTGGGACTGGGACTACTCCGACTACGCCAGTGATGACACCGGCGAGCCTCGCTTTACCCCCTGACCCTACTCCCGTCTACTCCAAGTCGCCCTTGTATGATGAATGGTGCCACCGCAATGGGCTCGCGAAGAGTCTACTGACTCTTAACGTCAAAGACCCCGTCGGAGTTGGTCTGAAGACCGATGGTACCGCGCGCGAGGCATGGCTCTCGCTCGAAGACGTCTATGGCCGAGTCAGTGATTTAGCGCTCAGTCGTGCAGTCCGTGAACTTAACACCACGTACCTGGTCGCCGGCACGCCGATGAACGACCATATGGCCACCATGCGTACCCTCAGGCTCGCAGCGAACGACATGGGGCCAAGGTGGATGATTCTATGTTCCGTACAGTCATCATCAACTCCTTGAACGAGAATTGGAGTTATGTCATACCTGTTCTCCGTACGCTGACCACGTCCGCCGAGGTTATCAACTTCATTCTGGAGCAGGAGGAGACGATGAATCGTCTGAACCCCCCCATCCCAACGACTGCGCTCACCACCAATACGACGTCGGATTACGCCGCTGCTCGTCGTGAGGAGCGCAAGAACCTCTTATGCACCAATCCTACTGTGGCGCAGCTGGAAAGCGCGGCCACACGGTCGAGAACTGTTATTGGCCGGGCGGTGGGAAGGCCGGCCAGTGGCCTGCGTGGTGGAAGGGAAAGCGCAGTCCAGTTACGGCGAATATCGTGAACGCCGCCCACACGTACGCGTTTGTGTCCTGGACTGTTCCTGCCGCCAACATTTCCGTGTACGACGGGGACGGCGCACAGCGAGTCTGCTTCGATGGCGAGGAGGTCGTCACGTCGCCAGAGGCGCTAATGCAGTGGGATGAGATCCACAATGCTATGTCGAGATTGACATTCCCACTCACCTGGACCCACACAGCGGTGTTTCCTCTTTAGGGAGATCTACGTCGGCTATCTCTTTCGATGTCGTTGGGACGGACACGACTGTGACCTCTTCCTACGATTTCCCTTCGGAGTCTTGTCTGAGTCGTCTGAGCCCGACTCCGAGGACGACGTTGACCCCGGTTCAGGGGGAGCCGCCTATGTGACCGCTACTACAGACTCGGTAAACGTTTTCCGAACCGGGACACCAGGACACACCCTGGTTTATTTTGACTTGGGCGCGACAGACCATTGTTTCTCCAACCACGATGACTTCGAGAACTATCGTGCTTTCGATGGATGCGAGGGTAATGGCGTTGAAGGGTCCAAGTTTCGTATCGCAGGGCAGGTACTGTGTGCAAGTCAGTCGTTTTCGAAGGAATCAAGCGAATTATTACCTTCGAGGCATTGCACACCCCGGGTACGTCGAATTTGCTGTCGGTTGGCAAGCTAGCAGCGAAGGGTTTCGGCGTCGCGTTCACCGGCAGCAGAGCGACGGTCAAGAGCGCCAGCGGGGAGGCAATAATGGAGGCGACGCTGGCTGGGGGAATGTACATTCTCGAGTTGATGACGCGGGTGTTAGTGCGTGGGCTGCACAGTCCCGTAGCGTACCGGTCAGCCGCAATATGTGGCACCGCCGTTTGGGTTATGTAGGGATGACCGGGCTTGACGCGTTGGTTGCGGGGGAATGAGTGGAGGGCATGGTTAGCGCGGGCGGCGATGAGGTGGGTTTTGCGAGGACTGTTTGGCGGGCAAGCAGACACGTCGACCTTTCGATGGGTTCACGAGGCGGAAAAAGAGGCGGGCGAGCGGGGATACATGGACTTGTGGGCCCAGCGCAGATGACGGGCGTGGGCAACAAGCGTTGGCTTTTCCATCTCCTGGACGGTCACATCGCAGGTCCCCATGTCAATTTCCTACAACTAAATCCGCCGACGAGACGCTCAACGCGTTCAATGCCTACAAGTCCGAATTCGAGACGCAGACCGGGAAGAAGATTAAATTATGAGGGTCGACAACGGAGGGGAATGGATTAACGATAAGTGGCACACTTACCTCAGAGCTGCTGGGATTGTCCTGGAAACCACTACTCCCCATTCCTCCTCGCAGAATGGCCCCGGCGAGCGCGTATCCGCACCACCATTGAGCTCGGGTGTTGCCTGCTCGCCGACTACACTTCCCAAGTCATTCTGGCCACTCGCATTCAAGGCCGCTGCTTACCTCCAATGGTTCCACCCGAAGAAACGCGCCGGCGCAAGACCCGTACGAGTTGTACTATGGGAAAAAGCCAAGTGTTGCGCACCTGCGTGTTTTTGGTTCCGTTGCACGCGAAATTGATCCCCGTGCCGCCTAAATTGGATCCGCGGACCGTAAAGGGTGATGGTCGGTTATAACAAAACCGCCGGCTATCATTTGTGGGACCCACAAGATCGCCGTTTTTCTACGCTCGCGACGTCGTCTTCGAGGAGGGAGCTGGGCACTGGTTGCATGCCTCAGCAGGGA